>OY718807.1:6284982-6772482 GCA_963070105.1 Litomosoides sigmodontis | reverse complement strand
GTAAAACTTGCTAGCAAAGGACACACACACACACACACACACACACACACACACACACACACACAATGAGCAATTAACAATGAATAATTAATTATCTTATTATTTGCTTTTTTAGAATAAAAATGAGATCGTTCTTTGATGAATGATTTCATTGAGGAAAGAGAGTCGCTTTGTTTCAAATTCTTTGTCCCTCTTTGTCAGATAATTTATTACAAATCAGAAATCATTTGAATAGAAATGCATGAAATGATAATAATTTATCGGAATATTTCCTGAACTTTCTTTCTTCTCCGACTACCTCATTGTTGCTGACAGCGGACGAATTTATTGCAAATCAGAAATCATTCCACTGACTTCTTTTTTCTTCGTCTGTCTGCGTGTGTGTCTGCGTGTGCACGTGTGTGTGCGTGCGTGCGCGTGTGTGTGAAGAATGGCGGATAATTTATGATCCTAAGAAAAATACCGCGCTTTTTTTGTATCGTAAAAGTGCCAGTGTGATCGATGTAAAGGTTTTAATATTTCAAAGTGAAATATTTGAAACTGAAAGATTTGTGGATTTTTTTCTTCTCATGAAATTCTCAAAGATGGAAATTTCAGTTTTCAATATTTTTTTCGTTTAAATCGGAAGAATGCAATATTATAACATTTTTTCCACGGAGAACAAATAGACTTACCGTATTTGAATAACTGCATATTATATTATGTGAAAAAAAATACTTTTTAATTTTGATTGTAATAAACCGCCTCAATTAATTAAACTTTATTGCCAATTTTATGCAATTTACAAGAAATGATCGGAGAGAATATGTTAGTAGGAAAATATTTGCCAGATGATCAGTTACAATAAACAACAAATGATATTACTGATAAACGGGTAATTAATTATACAAAGGTCGAATAAATCTAACTTCTAATTAATTATACAAAGGTCGAATAAATCTAACTTCCATAGGATGAGTCATTACTTTATTATTATAAAGTAATTATATATTCGCAAAAAAAACGTGTGAGTCTTTTTTCCAAAAAAAAAGCTATTCCTTTCTTGCTAAATCGGCCTTTTTTCTTTTTTAATTTGAAAATAACTATAAATGTGGTTGGTCTTCAACGATCGACGAAGAGAGAGCACTCCTCAGCAAAGGCACCCACCTCTAGTGGACAGGATGGAGTGATGCTTAGGAATTACTTCTCACCTGTATCATTTTCAACAAGTTCAGCTTAACCACTACCTGGTGATAGTTAAAGTTGTCGCATTGGATGAAATATGCATGATTTCACTGATTAGGAATAGAGTGTTAAAAAAAAAATTTTTTTTAGTGAGTCAAATGTATGATCGTAATGAATTGAAATGACATTGAATGAGTTGACCTTGTTGTACCTTCAACCACTAATAATATTTATTATTCCGAGGCCTCTCGCATTCACCTAAGGTCGCTTCCTCTTTAATTATCCGAATGATTAATTTATCGTCAAATTATTCGTTAACTTTTATGACTCTTTTGCATATCGTAATTGAAATTCAGAAAATTGAAATGGAAAGTGTTTAAGTAATCGCTGTTTTAAATTCTACCAATCAATAAATGTACTGCGGTAACTTATATGGGAACTGCATAGCATCTATATATAACTCTATCACTGTCTTTTCCATTTTCTTCTAAATCAATTTTTGTTTGTTTCTTTTTTAGCAATACAACGTTAAATGCTTCCGAAACGGCAATGGAACATCGGACATTGAAGCAACGTGACCACAGTGGTTCTCGAACGGTCAAAAACCTTGCAGCACATTTTCAAAATTTGAAAAATATTCAACCAACTCCTCAAAGTATTGAAAGTATGTATGGAAATTTTAAGTAAATTTTTTGCAAATGAAACTTCGAAAAAAATAAAGAAGGTAAAAGATTTTTTGTGCTTTCATGAGTTTTAGGAATTTTATGGAAATTTCCAAATTTTCCACCAATTGGAATGATTGCAGCATTTGAGCAAATTTCAGGCTACGGTAATTTAAGTAACAATTTACCACCACCAGTTCGAATTACACCATATTCAGGTGTTAAACCAAAGGTTTGCGTTACTTTAGTTGCCTTCTTAACATTAAATTAAATTTATCTTGGAATTTTCAAATTTACAAAAGCAAAATATTTTATGTATGGTTTAAATAAATTGAATTAGCATGCGATCGTGGATTATCATTCTTCCTAAATTTTTCCTGGATACCTGGGAGAAATTGTATAATTCCGTTTTCGTCACATAACATAGCTACTTATCTTTCCCGGTTTTCAAATGAAAATTTGAATTTCGTATGCCATAATTAGGTGTTGATAATTAAAGAGAAATCTTGAACTATCAACAACATATTATTTATTCACCCCAACGTCGACCTTGAAATTACTTACTTTTGACGAAGCGGTAAAAGGAATAGCGTTGCAAGGAAAAGAGAATAAATACGACTTGTTAGTTCGTTCCTTCAGTCTGCTCATTCCCTTTCATCTTTCCACCAAATTTCTCTTTCTTCTAAACGAATACGACGAAAAGGCAGTTGCTCATTGATCCCTCTTCTCTAAGTAGCAAATTTCTTGAAGATTTTATCAATTTCTTGTCAAAAAAAAAGAAATTAAAGAAAAAAAAGTTTTCAGTCATTTTCACTTTTACCAAATTATGTCATTCTATGTCTCTCCTTTTTTCACAGATATACTCATAGATTGATTATGATAATATTAGGTAGGGTATTGGGATTGTTACGCTCTATCAATTGCAGTTTTAGGTTAATTGAAGCGATTGAAACGAAGTCATGCATTAGTTGGTTAGGGTTAGACGTTCAAGCACTGTACTTCTCAAATTGTGAACATATTTCACAAAGCACTCAGTGATCAAGCAATTATGCTAATTTGATAAAAACTTTGGACATTGATCGTAAAGCAGCTATGACTGCTAATAAATATTCCTACATTTAAGAATGTACAAAAGCTATAACAATAAGTAACGATTGTCAAAATTTGCGTAATTTCTTCACCGTTAAAAAAAAAAGAGTAACTTGAAGTAAACTGAGTGGATTGCTCTAAACGCTTACCGTCGCATAATGCCTTCGGTCAACCAGCTATTTCCACAATTATTTGCAATGGTCAAGCATTGCTGAGAAGCTTAGGATCCAAAGGATATGATTGACTACATGTGAAGAGATGAAATGTGCCGAAAGATTGAGATAGTGAAGCTGATGCTTACGAATATCTCTCTTATCCTGAAATTTGAATATAAATTTCATTTGCATTTGATTTCTAATAATTTTGGTGAAAATTCGAATCTCTTCGACAATAATTTGAATGATCGATGGATTGGATAGCGAGATGTATAGCACTTTGTGAATAAATTTATTTAGATAGTCAGTGCTATTTAATTGTTTCGATGGCGAAATTAGTTTTATGCTTAAATCTTTCAGGGCATGAATATTATCAGGCCAGTAGCATTCAGGCCATATGCCTCGTGTAAATCGGATAAACGACAAGCAGTTATCTCATCCTCATCCTTCTCTTTCTACAATAGCAACAAAAAGAAAAATGACTTTCTAACGAAGCGATTATCAAAGTAAGTTTGAAAGATTTTTTTGGCATTCCATAAATAACCATTTTGCACGTAAACTTTGTAAAAATTAGTGACCATTCGATGAATTATAAATTAAAAGCCTTGAAGAAAGTTCCAGAAGCTCTTCCCCTTCCTCGCAATCGATCTTTTGCTCAGTTGTTTTCATTGCTTGCTTTTTTGGCCTTCAAATGTTTTGAATTGAATTCACTGAATCAAATTTATCACTTAAATTTGCTTCAGTCATGCTAATGATAATAATGATTCAATTACTGTTTGCATGGGATTTGATTGCAGTAGTGATGAATTGAAGCGATCTTCACAACACTCGAAGGACACCGTGCCAAATCCATCTGCGCCATCATCAGTTAATGGTAGTAACAGACCGCGAGCCATCTATCAACCGTCCACGTCCGCCAGGTTTGTCCGATTATGACAGAGCGCTTAGTCCGTCTGACTTATACCATCCCTCCTGTGTAATGTCATATTTGTGTGTTAAACGCACTACAACCACTCTTTTGCAAATACTTTCATTCGCATATGAATGATTTGAAAAAAAAGAGATTTGAAAGAACATTTAAATGAATGAAAAATAATACATTGGAAATTTTTAGTAAGTAAATCGCATAGCAAAATCCTCCAATTTTTTTGTTTTACAAATTACAATTCAATCACTGAATCGACATGGCCTTCAAATGTTTCAATGAATCGGATTTCAAATGCTTTCTCACTCAATAATTGCAGCTTCGAATTAGCATCAGCAGTGATGGCTCAGAGAAGATCTGGGAAATTTGAGGCTACGGAGAATGACTATGATGTTGTGCCAGAATATATTGAACGCGACAAATTCTACATTGATGGTTATTACTTTAAGACATTACTTTAACAAAGCAACGTGCACGTAGGGCAGACTACAATCAGGTTACTTAACGCTACATGAAAAAACCTATTGTTACGATATTTACTGTATGATCGCTAATATTTGCTATTTTGGTCGAGCAATTGTTTATTGCCCGTTGTTTGCTTACCTTTCAATGATTCGTTTGAGTTTTATATTTGCTTAAAATCGGTGGAAGCTGTACAACTAGTGTTTAATTTTAACTAGTCGTAATTAATCAATCTCAGGGTTAAATTACTTGCATTCACTTTTCATTTTATAGGAACTTGGAAGTAGGAAGTTGTAAAAAAAATGAGCTTCTCTTACTTTAAATGATGTTAGGAATTTTTTACGCCTTACACTTAATGATTCAAAATTCGAATTTGAAATTTGAATTTCAACTGATTCAAACTGCTAATCGAGAATCTGCAAAATCCCCTCTCCTTTTGATGCTAATTCTTTCGACATAAATAAAATGCAGCTGATTCGACAATCACCGAAAACTACTCAGTTGCACATCCGACACCTTACTCTCGGAATCTTACGTCCGAGACATTTCATCCCGCTACCGCAATTATGCAAAATAGTAGCATCAGCACTGGTCGCGACAAGCCACAGCAGCAGAACAGTAATGCAGCAGTCAGTGTTGCAGCTGGAATTTCATCATTGAATCTGGTCAAGGTCCTCTTTCACTTACGCTATCACTTTACTTGTAAGTAAGGTGGAGAAAATAAAACTAAATGTAATTTCTAAAAGAATTTACTTATTCGAAAAAAACAAATTGATTTTTCATATTCTCTGAATGACAGGCTTTGATACATTTTTTTACCTTAAAAATAAAAAATTTTCAATCTATTCAGCTTGTATTTTCTTTGATTTCATTGTGAGCGATTGATTAATTTGACTGGAATTGAAAGAGGGAAAAAATATCGGTTATATTTACTGATTTGCAGAAATCTCCATCTTCACATCAAGTCTATGGTTCGAATACGTCTTCTGGTAGTCGTCACAGCTCAGGAATACACGTTACACCTTCACCAAGCGACTCCGGTATTGCTGATTACGAGGTTTTTTTTATTTCACTGCACACTTTTTTCCCTTCAATTTATATATATATATATGCAGAGAGAGAGAGAGAGAGGAAGTGAGAGGAGGAGGAGGAGGAGGAAGGGAAAGAGAATGAATTTATTAAGTTTTACTTTATGTATCTCATGTCAATGTCCAAATCCTTAACATTTATGACAATTTTGTCAATTCCACTAACTTTAATTTTATCAAAATCCTTTAAATTTAAGAATTGCTGCTCTGTTGCATTTCTGAAATTCAATTCCATAGCTTAGTCCATCGATATCACATCATCATGTCGCGGTTGTAAGGAATATCTTATGTTTCATTTTTATTACAGCTTTGTCTGATATGAAGTAATTGGCATAAACGAGGAAAAAATCTGCAGAGATAAGCTGCCGGACAGTCAGTAATGTATAAAAATAAACTGATTTGTTTAATTTTAGTAGAATATCTTCCAGACAATCATTCGAGATAAAGAGAACGAACTGACAAACGTACGAGCAACAATGGAACAGAATGAAGAAATTGTGGTGAAGGTTTACCTGGAAAAGGAGCGACTTTGGAAAGAGCAACTTGCTGATCTCAAGCAAAAGTTACAGGTACGCGTTCTTTTCTTACGCTTACTTGTTTTAGCTAAACGCTTTCATTGTAAATAAACTAAGTTGTTGTTGTTGTTGTTGTTGTTGTTGTTGTTGCAGCTAATCTTCAGATGAAGTTTACAACGAGTAACACACTAACTGACGAAGATTTAGGCTAGCCAGCAAGGTGAAAATGCACTACGAGAACAAATTCAGCGGTGTAACGATGAACGTGAACAGTTCCAAGTTACAATACAGAATCTCACCAGTGATAAGCAAGGATTACAACGCAAGGTTCAGGATCATTAGCTTTCTTGCAACACTTAAGCAAAAAAAAAGCTAATGTCATTTTTCTTGTACAATTTCTAGCTATTCGTATGCCGCGTAATAGCTAAGTAAGTGAGTTTAAAATGAATTTTGTACTGCTTCTCATTCAACTTCATTTTTTAGTCTTTGCAATTGGAACGTGAATTATTCCAATTGCGTGAGTGTTTCGATGAACTCATTCGAAACCGTGATGAAACTGTTTGTGGTTCATGTCGCAAACGTATTACATGTGATGTTACTGTAGCGAATACCAATAGCAGTGCTGCCGATAAGCGTGTTAAACCTCCGCTGCCAACACCACGATATTCCAAGGTTCTTAAATTTATGCGTGTAAAATGAAAAACCCTCGTTTTCATTTCATTCGCACGTTTGATCTTTGAGAACAAGTTCAGTATAAGTTGAACTGGTTGCAAATATAAATTCCAACGCTTTCTGTATTTTTTTCTTTCTTAATTTTTAATTAGCTTTGATTTGATGTTGTTGTTATAATAGCAAGTAATATGTAGGAATCGTCATCAGAACGCGAATTACGTAGTGAAGTGGAAGAGCTAAAAAATGAAGTGTCAACCTTACGTGATAAACTCAATGAACAGATCGGTCTCTTCACTAACGAGAGGAAGCGCTGGGAGGAAGAACGTGTTAAGGTGCTTTTTCCAGTTTCAGTCATCCTATTTTGCTGAGGAAAGTTTGGCATTGAGAATTTGGAAGTAACAAAACTTTATAAATTATACACTTTCATGGTATATGAATGTCGAGTTTAAAATTTTTGCAGTTCCTGAACTTCAATAACTCGCCATCTGATCGACTTGGCCTCCTGTCGACGCATGATTCTCCTCCCGCAGACCTAAATTCTCAGCTATCTAGAGATTTGAAAATTTTGAGTGATGGTAAATCATACATTGTTAGCCATGATCGCCTAATCTGACAGATTTTAGGTACGAATTTTCTTTTTCTGAATTTACTGTTACAAATTACTGTAATCGTTATCCTTCCTCATGTGCCATTTACTTGATTGCTTTTTCAATATTTATGTTTCTATTTCTGTTTAATTACGATGATTTTCAAAAAGGTACATTTTCCCCTAATAAAATGACTACATTTAAATTTGCGCTCATTTCTTTATGTTCGCAAGAGTTCTCGGGTAGTAATTCTTTTCGACATGTCAAACTTATTGAATTCTTTGCTTTGCTCTTTTTCAATTTCACTGCATTCATATTCAGTGGCCACCGTCTTGCATTCCACCTCCACAACCACTTCCACAGTTAATCTTAATACTTCTGCTACCATCGTATGCGCTCCTATTTGGACCTGAAATTAAAATAACGATTCTGAAGTAATATGCTAAAATTCGCTCGATTAAAACATTTTTTTTACAAATTTTTGAAATGAATAAAAGAAATAGGTGCAAAGAAGACATTTGAATGTTATGATGTCATTCATTCTGATAGAAATTAGTAATAACAATTTTTTTTTCGAATAAAATTTTCTGATGTAAATTATCATTAAGTGGCCTGGACAAAAACCGCTGCTCAAAAAGAAATGATATTAGTGTTAATCACGTTGGTTCTTCCGATGCTTTCGCACTACGAGCATCAATCGGTGTAAATGAAATGTTCCACGCATACAACCAATACAGTCTTCATTTATCTGCTGACGGTAGCACTCATTACTTTAAAATTCTTGCTCTGTCCATGTGCTTGGATGATGACGATGACGGTGATGATGACGGCGATGATGATGAGGATGGTGGTGGTGATGCTGAGTGGGCGATCCGTTCCAGCGCTTTCAACATTGTGACCATTCCAATATAAATATTTTACAAAAAAAAAAAATTATGAGATTTTGTTTTTGTTTTTTAGTGGAAAAAAAATTAGCGCATCAGTGGAAGCTAAAGAGAGAAGGATGGAGGAAGGACTGAAAATTCATCCTGATCCTGATTTATTATAATGCAGGAAGTCACTTTTGGTTAACGCGGTGAATGCTGAAAAAAAGAAAAGATGGAGGGATGTTGATGGATGCTCGAACACAACAAACATCCATCGTGCGCGTACAGAAGAATAGTTTAACAAGGGATTTTGGTAATCAAATACGATTCCATAGAGTAGTGGCGATTGGTTAAATTGATAGATTGTGAGTGAATTTAACGAAACTGGAATTACGATTTTTTTTTTGGCGTAGGTGTAAAAGGTTGCAACAGCTTATGATATTGCTGCACTTGAATTTCACACTCCTTTCATAATCAGAATTGGAGAAGAGTTATGAACAGATAGATAAGCATTTTGAAACTCAACGTAAAGAAGGAACATACAAGTCCTTCATCCTTTATAAAATTGGGAGAATTTTTTTTCCCTCAAAACAATTTCTCTTTGAATTTCAACCAATCTACTACTGTTTGAAATGTGACATTAAGTTTATTTCTTCTGAACACACATGAGAAATGATCACTGTGTTAAGCAAATATGTATTTTGATATATTTGGTAGAATTAAATTGAAATTGCATAGGTTTCAATTGTAATAACTGTTTTTTTTCTGGTTATAATTGATAGAATATAATTTAAATTGAAAATTTCAAAATGCTTCCTTAAAATAATATATTGTCAATCAACAAATGCTCTGATCGATGGAAAATAAATTGATAAATTGTTTTTGTTCTTGTCAAAATTAATTAAAAAATTAGATGATGGAAAATATGATGAAAAGCTTCTGTTGCACTTCCGCAATGATGACCACTAGAGTGGAACAGCATTTTTTCATCGTTCTTCGTATTTGCTTGTTTCACATTTGTCTTATAGGTTCATATTCGTTTTCTTCGTATCACATTCCCTCCTAATTTACTACATTTCAAATTAATCAAGTTAAATATCAAAATATTGTCACTTTTATTTTCCTCCTATTTTCATCAAATAAAATTTTGCACTAATGAATTATTATAATTAATTAATTGCTTCGCTAAAATAATTTTACTGTCTAATGAGCTAACTATTCATTGATAACCGAATTTGTTCACATGCTATCGTTAAGAAAAATAGAAAGAATTGAAGCGACAATCAATTTCTTAAATTGCTTTACCAATTCAATTTTACATATAGAAATTGAACGATATTATTCACTTAAATGCTTTCATAATATGGAATTTTTTTTGCAGTAAATTAATTAAGCATCAATTATTTTGCATTTCTCTTTACATTCATTCATTTGATGAATAATCTCTGCTCAATGCATCTCTTGTGGTTTTCCTCACATTTCTTAATGACATGCAATTTAATTGCTATAAATAAATTAGCTTCATAAACTGCCGAGGATTAGCTTGCACAGGACAAACTGGTTTACCACACAGTGCAGCAGGAAGAACTAGATGTAACAGACAGATTGATAGACAGATCGATGGTCATCCAGTACATTTGTGCATGACCTTCCCGTCAAGTAAGGTATCCTTTGGAAGTGCAAATACACAAATGTTGAAAAGTATTAACATCGTTTTAGGAGTAATTGTTAACGGACAAAGACAAAGAGGAAGAGAGAGAGAGAGAGAGAGAGAGGGCTATCAGTTATTTTGCTGTCACATTAGGGGAATTTTTTTTGCATTTTTCCAGTTTTTTTTTTGAACAAAAATACTTTCTTCAGGATTTCCTTTTTTTTCTTCCGTTTTTTATCTGCCAGTTGTTATTTATCATCACTTTTTTTTGCTTCCTTTTGCTTCGCTTCCCTTTTCAACTGTTTCAAATTGCTTTTCATTCATACAAATAATTATGCTAAAAATTGAAAATTTTCCATCAAAAAAGAAAAGGAAAATGATCCGAAAGGAATGAATTTGAAAGTTAGAAAAGCTTCTAAAATTGCTTAAAATTTTAACAGAATTATTTGTAAGTAACAAATGTCCTCTTTGAATTTCAGCAATTATTTTAACTTTAATAACAACTAATAATTATCTCTTATAACTGAAATTAGCATTTCGAACGAAATGAATCATGCATTCGTTGAAATTTTTCAAAAATTTTAAATATTTCAATGGCATAAGTGTGTGTGTCTGTGTGTTCTCTGTGTGTGTGTGTGTGTGTTTTGTGTAATACCATAAATTAAACTAAAACACACATACCATAAAAGGTACGAGAAATTGGTAGCAATGATTATTTTCACGATATGATGAGGAATTGTCGCTTCAATGATCGCCGCCGATTGTATTTGTCCACTACTTACCAGCAGCGTTCCACCTTTCCCACATCTCACTTATCGCCGTGAACACTTCTTCACGTTACACGCAAATATCTGATAGCTTTAGTCTAATCATTTCTTTTTTTTTATCTCATTTTTTGCACAAAAAAAAAATTGTTACAATTTCAAGGGACAATGATGAGAGAAAGAGATGGGAGCGTAAAGCGGAAGAGGCGGAAAAAAAAAGGAATGAGAGCAGGAAAGGTGAAGTAACTTCTTATGCTATCAATTTAAATCTAGTAGTAAGATTGAAAAACAAATTTACCACAATTATATTCTCGATTTTCTAACTAATAAATTTCCAACAACGTCACACGTCACACACTGTGCCACTTCTTTCTCTTTTTCTTTTTTTTTGCGTCAACCAATTTTCTCCTTTTGTTGTAACAAAAAAAAGAGTTATTCCTAATTTAGGTTCTTTCTTCAACAATAGAGAAGACTTCAAGTATTAACTGCTTGAGCATGCAATGAGCAACCAATTATTCGTTCATTATACTTTATAAATCACTTTTTCTTCCCTCTCTCTCTCTCTCTCTCCTTTTTTGTCCATCTTATATGTTGTTGTCAGAAAAAAAGAGAAAAAATTTCCTAAAAGTTAGCTGTTAAAAATAAATAATAGAAATTGAAGTGAATTTTACTCGGAACACTATAGTGGAAATAAATGTTGTTTGTGGAAATTTTCGCTAAGATTAATCTTAAGTGATCTGAATGATTCACTCATGTAATTTCATCTAATTATATATCCAATGGATAATAATTTACAGCTGCGATGAACTAGTGAATTTGTTAGACATCCTTTACCATCTTTTTAATCAATCCAACTCAATGCGCCCATTCCTTTAAGATATGCCAACATCCCCGTTGTACGTGTTGGCTTCTAATTTTGTTAGCTGCAAATTTGAATTGTAATTTAACAACTAATATTTATACAATATGTTGAAACGAGGGAGTAAACAAAAGTATTCGCTCTTCTTTTTCATTTAAAATTATCAAATATTAAAAAGTCCTTTGCAAACGCTTCTAAAAATTAATGAAATATTTAATGATTTGAAAATAAATTGAAGACTCATTTCTTGTGTGCTTTGTAGGGTGAAAGGGATTTCAGTAATTCAACTCAAAAATTTTAGCTAATTTGTTGTTTAAAATTTTTGAATTGAATTACTAAAATCCTACTGATTTTTAACATTTTAGAAATATAATGTTGAAAGTGTTGGAAGCAACAGAAAATGAAGCATGCCTTATGGGATATCTTTGAATAGTTTGTCCTACACTAATATAATATTTGATCAGATCTGAGATTATATGATTTTTCCATCGTCTCTCTCTCTCTTTTCTCCCTCTCGCTCTCTCCTTCTCACTCTCTCCCTCTCACTCTCTCCCTCTCACTCTCTCCCTCTCACTCTCTCCCTCTCACTCTCTCCCTCTCACTCTCTCCCTCTCACTCTCTCCCTCTCACTCTCTCCCTCTCACTCTCTCCCTCTCACTCTCTCCCTCTCACTCTCTCCCTCATTTTAATTTCCTTTTTTTCCTCCAATAATTCAAAAAAAATAAATATTTGCAGCGTGAAAGAATTAAAAAATTTTCTTTGGTTCAAATAATAGTAGTAACGTTTCTATTTGCACTCGTAGCAGAAAGAAGAATTCGAATTATTGGAGGAATGGAAATTAAAATATTTCTATTTCCAGTCATTTTTTATATATTTAAATTTGTGATCCTTCCGATATGCTTCCATTTGCAATTATTCGAAAAACTGTAAAAGTATTGTAAAAAAGTTTTTTTTAGAACATTTCAGGGCCTTCTCTTCTTCAACTTCCCAGCATGTTTCTCCTACGCAGCAGAATATATGTATGTCACTTTGAATACTTTTCAGTAATCAAAATAAAGTTTGTGGTTCTAAAAGAAAAACTAGTCTAACTTTAGT
The DNA here is from genome assembly GCA_963070105.1 of Litomosoides sigmodontis. Classification (NCBI taxonomy): domain Eukaryota; kingdom Metazoa; phylum Nematoda; class Chromadorea; order Rhabditida; family Onchocercidae; genus Litomosoides; species Litomosoides sigmodontis. Next base: position 6,759,928 of record OY718807.1, on the reverse strand, counting down.
TGTTAAATTGGAAAAAAATTAATTTCAGATATATTGAGTTCTTGTTGAATGTTGCAAAGAGCTTGCACAATATGAATTATTCTTGATAAATAATTGCATCTAATGAAGTTATAAATTAAATGATTTCCAAAGTAGTCAAATATGTATATATATATATATATTAGACATTTCATGATTCTTATTGAAAACTAATTTTAACATTAATAAGAGTTATTACTTTAGCAAAATAACAACAGTAGTAACAATGTAAACTGACTGTGCGATTACATTCAGCTAAATTTGCATCGATCGATTTTCGCTTTTAAAATGGGACAGACCCGTTGCTTATTAAGTTCATTGATTTTTAAATTAAAAATACTTAACCGTATGAAAGCCGTCATTACCTTCTCGCTGTAGCTCATTCGCACGTGTCTTTCCATAGCACTTACTTTTACAAAAGAAAAAAAGAATCAGTAAGTCACGTAGGAAGTGGAATACAGTAGGTGGGATAATTAAAAAGGGCAACCGAACGATGAAAAAAAAGATAGTAATGCATAATTATCGCAAACAATGGCCTTAATCTATCAGACTTCTGTTCCTATCGAACGACGAACACTTATTCTCTTACTCGTTTGCTTCGTTTTTGATGGCACCCAACCAGTTCTTTTATTTCACAGCGATTATTTAATTCGATTAAATGGAAATGCTCTTTGAATGACTGTCACAGCTTAATCGCTATGTTCGAAAGAAGTAAACAAATGTTTCCTTCCACTTCAATTCATCTCATCCCAGACGGCAATTAAATCCCATCATTCATTGTCAAAAAAAAAGAAGGATAAATCCTGTTTTGAAATGAATTTAAACATTAAAATTGATTCAATCATTTTTAATTTCATTAGCAACACTACGTACGTAGGATCGATCAAAAAAATTTTGTTTTGACCCGAAAAAACATATTTTTTACGGTTGAAAGTTAAATTTTAATTTAGATGCCTAGAAATATGTTGCATAAATGTGGGAGTGAGAAGAAAGTGGTTATGCTTGCAAATACCAAATTACCATTTACAACACCGATTTCTATTGCCTATCCGTGACTGAATTTTTGTTTGCAAAAATAGTTTAGAAGACAGTTAATCGGCAATTCAATTATGCACCTTTTTTCCTAATTTTAGGATAAATGGACACAAAGTAGCTCCCTTTTTATTCCGAACTATTCGAGTAGCTAATTGATCGAATTTGAGCTTACAAAATTTTTCGCCCTAAAAACTTGTCTTGCATTCGCATAATTTTATCTCAGAAACTGTAGGAAGTCTTGCAATACAGAGGAATGGTTCTAGTAAGGATGTATTAATGCAGTCGGAGATTATCTATTATTATTTATTATCACTAATTAACATTACTAATTAGGCAACTTTTTGCCATTGCTATGCAAAGCTAGAAATGCTAATTAGCGAAGTGACTTTTCACACGGTGTCAGTGAAATATCAATTTCAGCTATTTGCTCATTATTTTCTGCTTCTGGAAGTTATCGCCTGGGAGTTCCAAAGAGTAAATGGCAGCAAAATTGAAGTGGAACCTGTGTTCAACGATCCGAGAATATTTCGGGACAGTGATATTCTTAGTAAAGTCGAGAAGCGTTCCGCCGAACAACCGGTAGCTGCCGGTTATCTAACAAAAATTGGCTTACCATCAGCTAACTATTATTATAATCGACCTGTTTCTGGACCGATTGCTCAACGACCGTAAGTTTCACAGCGGATTTTTTGCCTTTTCCAAGCTATTAGCAGTTATTCAATTTGCAATGTGGAAAAAAGAGAATTTAAAAAATAAAAATTAATAAAACTCGAATGCAGCTGGATAATTGAGGTTGAAAAAACTTTCCCCGATAATTTATCAATTGTATTACATGTTTTCCTCATTTTCTCTGTTAGCTAAAATACTATTACAAATGAAAGGCAGTTCGGTAAATTGTTCCATAGAAAATTATGAAAAAGTCTAAATTCAACTCATAGTGATAAAAGACATTTTCATCCACTCAAATAGCTAATCGCAGAGGAAAATAAAAGAACATGAAGCGTAGTAGTGAAATTAAACTGATGAAAATAACTTCTTTGCAGTAGTTGTGGATATTATAGAAATGACTATCTTAGGCTTCTCTCCTTCTTGTGCCGAATTCCCTCCCTTTGTGCTTGGGAGAAAAGTGAAAGAGAAAAAGCGATGAGAAGTGTTTTTTGTTTCCTTTCTAAAAATTACGGTAGATTTTTGAAAATTATCTTTCTGATCTACCTTCTCCTGAGCAGGTAGTTAAGAAGGTTCTTGCGCAAAGTACATTGAAGTGATTTCACTCGTAGATACTCATTTGTTTGCACGATCGCTTTAGTCCTATCGTCTTTGCATCGATTTCAGGATGGGCGGTCGTGGTCCTGGTAAAAGTGCTGCAGTAAATGCGGCAGCACATCTCTTTAATCCAGCTCTTCTTCGTGGATCTCGCATCTATCCAGGCATGAAAATCCGTATCAATCGCCGCTCCTTCCAGTATGCAAGTACATTGGCAGGTCAAATTCTTAATCGTGAAATTGTCCGTTTCCCAATACCGGATATACATCAGAAAATTGAAGAGGTAGTTTATTTCGAAAATTTTTCACGTTCTCTTATTTTGCTAAAGAACATAAATATGTGTGCATGTGTAAATGTTAGTTACGTCTAATTTTCATATATGTTACTTTATTCAAATAATTTCAGATTTGCAGTGAAGCAACAATATGTAATAATTATATTTCAAATTATCGACCACCGAGGCATTTGCATATTTTTCCATCGCCGCCAAATCTCATTGTTTTTACTGCAGAGGACTTAGATATTGGGTAAAGTAACAAAAAAAATTATGTTTTAATTGATCAAGTTCTGAATTTTTAAAAGTTATAAATTAAAACGACATATTGGTTTCTTAATAATTTCAGTAGAAAGTAACCAACAGGAATAGCAATAATAAATGTTGCAGAGTGACCGGTAACTTAGATGGCGTTTCTAATATCATACTTCCTATACAACTTTTTGGTATCGCCCACGCTAACTTCTATCATGTTAGTTACAACTTCATATTACAATTAAACAGAAAATCACTTATCATATAATCATACCTATTTAATGGTGCAACCTCTTTGTGAAGTTTATCAAAGTATTGTCCGAGCTAATTTCTTAGATTTGTTCCTCTCTTAGTCCCTTTCTCTCTCTCTCTCTCTCTCTCTCTCCCTCTCTCTCTCTTAAAATACCATATTCCAAAGTGTAAAATTTTTAACACATTAAGCGATCAATACTTCGATGTTTTTTTTGTCAATCAAAAAATAATTGATCAATTCTTTGTATCCATTTGCATCTAATCAATTTGCAAATTTCAATTTGCTGCTAAATGCTTTATTTCAAACATTCCTTACTTTGAATTAATATGTTAATTAATTAATTAATTGAAAATTCGTTAATTTTGCTAAATATTAGTTATTTCCTCATAATTCATTATATTTTACTAACTATTACTTTATTAACTGATTACCAACATTTTTAGGTATCGGCTACTATAACATTACAACTGGGACGTTCACTTTACGGAGCACCTCAACTGCTCATTGCTGGATGTAATATAAATATACCATATGCCGATGTGTGCATAACCAACGGTGGTTTAGTGGGTGAAATATCAAATTTATTGTTCAGAGTAAGATTTTAAAAGTAGAAGAAATTTTAATATAATTTTAACTTCTCAAAAAGTAAAATTTATTTTTTTGGAAAAAAAACAGCAAACAGACGGTATTGGAATGAAATATTTTAGCTGAAGTAAAATTAATTTTTGTATTTGCAATTTATACATATTTTCTAAATTTAACAAAAAAACTAACTAAAACAATTATCGTTTTATTTTAGCAAATAATTTCTGAACGAGTACGTATTACCGCACAAGGCGTTTTTTGCTCGCTACTACCACAGATAATTAGTACACGGGTTAATCCTGCTTTAGCACGTATACCACAGTCAATTTCATTAATGCAGATAGCAAATTTGATAGCAGGACTTCATAGCGGATCAGTACCAGCTCATGTTAGTAATGGTTGAATTCTTTCCTAATGAATTAATTAATTTGAAATTAATATTGGTTAGATTTCTTTTTTGATGAAAGTGATTGAACTAAATTGGCGGAATTTTAAATGAAAGAAAAAGTGAAAGGGACATGTGTTCCTGATAACACTGAAATGAAAATTAATAAGACAGAAACAATAACGTAACAAATCACTGAGGGGCAAAAATCAGGTCATCAAGTCTGATCGAAAAAAACAAGAAAATTATTGAGCTTTGACTATGCTAAGCTAAATGTTTATAGTGGAAATGTGTGTAGAAAATGACTAATTTGAATTACCTTTACAGCGAATTAATAATTAGTTTGTAAACACTTCTTTTTTAACTCTTTCCCATTTACACACGTTTGTTTTAGTTCATAAGCTTGAAAATTGCCAAAAAAATTATAGGTGAAATTTAAAATTTGTTCGTTAAAAAATATGAAATTAGCATTATCCATTTACTTCAGTGTCGCTCACCACAATGTCAAGCACGTTTAGCGATGGCAAGATTACCACCACCCTCTCCTAAGGACATTGATGCTTCACTACCGAAAAACATACCGCCACTGCCAGCATCCAACAAAGACGCCAGAAGTTACGCAGCTAGGATTGCATCTTCCGGCCCAACTGAATTTGCTGCGAAATCGAAATTTCTCAACAATGTTGGAAAGAATGGAGAAAAAAACGCACAATCGTTTAGCACCGAAACTGACAGAGTAATTAGTGGTAAAGCAAATGATATTGACCGAATGAGTAGCAGCGATGTATTAGTGACCGGAAGTAATGCGCAAAATTTCAATGAAACAACGACTCCAATGGTTGGGTGCCATTTTTTTTGAGTTACAACAATCACTTCTACTAACTAATTGTATTTGAGATTGTATGATTGCATCCATTCAGCGACATTCACTTTTTTTCTTAATTTATTTACATGCGTATAAAACATATTGAAAGTGCTTTTTCAGGTTCGTGGTGCTACACGTAGGTCAACAACTGAGAAGCCCTCATCTCACCAGCAACAAACCGTTGTGCTGCATTTGCCACCGATGGAGTTGCCGCAACGGCAGCAACAGCAGTTGCGGTCGCCTGCGGAACGCAACTCAAAACCAGTTGCTACCGCTGATTCCCAAATCAGAGCATCATCACATGATCAGTTTAACAGATCATCAGCATTGATAGCGGCACATGGTGTACCGCTTGCTGTGCCAATTCCTGAAAGATATGGTAGAATTCTTGGTGTGTATCGACCTGCTGGTGGTTTAAGAGGCGAAATTAGTGACCCATGTGCTGGATGTCCAGTTAATTCTGCCATAGATTCACTTGGTACCCTTGGTAAACTCATCAAGGAACAGCTCGATTTGGTGCTGCATATGATACAATTTTTTTTCCTATTTTACTTATTTATATTCTAGAATACATAGAATTCATCCAAATTATCTTATCAATCAATATTTCAATCCTGCACATTTCAACCAATAGTTTCTTGAATTGTAATTGTGAAATGAACAATTCAGGAAGAATGGTTTTTATTTGCTTATTTCTAATTTAACTTCAGCCATTGACTTCTCCGTTGTCAACTTACCATATCAGAAACGATTTAAATTCATATTTCGTGATTACTACGATTAAAATTTTGTAAATTGCTATTGCAGAAGAAAGTGGCAAATCTCGTTTTAACAACTCAATTGCTACGGTCCTATGCAACGTACAATGATTACAGCTTAGACTTAAATGGCGAATTCAGTCCTAATGGACGTGGTGGCACGCCGTTTGGCCCATTCCCAATGCATTGGCCTGAACCTGTTGGATCAACAATGATTGAAATTCTCATTAGCGATTTCACCGTCAATTCACTTCTATTTTGGATGTACAAGTATGGATGAGTTGCAACATCAAAAAACTGCTGCTGCACAACCCTCTCTTCCTCTCTCTCCTTCCCTCCTTAAAGAAGGAGTATATAAGCATTAGGAAAATTGTGATTGATTTTTCCTCACTTCTTTTTTTCTCTCTCATTATCTCTTAATAAATGGAAGATTCAAGGAAGATGCTTTTAGGGCTAAATTCATATCATTTCGAGTAGGACCAGAAACACCCAGTATTGGAGCACTCTTAGCAACAACGTGTGATATGGGCAGTGATTATTCAGGCGTTCGTTTACCTCCTCATTTGTTTATTTATTTTGTTTTAAGAAATGAAGTATCACAGCAGTCATTCATTTGCAGACAAAATTATATTTTTTATTTGTTTTCTTGACGTTGTAAATGATTAAGTTTATATTTTTAGTAGAAAATTAAATTTGAAAGAAATCTCAAATATCATTCATTAGTTCGAATAATTAGTGGAAATATAACTTATTTTGTTTCTAATTCATTCATTTCACTTTTAAATGGCTGAAATTGATAAAAATATTTCAGGAAGAGTTGGAAAATGAAGCACTCTTTATTCGATTGCTACGCTTAAGTCAACGTCGTCGGCATCACAGTCTTTTTCATCAGGAACGTAGCAAACGTCAAGCAGTTGCGGATAGTGATTCAAGTCTAGGTAGTCTAGATGATCTGGCTGATCTTGGTATTTGTCTGGGTGATATTATACCAGTTATCAAAGAGAAATATCCGAACAGGACATTAGCACTTTTTATACATCCAGCACGAGCACCTTCAATTATAATTAGTGGACGTCACGGAGGTAAATATTGCCGTATTTTTTTTCATCTGTTTTTTGCTGAAGATTTTAAAATTGATTTTACTTGTAGGCAGTTTACAATTAGACCTGGTAGCATTTGTGGATATCTATTTGGATAAAACAAACATACGAGTTGGTACGATAACAGTAACAGCAGTGGCTGATATAATGGTTCGAATCGTGAATCAACGAATCATCGCAAATGCATCACTGCCGATTTTCAAATTCATGGATAGAGATCAGACGTTAGGTTTACAACAGGATACACTTGACAACTTGGCTAGCTTAGCAAACGATATCATTTTAAAGGTAAATAGATCATCTTCTTTCTTTCTATAACCTTTATGGTGATCAACTTTCTCCTGCTCTATTATTTTTTTTTACTTTCCCCAATTCCAAAATTGCTAATTTCAGGCAATCAATCAACTGTTCAATAAAGGTATACAAATATCACTACCAACATTAACTTCTCCAATAAATATCATTAGTCCAAGTATCCGAATACTTGAACACTCTATTCATATCGGTAGTGATTTTACGATATCACCATCAGCATTACGAATGTTTTCCTAGAATTTCAATTGTCTCCGCAGATAGTGGTTATGATAGTGTTTTTACGAGTATGTAAAACTCCCCGGTCTTCGCATATCATTGAATTTTCAAGTATTACGCCACAAATGCTATTTGTTTTTCTTTTTGAATTCAAATCCAACCTCGAATTGTTTTCAGCCATCTTTTACTTTTAAACTATGCCACTATACTGTATATTGTCATTGATTTGTGAGTAGTTAAATGTTCAGTGCCTAGACTGCACGTAAGCATAAATTTTCTGGAGCTTGGGTGATAAAATTATAGTTTCAGCACTTACCTGAACATCTTTGTTACGCTAGCTTTTCCACAATCGACTTCGTAGCTTATCTTTGCAGTTGTTTGATTAGGATCATTGTGGCTTATGTTCTGCCACACTTCAGATATTGTTAACTGACAATAAACTCTCAGAGCAGAAATTGGAAATCAATGTCTATATTTTGGAATCACCATATTCTTTCTAAAGCTTGAGATTAAAAATACGGCCTCGTGTTTATTCCACAAATAACCACTTTATGCTTCAATTCCGTGGCACCAAAACCACTCTTCCGTACAAACCATTTACTTCCGGTCTCAAAACGAGCTTTGCAGTCCCACAATACAGCAATTGTGTTTTGACATAACCATCCATTAACTACGTAACATATCCTCGTCAGTACATTTGAGGTCTAAGTCTGATCTTCAGCATTTGGAGCATAAGTCAATTTCCCTTCTTATAACTTGGAAAACTGACACCTCGTTTCTTCCGTATCAATCACTCATTTTATACCTCGTCATTTCAGAAATCCGCATGCCACGTTAAACCAGCTTTGTGAAAAATTCAAGCCATAACATAACAACTTCGACTTTACCCTGTTCCAATTCGACATTTATGTGCCATCGATTTTCATCATTCGGTGTAACAAACAACAGAAAAAAAAAATTTATTCAAAATTGTCGAAAAATATGAAATGCCAAAAAGTTCCAAAAGTATTTTCAAAAGATATACGGTAAAATTTCCGTATTGAAAAATATATTGAAAAATATAAAAATTCAAAATTGTGGAAAAAATTGAAATGAAAAGTAAATTCGAAAAATGTGCATTTTCAAACTGTACGCAGCGAAATTTTTGTATTTGCAAAGTTTTAAAGAAATTTATCACTGAGAAAAGCGCTGCGAAATAACGTAAAAATTTTATTCTAAAAAAGGCGATAAATAAAACCGCCACTTGGCTCTATTGAGACTGCAGCACATAACTGCTCAAGAATATTTTTTTTTAAATAAAAGGTATACTTTTTAAGAGATTTTCAAACCCTATCAGAGCCTACGGAACGCTTACAAAAATGAGTCTTAAGGAGGGTTTCCTTTCCTTAATTTCGTGGGAAGTGTGCCTTTTTAAGCGCCAAATTCCAAACACATTACACTTCATGAATGCACAGTATAACACTCACTTTCGCATCAGCAACAGCGTCTAGCAGACTCAATGACAGACGACAGCTACAATGGGGAAACAACAGAACGCTTCAATGCTTCAGCAGCCACAGACTAAATCTTGCCACTCAGCTCAATTCATTCCATAACAAAACTTCCCGTGACTATCCAAGATTACCTATTAATAGTGTTACAATGATTCATCGGACATCACAAATATTTACTTCACAAAAGTGTTTGAATCCAAACCCTTACACTATTTGGTTACCAGTGGTCATATAAAGCGAATTATGCCCGACTTACAGATTGTGGAGCTCTTCACTGCATCTGGCAAGCCACATTTAAAAATGAGAACAACGACCACAGCGCACTTATCCTGCACTCTTTACTTCCCTGCATTGCATTATTTCCCCAATTTTGCTACATCTCTGTAGGCTTTTCTACATGACTTGCAAAAATACTCGAAATAATCGGATATGATCGAAGTGACAAGAATGCCAACTAAGGAAGTACAAACTAGTCGCTACTAATGAACAGGACGCAAGTGCAGGCATTCAACCGTCCTAATTATGCCAACTCATGCTAATCAACATTTTAAACTCTAACTTAACCATATGCAAACGGGAACCCGTCCAAAGAATCTTACAGCCTACCTAATTTGAATTGACGCACGCCACACGCCAATTAGAAGCAGCTGTCATGGAAGACTAGTACTTCCATGACTCCAAAAGTCCTAGGGTGAACTTATACTAGCTTACAAACGATACCTACAAATCGCCTAGCTATGCTTATAGAAAAACTAATTATTGAATGAGCGCTAAAGTACCTAAATGCCTGCACAGTTTATCACATTTCGACCAGTTGCCTTACTTTTTGTCGACAAACATGACATCCAATCAAGTCCGACTATTTCCACAAAGCCTTTTAAAAAGGACTTATGCAGCCTCATTTGAAATTAACAATGCTCTAATCATCAACATCCTGAGAACTTGTTCATGCAGTGCTGAATCTACGATGGGGATTAGAGGACCAAGGCTTAAATTAAGGACTTAATCCGTCAAAAAGGAAAAAATCGTTGCATAAGAACATGGAAGACGAAAACACCACTTCAAACTACAATAGATCGATTTTAAAATCATCTCGTCTGATATTCCCCAGTCTCAGATAACAACGGTGCGGTGTCTATTTCGGCTACCTGGCTACCTAAATTATACACACGACTCTCAACAATCCACTTATCCATCGACTACCTAAAACCCTCAAAGGCATGTATTTCCTGTAGCATTTTGAACTTTCAGACTACCTAATACACATAACAAAGAAGTCCTAAATCACTCATGAAATAATGCTCACTATAATAAGGGTTCAAAAATAAAAATGTCACCTCCTACAACTTACGAAAATCGAGTCCTAAAACATCTTATGCCTATTTCAAATTAAGCTTCACTTCTGACACTCCTAAAAAGAATCACTACACCACACCGCTGTATTGAAACAGCAAAAAGTAAAAAACACGAATACAGTAAAACAGTAGTCCTGATCACTTACACAGAATTTCAAAGCCCGAATATCTAGCCACCAACATCAAATATGCCGCTGCATTAAGCGCATAAGACGATACGCACTGTCATAAGATATTAACTACTTCAATTTGGGATTTGCCAAGTCAATTCCCACTCTTGTTGCTCAGTGACTTACAACACAACTGCAAATATTAGCATTTCTTACCTAAAGCAATCGTAATGATTGAACCGGTCCGGTGCTCACGACATCTGTTTCGTCACGTACTACTAACACGTGTGACTACCTACCACGAAGATTTCGCCATTTTTATCTGGATCTTTCCAGACATTTCATACCGTTCAGTTTTATAACTCTCCCGATTTACCGCCAACTGGTGCCCAAAAGTTGGACAGAGTTTCTAGCGTAGCACAAAATTTGCAACACCACTTGTCTAAACGAAGAATTCTCCACATACGGTAATCACGCATTATTAACCGACAAAACCATTTCCGCATCCTGTGAAAGATGTGCGATGTAATGTTTCCAGAGAATAGGAGGTTCAGTTTACACACCCTAAACCGAATGAATGCACGATTTTTTTGACTGTCTTCAGGACTCGAATTACAGATTAACGAAGTCCCGTTAAAATCTGAGGACCCTCATCGATGTACCCAAATTTTTGCTTACATTCGTACTCTTCAAGAGTATTTGCTCTTGTCCGTGGCTATTTTCATTTAACGCTTCACATTCCATCTTTTTCACTTCCACTATTTTCGTTCACACACTTAAAACAACTACCATTTTATTTTACTACTACATGTAATGGAAGGGGATTACGAAACAATTATTTCATAAATCCTATTACTCGCAAAGTCTACAACGACATTGCTTTCTAAATACAAACTATGTGCACATTCAATGCCTCTACGAGCGACCATATGCAAATTACAAATGCTGCTTTTGAGTTAATCTCCCACTAATTTACAAATTCAGTTGTGAAAGGCATTTACAGAACTAAATTTATCGACGGATAAATCTCCCTTAAAACCAAAAGCGATGGAGAACATAATGGACTAAAGCACAGTTGTGAGTATGGCTAATTATCCCATCCACCGCTAAATTTTCACGAACCGTTTAAAGTTGTTTTTGAATTCTACGGACTTTTCTATCCCTCAGATAAATGCAGCATTTTCCATCCATCAAGTTTTGAAATAAGTGTTATTCTTTCGCAAGTTTTTCAAAACAGGATGCCCCAGCTGTTCTATTCGGTCTGGACCCAAACTTCGTAACGTTACGGATCTCTCGGGTGTTTCTGTGCCTCACTGCTTCACGGTGACGCTACATAGTAACTCAGGGATCGTCTTCAACCCTATCTGAGGAATACTCAACCTCTTCAATCCTGAAAATCTCAAAATCATTGGCAAACATATCGTTTCTGATGTCCGTTTCTAAGAATATCTAGCTAACTTTTGCTGTATCAAGCTAACCAAACCTCGAGTTCTTCCAGTACCCAACAAGCTAATTTCCGATAAGAGAATGAACACATCATTTCATTACTATTTTAAATTTCAAACTGTAAACCTTAATGCCCTCAACACCGATCCCAATGTTTCAGAACTGCAATTTCTGTGAACTATGTACGCGCTAACTGACGTCCTACCAATCATTCTCTACCTGAAAACAATACCAATTTTCCAAACACAATGAAAAAGGCACACTTCGGATGAAACACTTATCTATTTGTGCCCAAATGTTCACATCCTTACAGTATACCACACGAACCACCACTTCGAGTACCACAAATCACGCACAATTCCTCACCCTCGAAGGGAGAACGATGAACGTTGCCCTCACCCTCCCGCCTCCCCTCCCCCACACACACTTCCTTCACTGCCGAAAAAATTCAACTTGAAAACATTACACTTACCTTAGTAGGCAAACCCACTGCTCCAATCTCCGTGCCCCGTCCTTCATTTCTCAACAAACAACAGCACATTGATTCATCATTTGCCCCGCTCCACCCACCACACGGGAGCGGACCCAAATGCCCTCCGACCCCCAGAGCCTCTAGCAACAGCCAACACACCTCCAACCGTCACCATCAACGAAAGATGACAATGATGTGGAACAGTGTTGGGAGAGTTTATATAGGAGCTGAAACACTCCTCTGGAAATTTCTGGAAAGCCCACCCACTGCGTATCCAATGTATCGTTTTTCAAAATATTTCGTGCGAGAAAGAAAATAAGGGTGTGGAAATAGGAGCGCAGACACCATACAAATAGTGTGCAAAATGCGGGGAGTGCATACCGCTGTCCAAAAGAGAGAAAGCACGGGAGGACGACAGAGAGGATGATGATGTAACTGAGCATCAGCTGGTGGTTAGTGTGTTGGATCCACACTCAATCGATAAAGGGCAGACGTCTCTTTGCAGTGGCTGATGTGCCGCGGTGCTCGGTCGTGGGGTCTTCGTTCCTCTTTTTTCGGATTTTGCAAATGCGTGTCATCCGCACCGATTGCGCCAAATTTCTGACAGTCGCTCAGTTGAACGTGGCAAAATCGCATGCCTCATTTGGCCCATTATTTTGGCTCATTCCGTATCTCACTGATTGTACCTCTGTATCGTTAGACCAATCCGCACGAATTCAGGAAGCTTTCTTGCATTGTCAAGTCTTATTTCGTATCGCAGAACCTGAGCGAGGCAATACTCTAAGAAATCGTAAAACACACACGCGCACAAACACACGTAATTCACGGTTTTTTACTTGAATTTCAAAAAGTCAAAATTTACGAAGATGACAAGAATATAGAAGTTGGCTGAATAAAAGCTGTTAGAGGGCCAGGCAAAATGTCTTTGTGTTTGATTTATGGCATTTAGCTCTTCGGGGACCATTTCAGATTTTCAGCATCAATCGCGAAACATCCATTTCGTCGAGTTTTTGATAAATTTAATGTAAATTTTGGTTTGAATGATAAATATCATGTGAGTTAGAGGCGAATCAAATAACAGCTAGGAAAGGAGAAATTAGAACAATGAAAGAAAGATGGAAGCTAGCTGGCTGCATTTTCAATGTGTTCCGACCAGATAAGACCTCGGCATAGGATCAATGCAGTGTTCGAAATTGGTTGTATTATTCTAAAAAGAGCACGGACTTTAGCTTTTAAATTTTAAATATACTAATTTCGAAATATTGCTGTTTTTGATTATCTCATATTACAAAAATTAGGTGTGCAATTAGGGGACAGTACTGGCACGATGAAAGTTACTTTCACTTGACGTATGCAATCGACAAGTTAACTGAAATGTTAACACTCGAAAAGATCAACAAAAGTAGATGAAAAAAGAAGTGTTTACGTGTAAAATTCCTTCAATTAAAATTAATTGTTGTGAGAGAAGTGATGATAGAAAGTGAGCATTCAGTTTTCATACCCAGAAGTTTTGCACTTCGAAATTTTTTCCAAAACCTTTGAAAGCATTAAGCCTTGTGCTAGCAACGTCAATCGTTTGCAATAGATAGCTGTCATCTTTAAAACCCTACCTTTCTGGGAGTAATTTATCCAATTTCTAGCAAATATTTAGTTACTATAACACTTATCACTCATGCAACACCTGATGATAAAGTTAAGTCTTGCGAAAGATCAAGAAGACCGTCTGGCCTAGGAAGTGGTGCTAATTTTTTCCAAATACTAAAATTTGTGAATTTTATACCTAAAAGCTAAAGATTTGAATGGAAGTAAAGATGGCGTGAAGAAACGATTTTTCTTGTTTTTTAAGAGGACATGTCATGAAACTTCTTTTGGTAGTCGCAATTTTAGTGCTATTTGTAGCAGTACTGTGAGAGGACGCAGTAGAAACGAGTAATTGTATCCAATAAAAAAAGACAGATGAATTCTGCTGAAAGTTTTTCTCACTATTTTGCATTTTTCAACAAATCAATTTACTACAAAGCCTACTTTTCCACGTGTTTCATAGGTTTCGAAAATGCGATTCAATTTTCAACTGATTTCTGTCATGCAAATTACCACTGGGCATTGAAGGTTCATCATTCTGCCACCAAGACGATTTTTTTTTTGCAACAAGAAATGATGCATGAGGAAAAATTAGTGATGATGGAAGTGATGAGAAAGAAAAAAGTAAATATTGAGAAACGTCGGACATTCAGGATGCATCTGTCATGTGCCTTCTTCATGCATTTAACGTCTTCTGACATTTAACGTGAAATGAGTGCCTTCTTCATACGGGTTTTGCTCCTTTTTTTCTTGTTTTTTTAAATTGGCAACTCATTTCACTTCCTTTCATCCAAAACACAACAAACCATAAATCTGTGGCAGGTGGTGCACAATGTTCAATTTATTGTAAGATATCATTACTGCAATCTGGAAATGATTTGATCTGTGAAGTGTTTGTTTGTACCTGATTAGAATAATTAAATTCACAGGTTAACAGTGCTCGGAAGTGGTACTGCTAAGGTATAGATGATAATTAATATTCCTCGAATTAAATCGAAGTACACAACTTGCAGTTCTTTGAAACTAAAGAGAGCACAACGAACAAAGGTATGTTTAACAGTACAGAGCAATCTACTTGAAACGGATTTTTTTTTCAAAAATTCTCCTTTGTTTAATAGATTTGGTGGAACAGTAGTAATTTTTAGCTTGGAACTCTTTCTCTTCAACAGTAATAGAAGAGAGCGCCTCATGTAACTCTTAAGAAAAAAAAAATCAGTTGAAAATCGCTTAATGAGGAAATCGGAATTCTCACTTAGCAGGTACATTCCTCTCTCTACCCTTGGTTGAGTAATGTCTAGTATATTTCCAGTATTCGCTAATCTAGTAACATTCACTGAGAAACGGTCTGATCCGTTACGAAACTACAGTGTCGTAGAGCTAAGCAAGTCCCTTCACTGGCATTGGAGTTTCACTGAATAACAACAGGTAACGGTGGTACTATCGAAAATTTGCTACATTCATTCATTTCTTTATATTTTTCAGTAAATATTATTACAGGCATATTCTGTTGTGCTACTTCATTCGTCAAAGAAAGTTTAGGAAATCTTAAAATTAACAAATATTCATAATTTATTAAGGAAAGTGAAAAAAATGTATGAGAAAAAAGGTTGATTAATCAGAAGAAATGCGGTAACAATTCGCATAAATTCATTAAAACTTTCTTTGCATAAGTTTAAGTACAGTTATTGTATTTATTATTTGCAAAATTAATTAGCTAAACAGACGAAAATAAATAGTACAATTAAAGGGAAAAAAATGCGGTATCTATGTGTGTTGCAAATCAAAATAAAAATATATTTTTAAATACAAATTTATTTTACAATCTACAACAAAATGATTGTTGCAATTTTTTGTGCTTCAGAATATTTCGAAATAAGCAAGGAATTAGCAGTCCTATGCATCGTTGTAGTTCCATTTCAAGAATTTGTTCACGACATATGTTTAGGTGGAAGAACACGTGCACACGCAAGATGAACAACGTTAGAGATTGCAAGATGGCGAAAATGGCCAAGTGTTGTAATTTTATTAACTCACTAATATTTCCTACTTATATATCCCTGCAATATTTTTCACTAATATTTTCAAAGTACATAGTCTATTTGAAGTTTTGAAGTTCGAAAATAGTGAAATTGATGATGAAGTGATGATCGAAATGATAATAATAGTATCGCATAATTCAAAATATCGACATTTTTTTGAAATGAAATTGCCCTACAAAGCATTTCACATCGATTTTTTCCACTTTTCAGCTCATTACAAAATGCAGTTTTTGATGAACAAAGCGAAATATTATCCTGCTAATTTTGTCTGTTCAAAATAAACAAGCCAAAAGTGGTAATTTCACAATCATTTTGTATGCTTAGAAAATTCGAATGGCTTAAATCTTATCATAAATAATTTTGAAACCAAAACTACCTGCTAAAGTACCGCTCCCAAGCTAACATCAGCTAAAAAAGTTCTTAATTTCCCAGAAAATACCTCGAATTTTACGAGAAATATTTACATGCAAAACAATGATAGCGTTATCAGACGATGAATACGGTAGATATCAGTAGTATTCATCTTCGCCAATCGCATTGCACAAGCAAAATGCTACTGTTATACCAAATACCTGAAAAACATTTCTTTGAAAGGCATCCTGAAATTATTTCATGGTTTCATTGCAAAGCTCAGTTCGCATGAAAGAAACTTGCCTAACTACTCTAATTTTGCAACTTGAAAAGATTTTTGTGGAGGGTATACTCATTCCTAACTGGAAAATTTCAAAGTCAATTAAGAACCTTTACAAAAAAAAATTTAACAAATAATTGAAGTGATTGATTGCTTTCTGGATGGGTTGGTTGAATTGAAAAATGAATTTCAAGGCTCGGCAAACTCAAGCTCTTCAATTTGGCAGCATAGTTTACCTCTATTAATGCAATGCTGATTACAGTCCACGCAACAATCTTGAAATGAGTCGATAGCGCTTGTACGGAATCTTTGATCTTATCATAACAACCCTACAACAAAACAACAGTCGCGCAATTGTCACTGCAATCATCGAGCGCAAAAAAACAGAACTGAATTACTGCACATAGGTGGTGGTGCTAATCGCAGAAACACAGATGTTTTCTAGCTTGTTCTAAGCTTTGCCTTCAGATGTGTGTAAATAGATGGCCAAAAAACTAATTTTGCTGAGCAAAATTTTGTGAAGCTGCTAACATCGCCATATCGGGCTATTGTAGGACAAAATTCCATCAAAGCTCCATTTTTGTTTGGCGGACAACAAGCTGGCGGAAAATGATGTTTTCGACCGGTCAGCTGGTACCAACCACTCTCATTGAAATCACCAATCTTTGAATCGACACCACAGCACGATTTCTGCAAAGCATCATCAGACAAGAATGCCTGGAGCTATTTTGTCATTTAAAAATCTGACGAGCAAGCTGCGATAACTAAGATAACAACGATAATGACAACTGAAATAACTTTAATATTCCAGTAAGTAAAAAACTACAGGGCGCTTACAGTATGCTTCTACGATCATCACATCTACCTCAATCATAATTTTATCCCAAGCAGCCTTCATCAGTGCCGTATCATCGGATGTTTTATGTGTCGTATCCGTTCCGTTGTACAATTTTAGCGATGCTTTTAAAATTTGGCGAAAATCTTGCGCAAACTGTAATTCATTAACAAAAGAAAAGATAACAAGTATTGCACATGCGGAAAAAAGTTTTAAAAAATCCCACCTGTACCTGGCAAAATTATTATTACCTACCATATGACTATGCATAACAGCATAGATTGCTGCTGCCATCTGTGTTGCCAGGATAATCATTAGGCATGTTGCATACTGTAAAAGATAATTAATTAGCTTAGTGGTATGTAATGATAACTGTAGGAGAAAGAAAAACTATTCTCTTCGAAAATAATCCAAATATCCTCTTTTCTTTGTGCCACTTTTTTTCCTTAAATTTTTGATTTATGAATTTTATATATCAAAGCGAAAGTGTAATCCAAAATTTGTTACTCAATAAATAACATAATATGACTAGCAGAAACTTCCATGAACAATATTTAGAGTTTTTTTAAATCTCGTTTTACAGATCTTTTGAGCAAAGATTGAATGTAAGAAGATGGAATTTCCCTCAACCAATTTTACAGCGAAAGTCTAAAAAATATTATTTTTTTTAAAAAATTTTTTCTTAAATTGTTTTTTTTTCGAAAAGGTTTTTAACTTTTCAAAAATTGAGCTAAGTAAATATGTGAAATTTAACACTTTTTTAAAAGAAATAAAAACCCGCAAAAAATTTTTGAGTTAATTTTTTTATTCAATAAAGTGTAAATTAAGCAAAAAAAAAATCTCCAAGCAGGATAGGTGCTATTCTTTACGCATCCATTCTAAAGTGTAGTATATCAATGGACACATGAAATTTAATAACTGACGCAACATAAAAGTAAGCGCCATTCCTTGGCCGCTCCACAGCATCCCATAAACGACACAACAATGACAATGATACCTCCAATGACTAACAGAAATCCAATCTGTCGTACCGCTGCTGGCTTAGATGCCTTTAATTAAAAAATTTATAATGCATGATATTTAGGTAGTTGGTTTAAAATTAAAATAAGTGGGATTTGAATCGCATGAGCAGTTACTTAGGCTACTGTTTTGTTATCAAAATTTCCATCTACCTTCTAAATGTTTAATTAATAAAAGGTCGTTCTATCAACCTAAAACATAGCATAAAAATCTAAATTGAGCACATTTTATAATTTAATTTTTTCTGATTCCCTTTTTTTCATTAGTTTCCTACTCCATCATATCACAACTGATAAAAGAAGAAAAACAGTTATCCATTTATTGCTTTGTCTACCATTTTGTCTTTTTTCTTTGTTTTTTTCCGCTCAAAAAAAATTTTTTTTTTTCAATGACTTCAACTTATCTCAACAGATTAAAGGAAAAATCAAGGAATCACAAACAGCAATACCAATTCTCGCAATCCATCATCCGTAACTTGAACCTTTTCACTAGCACTTGCTAAACTATCAACCGCATATCGATCTAGCACCAGCCACGTGCCAATACCGACACATACCAAGCCACATATCTGCAATTATTACTTAAACATATTACCGAAGAACCGAAATACTTGATAATATTTTAGGATCGTATTGCTTTCGGATCATAAATGTTCAATGGTACATGAATTAGTCAGAGAATTACAAGTAAATTCAAATGTTCAAAATCTCAAAAAAAAATTACCAAGAAAATTAAGTTAAAGACGAAAAGGCAAAATTTAAGACATTTCGCACCACAACCCAAATTTGCCATTTGATACTATCTTAAACGTTCGTTGAACGAAATTGCACAAAGAACAAGTGTGCAAGAATTGTCAACACTCTCGTTTACTCTAGGTACCTTTATCGAATCTAAAATTTAGTAAGTTCAATGATTTAGACTGGTATAAAGTGTCACCACCTTGGTATTAATGTGCGCAATATTCTCAGAGATATGCGCTTTTGGTACATTGATGATCTTCAGTTCAACGTTACTTAAATGATTGCTGTTATCGTTCAAGGATTCAAATTCTCATCATTCATATCGAATGGCGAAGAGTTTAATTAAACTTACTTGCAACGACTTGAAAAAATTTGCGAGGAATGTAAAAGTGAGAAAAGTGAAAAGAATCAGAATAAATACCTGGAAAAGCAGCAACAATCGGTGCATGCACATCCGACCCTCTCGCAAACTAAATTTTCCTCAAAATTTAACTTCTAGAAAGCCACTACAGTTCGAAGACTTTCAGAGCAATCATCCTTGAAAAGCAACAAGTGTTGAAACTGATGATTTAAAAGAGAAATTAATTTTTTTTTATTGCGAATTTAGCAAAATTAATCGATTACTAATTTCATCATAACATTTCACTGTGCATTTCTCCCTCTTGCTATTTGCAGTAATTGAAATGGATGTGAAAAAGAACGACGTCTTTCGGCTCATTTAAAAGAATTTCATGTGATCGCATTCGTTATTTGTGTTATCACTAATCTTTGGCTTTTTCACTGATAAATGCTTCGTCATAATTGCTGCTATCGAAGAATTATCATCGAAGTGAACGAAAATCCATATGAAATAGCTTTGTGTTTCAGAATTGAAATGAGAAAGTATTTGAGAAAGGTAAATGAATCAAGGAATTTAGCAGGAGCAGCAGCTGCCCAACTATCAACAGCGATTTTTCAGGAAAACACTCCTAGACATTCAAGCAATTCATCTATTCTCTCACTAATAGCCATCGTTGCTTCCATAAACTTTCGAAAAAAAGCACTCTTTACAATTTGAAAAAAAAAGACTGGATTATTCAAAATTGGCTTAGGACCTATTTTACGAAAACTTATTAAATTAAATCTGATCATTCGAATAGGCATGCATGACTTCCATGTACAAATACTTCGATCAGAAATTTATGACAAATTAAAATTCTGTCGATCGTCAAAAAAGTGCGCAATACTTAAGAACCAATCTCTCACAAGCTAATGGGAAAATCAGTGACAGTGCTTGTTATTACGTAGCATTTCAGTATTATGCGTTGCGATGAAAGTTATATCAAAAATACAATATCAAAATTCAAAGCATTTCCTATTAATGTTAAATTCATTTCATTCAAAGAATGAAATCATTTTTTACACTTTTGTTGTACCGAAAAGTGTTAAAATTTACTGAAATCAAAAAATCAGAAGAAGAGAGAGAGAGAGAGAGGGGGAGTTTATAGAAAGCTTGATCCGATTTCAGTTTACTGGTCGAATCGGAAATGAAAGTATTGACAGAACTGTTCTGTGAAATTTTCCAAAATTAATAATGATAGTTGATAATAATAATTGATAATAGTAATAACAATGATAGTTGAAATAGTAATAATAATAATTTCCGCCATTTGCATAGAAAATCTTTTGAAGTGGACAATAACAGCTTAAAAAATTTTTATTCCAATTTTTTCTGATTGAACTGCAAACAAATGATTTCGTCTGAATAGCTTTGGGAGGCATGAATTTGAAAGTG
Organism: Litomosoides sigmodontis; assembly: GCA_963070105.1. NCBI lineage: Eukaryota > Metazoa > Nematoda > Chromadorea > Rhabditida > Onchocercidae > Litomosoides > Litomosoides sigmodontis. The sequence goes on along the minus strand of OY718807.1, from coordinate 6,739,110 downwards.
AAAGTTACACACTATCTTTGCAGATATATCAGGTTCAGTTTTTTCACTCTATGTGAATAAACAAAACCACCCTCTTCTCTCCCTCCCTCTCTCTCTCTTTAGGAAGAAAAATTTGGGAAATTTATTTCATCTTGTTTTTATTACAAACCATTCATTCCTCTGACTGTGTGATTGATGGTAACAAAATGAAATGTTTTTGAAATGTGACTTCCGACATGCTTTGGAGGGAGTAGAAAATGCGGGAGAGGAAGAGCTATCCGACCGACCGAACGAACAAGCGAACGGCTGTGGTTGAAGCGGTGTTCCGCTCCGCTAATCGCTCACTCATTTACTACTAAAGCTGCTCATTTTGATCGCTGACTTTGTTGCACCTCTCCACGCACCAGCTAAATCTAACACACACTTGCAACGTATAGATCAGATAGTCTATCCGAGCATACCAATTAACAGCTGACAAGGACACTCTTCGTCAGCCTTTCAATGTAGCAAAAAATTTAGAATCAAATTTTAATCGAAATTCAACTTCATGCTAGAAACCAACTCAATGTTCAAATGTTTACTGAGGATAAGTGAGAGGTGGGAAAAGTGCTGAGATATAGGACGACTGGAAAGTTTGATGCTATAATTAGAACTAAAGTCTACTACTACCATTAAACCTGTGATGGATGATATTTCTCAAACGACCTTTTATTGTTTTCAGCTCATCTCTCTAAACTCTTCGCTACACCGCTAATTAGGCCTCTCTTAGTAATCGGTCTAATTAGCAGAGGTTTGCGCAGTTAGTCATTTCTGTTGATATATATCGCTCTATCAATTTTTCAGCAATGACTCATCTAGTCATATAAATCAGAGAAACTCAATCACATACAGGGAGGGAGTGAGGGAGACAGAGAGAGAGAGGAAGAGGTGGTTTCTTTTTTTTAAATTATTTAAGTTTAACCATTAATCCAATACTTCACAATGAATAATAAACTTCATAGTGCTAACTGACATTTATGATCTGTACTTGATCTCTGATCATAATGCAATTTTGGTGAAGAAGTTGAATTCAATTTCATTATGAACAAATTTTCAGTGGAAAGCATTTCACAACATGTCAACAATGAAAGTGACGCATTTATTGATATGCAAGTTGTGAAATTCGTTCGCGTTTATCAATATGTAATTCGTTAAATTCATTACTAAAATTTAGCCATCGGTACCGTTAGTACCATCAATCTGGACTCATCGATTAACTGATTATCATCTGTAAATTTAAAACAGCAACGAGTAACGTCTGATAGGTAAGTGAAAAATTATTCCGTTAATAAGACGTTTTGTTTATTGCATATATGTGATATTAATGATAAGTTAAGTTAATATTTCCATCAGTCGAACAATTTCGAATTTTGTGTTGGCACATTGTTATGAAAAGAGTGTGATACTTCAGATTTTTGTGTGTGAAAATTTTCAACGCAAATTGGAACTCTGTGATGAGAAGGAAAGTGATAAATGAGAGTAGAAGCAATGAAAAAATTCACGCTAATTTGAATAAAAGTGAGGAGGAACAGCTAGCATTACTCTCTTCCTCATGCAACAATGCGGTGACGTTCATTGAGAAAAAATTTTCTTGAGCAGAAATATCGGGGAACACGATGATGAGCGGCGGATCGGTGATCCGTAAGTGATATAGTAAGGTGATTTACAAAAATACGTGAAGGAAAAGTAAACTTTGTCGACGTCACATTTTGCAAAAGTTATCAAAATTACAATATAGCATGGCAAAAGGTTGGTAGTAATACGACTGGCTGATAAAGACGTTCAAATAAAACTCAAAAATGTAATTTTTTCATTTATGCCAAAATAGAAGAAACATCCATAAATCAATTTCAAACAAAAGTATGATGCAAAGTGAGAGAGAGCATCATCATTTCACAGTGTCCTCAAAAAGAAATAATAAATAAAATTTACGTGAACGTCTGAAATATTCTAGTGAAAATAGCATTAATCATGCAGGAAATTCATTTATTTCAGAAAATACAAACGACAGCAGTGGTAAAATTATTTCGTAAAATAAACTTTCTTCGCAATAAGTCCATTCTATTTCAATGAAAAGTATCAATCTATTCATCCATATATACCCTCCCAAAATACTCTCTAATTAATTTCTGATTATTTAATAATACAATTATACTATAGCAATAAGAAATGAGAGAGAGGAATCATAAAAGTGAACGATGAAAATTTCATAAAATATTTTCATTAAAAGATTTGAAGAAGAAAATGGAAAATCTCAAGATTCACACAATAATTACTGCTTAAAAAAGAATTTTTTTTCAATCAAGAAAAATTCTCTTAGAGAGTGCAATCCTCAAACAAACACACACACACACACACACACACACACACACACACACATACATACATGCACAATGCACTACCGACGAATGCTATGAAAAATATTGAAGATGCAATGATTAAGAATGGGTGAAGAGAATATTTTAGGGCAAGCTAACATTTTCTAAAATTATCAATAACCGCTCATAAACCGAGGGTGTATCATGGTACGCACGTGAGGTGGTTGTGGCATCGTTCCGTATGGCATTAACGATCCATGCATTCCTGACACTGCTGTTCCTTGCATTGTTGATGACGGTAAAGGAAGTGCGGCAGCATGAGGTTGAAGAAATGGACCACGTAGTGGTGGAAGTCCACCAATGAATAACGGTGGTGGTGGCGGTGTACCAATCCAACCAGGTGGTATAAATGGAGTTGCTGGTTGTGGTGACGGCGCGTCACCACATAGGAATCGTTGTAATTCTTGCTCCGTATCCACAATCATTACCAGAAACGGTGATCCCGGAACATGTTCACCATGCCATTTAACTTCCACCTAAAGTTTAACCTTACAAGGCTAGTCCAGGAACGATACCAATTTTTACATCTCTCATCTAACGGAATTCCGATGAGCACATGCACTAAAAATTAATTTCCAGAATTATTAATAAAATTCTTCGGCTACAAACCAATCTCTTTTGTCCAGATATCTTAAACGATTCAACTTATTACTCAATTTACGACTGAAATATGAAATGGAATGGAACCTGATAATCTCCCGGTTCCTTCGGCTCATACTTGCAATGAATTGTTCGTTCTTGCTTCTTCTCTCGCTGCATTTCAACATTAAACGCTCCTTTTGGTCCACGAACGCGTACTGTAAGCTGTCCTGCTCCAGCCCCTTTCGTTTCAACAATGAAATTTGATTTAAACCTGCAATATCTTTAATTTCTTATCTTAATCCATACAGAAAATAATATATGCGTAAATAGAATTCTAAAAATAATCAAAAATCACATATTCGCTTTCATTACGATTTAGACCATTGAATACGGAAATTAGTAACAAAATCAAAATCAACAAAAAAATGTCAACATACGTGGAAAGTATTCCATGCTCAATTCCAGGTCCATAAACACGTACTTTGGATGCGTCTGGTGGATAGGAAACATTAAAAGTAAACGGACTTCCCGGTACTTGTTCATTCGAGTACTTCACAACTGAAACAAAGGAAATGGATGATATCATTTCTGAAATACACCTCCTTCTTCAAAATTCCTTTATCATGTATCTACCTTAATTAACCACGCTGCATAAAACCATCCAACAATCTAATTTCGGTTGTTTTATGTCTGTTTAGATGATATCACTAAAGGAGGAGATGCATAAAAATGAATTGTCACTAATTTTGATCCAAACTTCAAGAAAACATAAAACATACCCAACGTGTGTTTTCCAATCTCAGAAGGTCTAACTGAGAGGGTGTATGTACCATCACGAAGATCGTAAAGGTCACAATAAGCAAGTTTTGTTGGTCCCATACATTGTGCCGATAGTTGGCCTAAAGTGAAGATATAATCGTATAAAAATTAAAATGGCAATTAAAATGCTTGTTGCGTAATACTTATCAATAGCCTAGTACAACAATGAACATTATTCACAACTAAAACTGAGCAACCTGATTTGTACACTAAAATTAAACTATCTCAAAAAGATTCAATTATACTCCTAAAGATTTGACTGTCCTTTAGCCGCATGTGTAATAGGTCATTTCTATATTATTTAAAATTTTCCCTAATATGCAATATCTAAGTAGTGCGTTTAGCCTACCGTGATGCACTAATATTGTACATTCATAAAAAATACAGTCTCTATATAAACTTAAAAAAGTTTCTATCCTCTATATGAGCCTTCAAACGGTTTCATACCTGGCCCTGCTTTCCTTGTATCTATGATAGTTTTCACGTCCTCATTAACAATTCCCATCTTCAATGTATTAGCATCGATAACTATAGCATCAGCAGCACTGGAATGAAAATCAACTTCCACTCGAAAAGGTGAACCACGAACATGATGTCCATCCCACAACACCTAAATGGCATTATCCATTAATTCTTGCATATCAAATAGAATTATTTGTGAATTCGTTAAATCAAATAAAGAATTCAAATAAATGAAAAAGCATCACCAAGCGGTTAAAAAGCTTTAGATTTCACATTAATTGTTCTAAATCAATACACTAAGCTAACTAAAACCCGACGAATCAAAGTAAAATGTGATAAAAACTGAACCTGTAGCTCATAGATGCCGGGTATTAATGGCGTATAGGCAGCTTTATAAACGTTATTTCCCAGATGAGCTAAGCGTACCGGGATATCTGCTTTTTGCCCAAACAATGAACATGACACCTGCCCACCGTCTGAAATATGCACGATTTAAAATTACGAAATTAAAAGCTTCCATTCCCTTACAGTCATCATCTGCAATAACAGAAAATTTAGATCTTAAATTGTTATAACATAATAGCTGACATTTATGAAAGCGGAAACCTTTAGAGACATCTGATCCATCGATGATAAATTCCGCTTGCTCATTGTTGGTAGCCCTCGTTAAACCCTCGCCTCGTAATGCAACTCTCAAATAGTCCGTTCCACTCCCTTCATGAGATGGATGATCACTAAATTTCGGTGTTTTTAAAAACAAATTAAGATTTCAAATTATTTCAGTTACTTTCGCACACTGCCCGCAATATCTTTGCAAGTGAGAATTATGCACAAATCAAAAAAGACACAGGCTGTAAACCGGAGCAATTATAAGAACCCAACAATTTCTGCAACTGAGAGTTAGAACATTTGTCGGACTCTGCTTCTGCTATTGTACTGCTATTATACTATTACATGTCACCACATTAGATTTAATGAAATCAAAAATTACTTTCTCACTCATAACAGCCTCTAAAAATTTAACCAACAGCTAACTGGAAATAATTTGAAACCCACTTACTCAGATCGAGATCTTATGGTGCCGTGTGACGTTGTCATAGCAGTATTTGCAGACGGAATGCCACGTGAGGTTGATGGCTGTTCACCTTCAGCAATCACGTGTAGCGGTTGTGCTTTTTGAACTGGCATATCAGACCAATAAAGATAGATGTCGTATTTTCCAGTTTGATGCGGATAATACGTCACACGATATTTGCCATAACCGAGTGACTCGACATCACAACCACTCACCGCCTTGCCTTCCCAATCACGAACTTCCGCTCGAAGTTTTCCTAAGAAATTATAAAAATGCTTTTTTATAAATTCAAAAAAAAACAGCTGGCTAAAACAAAACTGTTGAAGTATCACCGAATGGTATAACCAGAAAAGTTTGAAATTTTAGCAACTAATATTTTTTCAAGCAAACGATTTACCAGATCCGGCGGCTGTAGCATCAACATCGATGACGTTTCTTTGCTGTACTGCGAACTGATATATTCCATCTTCATCTGCCAGGCTATCATTCACAATTACTTTCCGTGGATCAAGGACTTCGATTTCGAATGGACTTCCTGAAAGATTCAATGATTCATTTTTCTTCTTTTCATTGGCGGTGAACAATAAAATGTTAGATGAAAAAAAAAGTGAACATCGCGAAAAAATTACCCGAAATGGCTCGATTGCTATGCTCAACGTTTATTAAATGACGGCCTACTTCCGTCGGTGTAAACGAAATTTCCATTGTGCCATCCGCATTTTTTTTTGCTGTATGCCGAATTTTCGCTTTTTTCGGTCCTATCAAAGAAATTATCACTTCATACCTCGTTGAAATTCTTAGCAAAATATAAGTTTGACGTAAATTTATTTTAGCGCAAAAAAGCAAATAGAATTTTATTGAATGGGATACAGTAGAATTCATTCGAACAAACAGAACTTTAAGTGTTTTTATAGTATACATGTATGACTCCCAATTTACAGCTAAATATCTGTTTCAAATAAAAATTTAAATTTCGACTAAATAAGGAAAAGAAAATAAGATTTTTCAAAAAAAAGAAAAACACGAGCAATTCGTTGTTCCATACCTCGTACATCGATTTTTAAATTTCCTTTTACAGTTTTAGCATCAAAAATGACGCTTGCTGGACGATCCACTTCAACAGGATGTTCGGTGGCGAATCCGTGCAACAAAGGTTTGCCGTGCTCTTCAACAGTCAATGTATGTGATGTTCCTGAAAATAGAAGCAATGAAAATTCCGGCCATTGCAATTATTCATCATAAATTTTCAAAGTAAATAGGAAATAGCTAGAAATATCGGAAGTAAATAGTAGTAATAATAATTAATAATAACAATAATAATTAGTAATGACTGTTAGCTAAATTTATTTTCCAGTTATTAAATCATGAAAATCTTTACCGTTAACAAGAAATCCAGCCAACTTTGTGGACAATTTATATTCACCAATTTTTGTTGGAATAAATTCGAAGATGTCATCACCATCAGGAGTTGTTTGCACATTTAATCGAACTGGTTCATTAGATGGATCAACGAGTTCTACGGTCAAATCACCATCACCTGCGAGCTGACGATTCACTATAAATTTTTAAAATTTATTAACAGTATGGGCTAGCAATATCGGAAGATAACAGAGCACAAAATAATATATCAGAAAGAAATTGTAAAAAATTCACCGGTAATTATCGCAGGTTGTTTAATAATAAACGGTTCATTGATACCCTTGATAAAAACTTTCCGTGGATCTACCACAATGCATTTAAATGGGCTACCAACTATTGGTGCGTCCGACAATGTTACTTCAATTTGATGAAGACCTGAAGTAAAAGAAAAAAATTAACTTACTCGTAATTTCTGGATGATTTCAAAGATCACACTTATAAGATTTGTGTGTTCAACATAAAAAATGTGATTACCATAGAAAATGATTAAAAAATGTAAGAGGTTAGTTATTAGGGGGGTTTTGTATATGAGGACGATAATAGGAAAGGCAAATGATCAGACTGATTTATCACCGCATGAAAATTTCCTTAGATCAAACGCTTAATTTCATAATATTTAAATTATTACCCATTCTTTTAGATTGTTTTTGAAAAAAATTGAAAAAAAAACAATACCGATATTTTCCGGCGTAAATTCCACCCAATAGCTATCATCGTGTTGTTTGTAACATCTAACTGGTAATGGTCTACCTCGCGAATCTGCAAAGGAAAAGGGAAACAATCACAGAAGCATGGTGAATTAAAAGTTAAGAAAGAATACGTGAATTAGTGAAATTGCAGCGTGGGCAATACGAACACGTAACATAACATATAACAAAGTGCAACAACGACAAATTCCGTGAAATTTCCAAGTTATGCCAGATTTTACTAAAGATAAAGTACGAAACCTGAAACTATTTTATTATAATAAAACAGATTTTTGCTTATTTGAGCTTTAATACATAATCCTAAAATATCGATATAATTTTTCCAACATCAATGATATAATAATAATAACAATAAAAATAATTTAATAGTAATAATAAAATAATACAATAATAATAATAATAATAATAATAATAATAATAATAATAATAATAATAATAATAATAATAATAATAATAATAATAATAATAATAATAATAATAATAATAATAATAATAATAATAATAATAATAATAATAATAATAATAATAATAATAATAATAATAATAATAATAATAATAATAATAATAATAATAATAATAATAATAATAATAATAATAATAATAATAATAATAATAATAATAATAATAATAATAATAATAATAATAATAATAATAATAATAATAATAATAATAATAATAATAATAATAATAATAATAATAATAATAATAATAATAATAATAATAATAATAATAATAATAATAATAATAATAATAATAATAATAATAATAATAATAATAATAATAATAATAATAATAATAATAATAATAATAATAATAATAATAATAATAATAATAATAATAATAATAATAATAATAATAATAATAATAATAATAATAATAATAATAATAATAATAATAATAATAATAATAATAATAATAATAATAATAATAATAATAATAATAATAATAATAATAATAATAATAATAATAATAATAATAATAATAATAATAATAATAATAATAATAATAATAATAATAATAATAATAATAATAATAATAATAATAATAATAATAATAATAATAATAATAATAATAATAATAATAATAATAATAATAATAATAATAATAAATAATAAATTACATTAATGAGCGATTTTTTCAGGAAAATTGCCAGAAATTTCTTGAAGAGATTAATCAAGAAAATTTAATTTTCAAAATTCATAACGCATTACTTATCTATTTTCAGTTATTTCCAGTCTAATTTAAGCTACTTTTTAGTAAAAAGAAAAAATCCCTTCTGAAAAAAGTGGAAGTACCTGAAACTACAACATCCAGTTCACCACGTTCCCTGTCATTTAGCGAAACTTCAAAACGTGCTGTTTTGCCACGTTGTGCACGTGTTAATGCATCACCACGCGCTCGAACTGATCCAGCATCACTTATGATGCATTCATATGGACATTCTGTTACAAAAAAAAATATATCTGAATTATAAATTGAACAAAAAACACCTCGGACAAGATCACAAAATTAATTATGGAAGTTATTACAGTAGAAAAAAAATCTCAAAAATCTCTCGTAACTCTTATCGCATAATTGAAACAAACAAGAAGATGAAAGTGACCCAATTCAATTCGAAAATTGTACCTGGCAGGAGCACCTCATCGATCATTACATCTATGAGATGAAGCCCAACATGCTGCGGTGTAAAGGAACACACATGCAGACCTTTTTTGACACTTTTCATCATACATGGTATCTCTTTACCACCACATGCCACTCGTACTGCTGCACTTGAACCGCCCGAATTTGACCAATCTACTGAAAAGGTCATTTTTGTCAAGTTTTAAAATCAGTTAGATTTCCAAAATATTTCTTGCATTAACCAAGTAGAAAAACTGAACCATTGAAACATTGCTCGATGCCGACACGATCATTTTTTAGGCCAATCACACGCACAGCGCTTAAATCCAGTACTGAAATTTTGAATGGACTTCCACGGATATGCTCATCGCCTACCAACACTGATACCTTGTGAGCGCCTTCTGTACGTGGTGTGAATTCCACCTCAAGTATTTCATCGGGTAGTTTCGTTAACGAAACTGGTATCAGGTTTCGTTCTGGATCTAAAAAAAACTAATTAAAAATATTTTTTGGCTTATTGAAAAAAACTGCCTCGTTTTAAAACCTAACGCTTCTAATAAAATACTTAAAATGTCAATTTAATTAACATTTAAATTAAAGAAAATGAGCTAACCAACGAATATAAATAATAGCGCACTCATTCTTCAACAAGACAGCCGCTTAAAAAATATTTCAAATAATATATTAATTCATTTTAGAAGGAAAATTCAATTACTAAAAGTAGCCATCATTATTTAATGAACAATTTAGTCAAGCATGGATAATCGTCTCAGCACTTATTGAATAATTAACATTTAAATTACGGGAAATGAGCTAACCAACGATGGCAACCGACAAGTGTTTTCCAGCATCAGGTTCGGTTCGGATAATTAGTTTGGATGGCCAACCAACTAAAGCTTGTTCAACGTCATCAACGAGTATAGCACCGTGACCACTTTGAATAACCCGAACATACTGACGTTCACCGTAAGGCATTTCTTTGATAAAAACATCTACAGAATGACGGCCTATATCACGAAATCTGTAACAAATCAGAAGTGGAAGGATAAATTAAGAATTGAAATTGTCACATTAATTATGCAAATGCATAAATTAGATCAAATGTTTGAACCAAACTTAACCGTCCCCGTGCCCACAATGTTTCCCAGTTTTAAAACTACCGTGGAATTACTCACAATTTTCTAGGTGTTGTTAATTATTACTATTTCCTCTTCGCACACGATTTGCTCAGTTCAAAAAATTTAACAGATTATTTTTTTCATCAAAAAATAATTACGTGCAAAAAGCTCGAACAACTCCATCTTTTCCAATTTCTGTTTTTGTTGGTACCAATTCATTTCTGCTATTCTTAACTTCTACTTTCACACCCCGCTGTCCAACACCACCTGTTTCCACTAAAAAAAAACAAACGACCTTTCAGAATTGAACTTACGAAAAAAGTATCTATAAAATATTTTACCATTAAAATTCACTTCATTCCTTAAACCAATTTAACTGAAATGATCGTTCAGGAATTTTATTAGCTCTCATTAATTAATTAATATAACATTAAGATAACTTACACTCAAAGGCAATCTCTTTGCCAGCCAGAATAGTCGATGGAATACGTGCAATTTTTGGTGGTTCCAAAACGTCCATTACAAATGGCCCGATACCAAACTGTTGACCATTCACAACAACGTCAATTTCATGTTTACCTACACTTATGAAAATATTTAATAAAATTAACAAGTGAGTCATAATATCAATACTGATATTTTACAAACAAATTTGAAATACTTTATTCGTGTTTTCTAACCATCCACAAATTCATCGCCCGCTAATGAACCACAGTATAAAAATACACACATTGATAAAATCATCTTTAATAATTATCAGAGAGAGAGAGAGAAAAGAAGACAGAGAGAGAGGAGGAGAGAGAGGGAAGAAAAAAACGCTGACCTGACGTAAGAGGTCGAAACTGTATGTGATATCCATTAGAAACTTTTTCCACTTCAACATCCAATTCACGCCCATGCGAATCTGAATTTCAGCATTCCTCTGTGCAACACGCGGAAACGAACAAAATAGAAACGCAACACGAACGTAATGAACGACAGGAACGGTGCAATTTAACAAGTATAACAAATGACGAAGTAAGCTTCAAGCAAAAAGCAATTAAATCAAATTTCTGATGTGCAAAAGGCATTTTTGACAAAGTCGGAGAAATGACAGTATGCTACTTCTTTTGCATCACTGATAATTAATACATTCAGCTTTGTTCAAAAGTAATTGATCAATTAATTTCACCTCTTTTTCAAATTAATACAAATGCACGATTAATTTTAAAATCTCCGATTTTGTAAGACAAGCAGTGGTGTTATATCATTAACAATTTTGGAAACCAACCAATAATGACAACGTTGCAATCAGTTTCACGTCCTCCTGTATCAATGCCGAAGCTTTTTGTTTGTCCAACCTAAGGCGAAAACAAAAATTATACATTTAAATAAGTGAGCACTTCTTGCAATTCAAATTTTATTAGAGAGAGAAATTAGCACAATTAATTTCAAACTGTCTGATATGCCAGAAGGAAGAATTCGGCATCGTACCTGTCCTACGGTCAAATCACCAACTAAGCGAATCTCTTGCTCTGACCCCACAGTATTCATCGATCCTAACGCACCCTCAATCAACTGTGATGACCTTTCCCGCACTGCACAAACCATTGGTGAACCTGAAATTTGCGCAGTTCAAACATGCAGCAAAATCCATTTATTAGTGAATTAAATTAATTTCTACTAGAACTCCTTCAATTATAAACAGCATCGCCTCAATAAAAATGTTTTGAAATTGTTGCCCAAATGGTAAGAAATGATGAAGCATTACGAGTATTGGATATAGCGGCACCAAAAGTACTTTGTGTTTTAAGCGAACCTGAATTCCAGTACATAATTTAATCCTTAATTCGACACATAGATTTACGAGTTTCAGTCACCGAAATTCATTCAAAAATGTACTGAATTAAAGCTTTCATGCTAAAAAAGGTATATATATATATACTTTATATATATATTACAAAACCGTCAGTCGTTGTTTTGAAAAGGTTATAATTACCTGGAATTGGATCGCCATTGAATCGAACACTTATAAGATGATCTTTGGCTTCTTGTGGTGTAAACGAAACTTTAAATTTCGCTTGTCCTTCTGCCTAAATGAGAACAGATGCGTTTTTATTGTTTCATTTATTGGTCTTTTCCAACAGCCCATTAATTGTGACCTCTATGGGTCATTTTTTTTCCTTTCTCAATTAGAAGACTTAATAGAAGTTGAGGATGACAAGCAACGATTAAAATTAGCAAACCTGCACAAAATTTGGCACGTTTCGATTCTCAACACTAACGATAATTTCCATATTGCCAGCTCCAGCTCGAGCAGCATCAATCATGAATGTACATGGGCGTCCGACCACTGCCTCTTCCATGCATGACAATTTAGCACATTTTGCATCGAATGCTTTGGACGTGAACGGCGATCCAGCAACTGGCTTACCATCATAGCTTACATCAATCTAAAAGTGATAAATCATAGAATATTTGCAATTTTCCGCTCTCTCATGTCTAAGTGATAACAGTAAATGGTGTTATCTGTGATCTGCTAAAGTTAATAAAAAATATTAAAATAACTATAAATTGAAATATGCAACATTCATGCTTTCCGGCATATTTACTGCAAATCGCATAACTGTATGTGACCTGATGAACGCACCTGATGATTTCCTACATTCTTTGGTGTGTAGGAGATGATGTACTTCTTATCTTCTGTATCACTTCTTGATATGCTTGCCGGAATGTTTTTACCCAGTGAATCGGTAATGCGTATCTGCGGTAATATATCTTTCATACCTTCAATAGCTATATATATCTGTGCTATTTGTCCAACCGGTATTCGTTCCAATCCAGGTCCCGAAACCGTTACCGATTGTGCCGTTACCAGATGACAAGTGAATGGACTTCCTAAATTAATTTTATGTTCTCGAAGTTTTACAATTTTTAACTTTCCCAAATCGGTACCGCTCTAATCAAGGGAACTAAAAAAAGGAATGGTAAAAAAATCGGAAAAAATAAACACAAGAAAGGAAAAATTAGGCTATCGATTAGCACAAAGAACCAAAGTGCAACATTTTTCAAATTTTGATAATCAAATAAATTGAAAATTGAACATTCAAGTTCTCATCTATCATTTGCAATTAAAATAAATTTCACTTACCTGGCACAGGTTCATTATTGAAACGAACAGATATGGTGTGATCGGCAAGTTCTCTCGGCACAAAAGATATGTCGTAACGATGTTGTCCAAGTGATTGCGCCATCGATGGAATGCGTCCTTCGTTTACTGCTACTTCCAAGTTACCGACACCTGCCTGACTTGCGTCCACTATAAAAGACAGAAGGGTTAGAACGGCCGAAGATATTTTCTCTTTTCTCGAAACAAACTTGGCATATGATTGTAAATGTGAAATAATTCAAATCGACAGACTCGCACTGTCGAATGACGGATACTTTTTCAGCATACTGTGAATTATGACTGGTAAGACAATGATCCGACCTTTAATTTATCATTCATTTTGCAAAAACAAACCAATAAAATGGACTGGATTATCTACCACACTATTAGGAATATCACCGACGCTAATTTTCGCTGGATCATATGCTCGGCAAGTAAATGGACTACCTCGAACATCTACACCTGCATATTTAACTTCAATTTCGTGGTCGCCTGAAATGATGAATTGCTAATGCTCAGTTGTTAGCCATGAAGGTTGATATCAAAAATAAGCCATGAAAATAAGTCTTAAATATGATCAAGAAGATCTAAAAGAAGGGATTCCAATTTCTAAGCTAATTGTTAGAAAACAACGGCACAGGTATTACACATCATGCACCATAGAATAAATATGGGAAGACGAAATCCTCCGAAAAGACATACCCACTTGTACAGGTACAAATTCAACTTTCTTAACACCAGATTCATGATCGGACATCAAACTCTCAATTTTTCTCTTTTCTGGATCTGAAATGCAAATTTCAATGATGTACTTACCCAACCCTTTCATGTACATATTGGCACAGTTCTCTTAGCAGTTCGTTCATTCTTCATTTTTATAAAAGCAAATTTAAAACTGAATCGGAAAACTTGCCAATCACTGTAACATGCAGCAATTCATCGCCAGCGAGTGTAATGAGAATCTGTGCTGGTCGTCCAACTCGACTTAATGACGGAATTTTGGAAACGCACGTTCTCTTCTCCACCTGATGCTTCTTTTTCTTCGCCTCTTTTCCCTAACAAAATTTAAAAAATTTTCAATTTCATCTTCCTATGAAAAACTTTCATTTTTCTCCTAAATATTATTAATAATACCTTATTCTTCTTTAATGTTTCAGCCATTAACTTTTCCTCTTTCTCCTTTTTCACACGTTCTTTCTCTTCACGCTTTCTTTCCTCCTTTTCCTTGCGTGAATCTTTTTTCTTGCCATCCACCAAACTGCAACAAATTAATGACAAGTAAAATTTCATTCCAGTTTAATTTCACACCGAAAAATTCAATGGAAACTTTAAACTTCATTCCATTTTTTTTTTGCATTAAATTTCGAAGATAAGACAACGAAAAACGTACACATTTTCCGCGTCCTCGCCTAATTTTTCATCCACAATATTTACTTCAAACGGACTGTCTAAAAACAAACAATGAAGTGTATGTGTTGTAATTTGATAGTTTTACAATTAATGAAAACAATTTCTGAAGTGAAAAAAAATTTTTATGAATAATTTGGCAACTAAAAAGCATACTTTTGAGGACTTCCTTATTGAATGTAATATTAACTGTGTGCATTCCTACTGTGGTTGGATTAAACGTCACCAAAAATTTAGCAGTTCCTGTTTCCAGTTGTGCTACATGAGATGGTATAATAATACCATCGCTATCCTTAATTGCCATTTCAAGATTTCCGAAACCTGCTCGGCCAGCGTCAACTGCAACAACACTGAATATCATCAGTTTTGTAATTTAGAATATAGGCATACATTTAGGCATTGTGGAAAATGGAATTTTATACTTTGTCATAGCAATTGATGGTTGCATAAAACAAATTTCATAAAGATAGTAAGGAAAATTTAAAAAATTTTTTTAATGATAAAATTACGCCTTTTTAGATTGTCAGGTTAGGACTTACCATCTTCTTCAGAGAAATAAATCTATTTAAACTAAACCATATTGCTGTCTTCTGAATTAAGCAAACATATAACGTGAGTGATAAATGGAACGGAATGCGACAATCAATTTCATGCCTATTTTTAACTATTCCGAAGGTAAGCATTTGAAAGTTACACTAACTGCGCCTATCTCTTCAAAGATTTATACTATTAAAACTAACCGGTAAATTCGACAGTGTCATTGACAGTACTTTGAGGTGCAATTTCACCAACAATAATCTCCGACGCATCATAGACGCGAATCGGAAAGGGGCACATTGGATGCAATGTACCATTTACATAAACCATTATCTCAAATATTAAGCTGATTACTTACTGTTCCATTCTATCATTTGAAACTCAATAAATAATTTACTTCTTATTTCACTAAGTATTCGTGCTATTCGAGTTCGTTTATAGATGGCAAGAATTTGTTGCATTGCTAAAACGTTCGGAAATTAAAGAAATTCAATTACAATAAGTTAGCTTAATTTCAATTTCAAATTGAAATTAATGAACAGTGATGGATTAACAAATGCACCTTGTGTGTTCCAACTTCTGATGGCCGGAATGATATCTCATAGGAATGACGAGACTTTTTCACTTTCGGTTCAATTTCTTCACGTTCCACTGCTCCTTTCGCAGCTACTGCAAGAAAAAACTTTCAAAAAATAACGGTAAATGAAGTAGGAAGAAGCACTTTATTTCATCGCGTTCATTTCTGATCAAATATGATGCGTTCAATTTCCACAATTTCTTTAATCTAATCTAAAATTAATTTAAAAAATTTTTTCTAATCCAAATTTGATTCGTTGTTATTCGTTAATCAATTTCTAAATGACACTCTGCGCAACTTACATACTACGACAACTTTTAGTTGATCATCTTTGCCAAGTTTTAACGAATCGACCTTCACGTCAACATCCTTTCCACGTCTCACTATTTCATGCTTAGATGTTATTTTCGATTTACCAAAATTAAAACCACCTTCATCACCTCCTTTCTTTTCCTTCTCCTGAAAGCGATATATGATACCGTAACTTCAGTACTATTTTACATGATTTTACCGTACACCTGTTAAGTGAAAAAAACTGATTTTGGAAGTATAATGCGTAAAGTTTATCATTTTCCTCGAATAACACGAAAAAGGTACAATGCACGGATAGTCTATCCGTGTCTTGACACGTTTTAAAATTTGCAACATTTCTGTACGTAACATCCCACCTTACCTGTATTACAATACATTTAACCGTTATCCATTTTAGGTTTGCGCAAAATTACAAACATTTAAAACTAACACATGCACACACACACACACACACACACACACACACACACACACACACATACACACACACACACATACATACAACTTCTGCTAATAGCAAAAAAAGAAACTTTTCCAAATTTTAGACTAAGTCGAGGAGTTGCTCGAGGTGTAGATATCGGTGAAGGATTTGAGGGTTTTGACTGCGATAACTCAAATTCGTCACGATCCAATACTGGCATTGCTTGCAAGTCGTCTTTTAGCGCTCTATGTGTTTCGTCTCGTTTCTCCTGAATAATTTCGTTTAACAAAGATTAAATTTAAAAAAATAAAAGAAATGATTAATAAAATTAGAATTAGAATGAAAGAATTATACGGTGAGTTCGCCTTCGTGTCGGATTTTTTGTTCCTGAAGTTTTCGTCGTGTTTGTGGTGTTAATGTTGCTTCCTCCACTGCATCTGCTCTATGACCCTCTCGTTCGTTATATTCAAATTTCGATAAACTAAAACAATTTAATAAGCATGGTTTTAATAAAAGAAAAAAAATGAATGTGCAATAATTAACCATAATTTTTGCATAGCAATTCGAAAGTTACCACGTACGTCTCAGACATTGACGGTTTTCAAAAGCAATAGAAGAAAGTCTTACTCGTCTGTATCTCAAACTGTCTGCTGCAACAAAAAGCAAGCAAAATTTAACAAATTAGAAAACAAAGCGAAAAGGAATGGTAAATTTTGAAGTGTTGTGAGGTGACGGAGTGCGTCAAAAACGGATAAATGACGTACGAGAACTCGGAAAAAGAACTCAGCAAAATGAGATAACAGGATGAATCAGCAATGTTCAATTCAATATGAGAAGAAAATGTAAGGAATCTGAAAATAAGGTCAATAGATGAGGCAATCACAACAGGCTCATCCAACCATGTGAACAACCATTGTTTACATAATGCACATGGAACTTGCAAAGATTTTGATGACAACCTAATATTCAATTCACGTACTCTTCAGTGAGTGAACAAACAAAACGTGAGTACGAAGAGAGGTGAAAGCGAAAACTTAATCTGATAATTGATATGGCTTTGTTTGCGTTGTTAAGATTCTCATAATTACTACTATCATAAGTTAACAAATTTTAAGTAGCAATACTATCCATCCCGTCATTCTATACTAAACTACATTTTACTACTCTCGTAGAACTACATTGCCAGTGCGGGTTTTTTTTCGCCTGAATTCCTTCCTATTCCTATGAAATGGCAATAAAAGAAATATGTCCTTTGACATTTTGAATTATACTTTCTGCCATGCCTATTCTTTAGGCAAACAGGTGAAATGTCATGAATTAGAATAAATAATTTCAAAAAATCTCAAAAAAAAACAATGTGTGGAAAAACACGATTAGCTTTCATTCCACATTTTAGGTTCTGGAAGTAGCACACAGATGTCCCATTCGCAGTAGGAAAGCGCAATGGTTTTGCTAGCTTTTTTAAGATCATCAATTCTCAGCGCTCAAAATTTCATGGATGTAATGTTATCAGCGTCACTATTTTTTTGAAACAGGCGAATCACAAAACGAAAAGATAGCAAATCCACTACAAATTATAGTACTAAATGAATTCACAACACTTCTATTCGCTCATACCTAACATTAAATTAATGTCAGAAGACATTAAGGAAGAATTATAGGAATATATTTTATAAAAATGATGAAAAAAATAAGATGGTTAAGTTATCTGGACATGTTTAATTATCACTAAACGATAGGATAGTAGTAATTACGCACACTTCGTGAATTTTATTATCAAAATGTGCAAAAGTAGAAGAAACGGAAAGAGAGAGAGAGAGAGAGAGAGAGAGAGGGGAAGGAAAAAAACAATAATAATCAACCGTTGTGAAGGAAGGAGTGAGTCCATCGCTCGAAATGCACCAAATTTCTCGTCCTCCCTTTCTCGCATGCAGTCGGCTGTCCGTTGCGGTATCGTCGGTAGAAACGTTAGTTCCATGTCGCGATCTCTGGAATTTCCGCATTAACAATTCTAACCCCTCCGTCATCCTCATCATCATTTCCATCATTATTTCACTTCTTCCACTGTTCATTACATATAACTTTCTTTGATGGCACGAAAAAAATTAACGGAAAAAAGAAAAGAGATATTTGGGACATAATTACTGAGTTGCTTCACGGTAAAACTAGTTTTTTCATTTTATGTCATTTATAAAATGTATATGGACGGGTGTGTATGCATTACACACACACACACAGACAAGGACAGACGCATTAATTGACCTACCTATTCGTTTGCAATACCAATACCTAATAATAAAATTCACACATACCTGCTCAAAGTTTGAAATGATTCTTCAGCAGATTGTGATGAATCGTAAAATCGTCGTCGATCATCCCATCTTTCATTAACGTTACAATAATTTCGCTCGTCAACACCTTGAAAAATGATGCATAGTTGAATTGAAAAAAATTTTTTAAAACAAATCTTCCACTATTTGTCGAACAAAATAAGTAAACAAGTTGTGAAAGAGTGCCAACAAAAGTTTCATCATAGAACAGAATATTTGAAAAGTTATACAAAGTTGAAAAATGCCAAAAAAGAAATGAAACAAGTTTATCATTTGAATCTTTTGATAGGATATCAGTGATTGAAATGTAGAAGATGAAGGCAATCACTAATGGAGGAAATAATAGAGAAAGGAAGAAAATAAATTATGCTGCTTCAGCTATCACCTGAACATTGCTGACTCTCTCCCATTATCACCTTGCCATCCTTGACTTTCTGGTAGCACACCGTACTGTCTACCGCACCGCTTTCCTCCGATCGTTCAAAAGTTGTTTTCGCTGGAATGGCTGCTGTTTTTTCTGAAGCTTTTTGCTGCTTATCATTTATGATATCAGATTTGCCACGACCATAAGATGCTATTATTGGTGCTTCAAAACTTGGTACTTTAGGCGATGATTCATCGTCATGTTTTGAATATCCATTGAAATAGAGCTTATCCGAATCAACTTTGCTTCTAGCATATCCACCAGATTGCACAACATCATACACCGAAGAACGATAAGGTTCATAAGTGGTTTTCGCTTGATCAACATCACTTCTCGATATTTTATTTCCATCTAACTTTAGCGATTCCTCACCAAAATATTTCAACTGCGCTTGTTTTTGATCACTTACTCCCGCACTTCCTGTACCGCACTGTCGAATACTGCAGCTGGCTGAATCCAAATCACGATATTCACTTGGAGTTTTGGTATCATACAGCCGACTATCTGTTATAAAACTACTATCACCTTCCAAATGATCAAATGATTTCACTTTATCTCTAGTATCATAACCTGATCCACGTTGATTACTAGGATCTGATGGTGCCGTAATCGATGTAGTCAGCTCATCCGATTTTGGAACTTCAAAAGCCCTGACTTCTTTATGCATTGTTGGTGTAGCAGTAGCAGTAGCAGCAGCAGCAGCAGCAGCAGCAGCAGTAGTAGTAGTAGTAGTAGTAGTAGTAGTAATAGTAGTAGTAGTAGTAGTAGTAGTAGTAGTAGTAGTAGTACGCTCATTATGTGATAAATTTGTCATTGTCCCTTTTACATGCTCATACGTCCTAGCCGGTGATGCACTGCTGTAACGTGTTTCAGCAGTATAAGTGGAGGTGACGATACCTCGTCCATCATCTGCAAATTTCATACACTATCTCCAACTCTATCTAACTTCATTGAAAAGCTATTTCTAATTACGGCTAACAATTACGGTTATTTAAATCAGCTGCAAACCTGTGAAAGTTCGGCTACTCATCGCTTGTCCGGCTTTGGCACTCCCAACCGCACCATTACCATATTGCGCTACTACATAACCTAACCGATTATCTTTTTGCTCAATCAAATTTGATGATGTCTGATCAGCTTCTCGTTCCTTCTCTCGTGCTATTGGATCGTAATCATCAATCTTTCGTAGCCTAAACTTTCAAACTTCATAAATAAAAAAAAAACTAATAAAGGAAAGGGTGAGATGAGAAATGAATAAATTCATTTTAAATAAAACTTCCGCAACTAATTTCACTTCTATTTTCACATAAAGTTATTAGTACTTCGCTTAACTCTAAATTAAAGTTGCATATTTTAGCTTAAAAAAAAATGAAATCGACATTGATTGTGAGTGTTTGATAAATTGGAATTGAACTGCAATAAATAACAAGTTTGCTTGATTACTTGTTAACTACCTAATTTATAGTGAGAAACTATGAAAGAATTAAGAATATTTCTTCTCAATGAAAGAACAGTTTTAAAAGCCAATTATAAATTTTAATAACAATTAATTAAAAGCCCTTGATGGCTGCACACTGTCTACTCCATCACGACAATATCAAAAGTCACCCATCATGCATAGGCGAACTCAAAGTTAAAGTTAGAAGTCTATGATAATCAAACATTTATTGATCTCAGTTTGTGCAAGCTATTCATTTCATTTTACCATTTGTGATAATTTTCTCAAAGTTTGATGATAAGGCATACCTATGCCGATTTTCAGTTATCGGTGTAGTAGTTTCGGGATCAGTTTTTCGTAGTAAGTCCGGTGATTTAGTATGTGTGTGAATTGATAACCCATCAGATGACTTTTCACGGATGTGTTTGGGGAAAACCGACAAACCGGACGACTCGACACCATCTTCCATTGCTAATCCATACGATGTTGGATTTTGCACTGCAACAATAAAATTTATACAAAGAACTGTGAGTATGAAAAAATTTTTAAATACTGCGATACGTGAATATCTCATAATTATTTAAAGCAACTCAAAATATCGCCGCTCAGTTATTTAACTGATAGTTATACACTAAAGTAAATTTCACTATTCTATTCTACACAACTATTTGAAGCACTAGCATGAAGAAGGTAGAAAGATTTCAGCAAGCACGAAATTTACATCCTACCCTAATCGCTACTTCTTTGATAATTAGGACACTGCTAGGCTTCAGAATTCAATCAGTTTTCAGCAATATCGCTTAACATGTCAATAGATGAATGGATATTTTGGTCACTTAATGCTCTACTTTACCACGCATCTATCCTACTTGCCTGAAATGATAGAAACATTTTAATAGACAAATATTTGTAGTGAAAATGAATGATAAATGGGGGACACTAAGGTGGACAATCTCCTCTATCAGACTTTTTTTTGTGTGCCAATTTGATACAAATGAAAATTATGCCCTCTTTAACACAGGGCATAATTTTTCCTCGTTGGAAATAAATTTTGGAGGAATTTTATAAAATAACTGTAAGAAGAAAATGAAATTACAAACGAGTAGAGCTAATTTTTCCTTTCTAAAATATTTGAATTTCAAAAATTCAAAAATTTGACAACTTTTTTTAGCAAAAATTCTTTAATAGATGAAAAGCTATGACACCAAAGAAAAGAGCGCAGAAACTATAAGTTACATAATACAATTTAAAAAAAAAAACCATTTAAAGCAGAAAACGTGTAAGAGAAAATTTATATTAAAAAAAACCATTTAAGTACACAAACAGGGTAATTTGGCAGAAAAAAAGAGAAAGAGGATGAGGGAAAGAGAGAGAGAAATGGAATTATTCATTTGGTAGAATAAAAATTTCCCCCAACTTTTTATATGAGTTTCAGTGTTTGTTGTCAGATGCGTGCGACCGATGCATACAACACACTTGTACAATGCATGAAAGCTACGAATTTATAAATGCTGTAAACATGGAGAGACAGAGAGAGAGGTACATTCCTCTAAACTTTCAGTGAAAAATTTTTGCTTCCTCCAAGGACACTGTTTTTTTTGCACTATCACTCAGATGCTTCCCATATGAAAAATTCATTAAAGCGGTTGAATCACAATAATCCAACCGGTAGGATGTGTTTTTCGCTTTCCTTCTCTTCGTCCACCACTAGTTTAAAATAAAATTCAGTCAAGAGATTTAACACCATAGCAAACTTTCTTTTTCATTTTATTCATTGCAAGAAGCAATTAAAATAGTAGTAGCAGGAGGAGGAGGACGAAGAGAGTTAACAATTGACAATTTCAAGCTAAAAAATTTCGTAAAAAATACATTTAAAGGTTATAACATATATAAATTAGATTTCTATTTAAATCTTCATATTTCACAAAATTGCGATTTTCATTTGTAAATGTAACTTATGATGCTCGTCGTGTGAAAGTTCTCATTCATAAATATTTTCTTTTCCGATGAAAACTTTGTTTTTTTAGAATTTAAACAATTTTTTCTTCCAAAGAATGAATAGATTATCTATTCCTATTCATCTCTTGCACTGTACAAAATAACGAAAAAAAATTGAAAAAAAAATCATCCCATAATGATTCATTAAACGAGAATGACAGATTGTTGTACTTTATTCATTATACATTATTATTTATTAATTATTATTACTACCATTATTATCATCACCATTACTGTTATCGTTATTACTGCTACCACTGTCATTATTATTATCAGCCATTATGCTAATCACAATGCATCAATTGTCGCAGTAGAAATTTGAATGGCAATGCTATCTTTCACTCATTCCCTCATCGACAAATCCATCAACTATGAAAATTTCACAAAAAGCAGATAATGAGGACCAATTCAAAAATAACTAAATGTCACCTACTTCGTAGGGTTCGCTTAAATTCATCCAACAACACCGCATCAAAACATCACAATGATTACTGCCCTCACTAGAGGAAAAGGGAAACTTAATTACGATTACAGATTTGTATCAAAGTTTCCCTTTCTCTTCTCTCTTTTAGTGTTCGTGCTGGATTTTTAATTTTCGATAGATAAATTAACATATGTGAGTCAATGAAGGAGAGAAACCATTTATTTATAAAAAGATGATGACCTAATTTACATCAAAACAAATCAAAAATTGCTATTGTCGTTGAAAATCAGCGCATTTGTAATTTTCAGGTCACAATTTTACTGAATAAATCAAACAAAAATTAACTGTTCATGGATTGTTTCATGATAAATGTACTTATTAATTAAATTATTTGTTGCTATTCAATTACTTCTCATTCAATCGATTGTCATTAACAGTTCGCCCATCATCATAGATCATTCATCATTTTGCTAATTATCATGAATGCTGTTGTATTTAATTGAACCATAACTGTCACTTCTGCTAGCTTGAATTTTAAAATTTTGCTTACCTGATGGCGAAGATGTAACTGTCGTTGTTTGCTGCGAAACTATAGACGTTGAAACACTTTGACCAACTTGCTTCGGTAAAATATCAACACGAATTGGACATCCTGATGAAATGGATAAATATGTTTGTTTTGAAAATTATTATCGGATGAGTGAGTTAGAAAAAGCGCTAAAAAAACAATGCAACACAAATCATAATTTAAAAATTTCCATTTCTTTTGTAATGTGTTAATATCATATCACTTCGCTTTTCCTACTTTATAATGAAGGATTATCAGTGATAGGACGGCTTATCGATAGTAACTCCAATGATAAATAACTTCCAGAATAGCGGAAAGGTCTCTATAATTTGCATCTTAGCATTAAATGACTCTCAAATGCTTTATTGCATAGAGTAGAGTAGTTTCATACGGAAGAATATCTAACATTTCAAACGACCTGAAAGATTCCCTGATGGCGTTAATGACCGAAGATTTATTGAAAGATTACAAAGAGTGAAAAAAATGGTGAGAAAAGTAAACGATTTTAGAAAACTGAAATTAATTTTCACGGTAGATAAGGCATTCATTAATTTAAATAAACTTCTTTAAAGGAAAAGGGAAAAAACAAAGCGCATGATTGAACTCGACATCAACCATTTCTTGTTTGCAAAGTCTTTAATACGAAAAAAACAAAGCTATCGTTTATCATAAAGTAAAGCTAATCAATAGAGTACCATTTATCACATTGACTTTTAATTCACATAAAATAAAATTAAATTAAATTTATAATTAAAAATGCTTCTCATTTAAATAATCATTTCTTTAATCAAAAAACACTACTTGAAATGCAAATTTGAAAATTTAACTACTTCAGTTACTCATATTTTTAGTTCCGCATATTTTTAAAATATGCAATTTATATGAATGAATCAATGATTTAGTTCAATTCTAAACATTCAAAAAAAAGTTTATTAAATATAAGTGAGAGAAACGAACTAACAGATAATAAAAATGCTATCCTTGAAGAGGCTGAATGAATGAATGCTGTGATCGGAAAAATTTAATTTAAAAACACTTCTACTCATTCAAAACAATTTCATTCGTTCACTCAAATAATTCTTCACCATTTAACATTTAATTTATTAATTCCATTAATTTTACTCACTGCCTACTGATTAATTGTAATTAATACAGTCATCGCTTCGAAAATTTTCGTATTTTTCTTTATTCCTTTATCTTTACCGTACATTCATCAATTTTTTTATTGATAGTTTTTACTAAATAAACATTTAGCTCAATTCTCATCACTTTCTTTTATTAAATTAAATAAAAAATAAAATTTTATATTTCAAAAAAAACCATTTAACCACCTTAACTTCCATGAAAGGGGGAAGTGAAATAAAGCATAAAAGTTAATTGCAAAAGCGGAAGGAAAGAAATACCTTGCACTTGTTCGCCATTGAAAGTTACATCGATAACGTATGTGCCCGGATATTGCGGAATGAATGTGACCAAGCAACGTCCAGCGCCTTGCATTTGCACGTTATTTGGTACCTTTCCTTGATTGATGCTAATTTCCAACTGTCCCTTTCCAGCGTCAACTGCGTCAACTGCAGGCATAACATACAACTGTGACATATAACGTCGCTCTTCACTCATTTTTCTCTTTCAAGAAAAACAAAAGGAACAATTTCAAAATTCAATTTAAATTATCACAGATGAAGAGGTTAGAGATGTGAAAAGGAAGCAGTGACGACATTGCAATATATTGCAATATTTGTGATAGGAAAAAATCAGAATATCACAAAGATTAACGCTGCTAGCTAGATGCAATGATGAATGAATCCATGAAATTTAATTAATTCATTTAGCATTTAATGATTCGAAATGAAACATTGTTACATCTCAGTCCTCGATTGTGCACACCAATAATACATTAGAAATTGTAAGCTGCGAAGTTTAATATAACACTAGTTTTAGAATTCTCTATTAGTGAGAGTAAATAATAATGGTAATATCAATTGATCGATATTGCTGGCCACTGTTGACAGTAAATTGCTGGCAATTAACTGACAGCAAAATAATAGAAAGGAAGCGAGCAGACAGAAATTGATAATGAAAAAAAAGAAGGCGGTAATTGTCTACCACCCATCAACAAACCAACAGCGCTTCGAAAATAGCTAGCTAGCTCTATTCACTTTCCTGGCACAGTGCCGCCACCACGGTGACTGACTGTCATTGTCAACTGAGGATGACATGGTTGGAGGAGGAAAGGAGGGAGAAGGAATGACAGTAGAAAGAGCGAAATGAGCCGCTCCGCCTCTAACATCAACTCAACCACTGCAAACGTTGAATTAAAATGTTTTAAGATGGAAGAACATCAAACATGGAAGGAGTGCCGGTGGAGGAGAGGAGTGGCAAGTTCCAGGAGGTTATCCATTAATGTTTGAAGAGTCAGTGCTTGAAAAACTTATTTAGGATAAATTTAAATTTCAAGAATTTAAATTGCAGAAAAAAATGTTCCTAATTTTTTGCAGTGCTAAAGATGCACTATTATTAATGAATCACCATCAATTTTATTCATCATAAACAGAATGTTTCAGTTGAGTCCGATTAGTTAAGATTAAAATGTTACTTCTTCCAGCACCCACTTCACTTCACCAGACACTTTTCATCTTTCATTTTTTGTCAATTGCTAAAAAAGACGGGTAACGGTAAATAAGAGGCATTTTTATTTTTCAAATCGCATAAAAATTTTAATTCGATGCAAAACGGATATCTATTCATTACTGTGTTAAACGATTCACATTTGATAAACCTAGCAATATCTCATTTCATCTATTTATTTAATTAATTGCCAACCAGTTAACATTTAGGAATTCAATGTTACTCAAATGCCTAGTGAAGTAAGTATTGCTTATGAAATTGCAAAACGTCAACATCGTGTAGGAAAGGCTTTTATGTTAGCTGAAGTGATAAGATAAGCAGAATGGAGCAGTGGTGATATGATTGCAATAAATAACCTATGAAGAAGTGTGTCACTATAAAAAGGTAAACAAAAGGTCGGAAAAAAACGTGCGCAAATTTCGATAAAAATACCGGTAATATCATGTGAGACCAATTAAATTGTATAATACAAAATTTAAAAGGAGAGCGTTAAGCACATTTCCGCCCCGAAAATAATACATTTTCACTTTTTTGAAAAATTTAAAAAGTACTACACTGCCAAGAATTGGCAGTATTTTGTTTGCATGAGCTCTCGGGAAAATAATTTCTGGGTAATTTTACATCATATTAATATTCCTAAGGAGAGCAAAGTTCAGGCTTAACTCGATCACATGTGAATGAATTCCTCAATTTTTATTTTTCTTAAGGTTTCAAGGACGAAAAGGGAAGGAAATGCTGATGATTATTGTACGGAAAGGGAAATTTAAATATATAACTAACTTAAATAGAATTTCAAAATCATCAGTGATATTACAAAACGTTTTCAAATATAAATTATCAAAAAATATCACAAATATAAAATTTACTGCATACTGACTTTCTTTTCTTCATTTTTTGAATTAAATACCGAAAGTCAATCATTACGGATGATGAATCGGAATATGCTATTATCAATGAATGAAATTCTTGTAAAATATGTCAAAAAATGGCACAGATATATTAGAAATTAATAAAATGCATGAATGTATGTGTGAAATTTACCTGATTTAATTAATTTGAGGTAAATGCAAACAAGGATTTTATCAAAGTCATCTAACTGAATTAATTTAAGGTAAAGATAAACAAGTGTTTTATCATTGTTAGAAACAATTATTGTGAAATCAGTGATGCACAAAATGAAATTCACTAAGATTGCACCGCTCTTGCACTCAGTAATATAACTTAAAAGTGATGAGAACAGTTCTTTCGTACTTTTTTCTATTAAAAAAAAACAGCATCAACAAGTAGAAATATTGAAAAAAGAAATGAGAAAAAACGAGAACATTTCTTTGTTTTCAAAAGGTTATATTTGAAATTATTACATTTGTGAAATATTTGAAATTTTTTCTTATAAGTATAACTGATTTTTTTTTAATATTATATTGGAGTAACTAAGAATGCCTAAAACTGCAACCACGATGCTGCAGACAGTACAACAACTGTCTGCTCTTTCTCCTCTACTCGCTCATAAATTTTATATTTCATTTCGATACAGTAAACAAACTTTTCAACTAAAATTTCCGCATTTTTACACTTGAAAATTAATATTGAAAAGAGCAAAAAATAATAGCAATGAGCAGAAAAGTAATTGCACTTGAACTTTTTTACTTTAGCTGAGCTTTACGTTGTTAAGATAAGATCAGATAAGTGATAGCGTTAACTTGAAAATAGTCGTCTTTTTCCCTTTGCTTTATGATAGCTTAGTGTGTGATTTCATCGAAATGGAAAAAAATGAGCTGGAAGATGAGTGCAAACAAGCAAAAAGTTATTATTCACCGCTAAATGCATGATTAAATTCAATCATAGTTATGCTTATATGCTTACCAATAAATTGAACAGGTTGTCCAGGTGTGCCACCACCAAGAGGCTCAATTTTAACACTTTCAGAGGAATATCCAGATATGACCAATGGATATGGATCAATTTTTTTGCCACAAATTACCATTTCTAAGTGATAATCACCTACCTGAAAAAAAAAACAGCATAAACTCTGAAAATATGAGCTAAGAGCATCAATACCAAAGTAGATAGAAACCGAAAAATTAAAAAAAAAAATTATTAAAACATTTGATCAGTTAAAGCTTTGATGGAGCCTCTGTCCTCCCTTTTTTTTTATGCTTTGTGACATAGCTAACATGAACGAGCAATAAAATGGTTATATTTAACCGCGAAGAAATAAAACCACTTGTCATTAGCCTTATTATTGGCTGGCAAAACTTCACAACTAACTATCACTAACCTTATTAACGATATATTCACAGATCAGCTTGTGATCAACTCGTCGATAAATATTTATCGGTAAATCGACACCATCAGAGCCTAAAAAAAGAAGTGATAACTTACCTAAAAAACTCACACATGCTATCCAAAAACCCGAAAACACATCATATTGATTTAAAGCAATCAATCATGAAAAATCCCGAAAACTTGCCGTATATTCGTGCTTGCACATCAGTCTCCACAATACCATCACCGGTTATTTCGAATGTAGTCGGTTTACCGACAGAAGCACGTTGCAATCCTATTCCGGCCAGTTCCGTATACCAGGATTCGGTTCTCTCAGTCCTAAAATTACAGCGTGGAATTATTTCTCATAAGAAAGAATTAAGTTATAGGCAAGTTTCGATTGATGCTTAATTTCTTGCATCTCAGTTATGGAGTTCTTAGTAATAGTTCTAAAATTATGAATTTGCTTTATTTATGATTTTAAAATTATGACAATGAAAAATGAAAATGAGTAACCATACCGTCTACTTTCGATGCTTCGTATCATTCGTTCTTCCACTTCATAATCTGAATTTGATGGATGCTGAGAACTTCTAACCTGAATTTTCCATGGTGACATCCTGACACTTTCACCATTAAATCGCATTTCAACAATATGTGTCATTGCCTGCAAAAAAAAAGTAATTGAAACTGCAATGAAAGACCTCACCGCATACATAGGAAGAGAAATCAATTGAGAATGGTAGAGCTCTTTATTATTATAAGTAACTCACATTTTCTAATAAATTATTGATTCGTGAAAAAAAACAGTCTGCGCGTAATATTAATTAATAATTAGATAAATGTAAGTTTCAATCTGATAGCATTCGTGCCTTTGTCCCACATGGTTCTTGGACAACAATCAGCTGAGACGATAATTTCATATAAGATTAATTGGAATTTATTAGAAGTGAAAACCTGAGTGGGTGTGAATGAAGCTAAGTAATGTCGTCCTCCCAGTTCACGCACACGACATGCTACACGGCCACCATTTATCATAATTTCTAAATTGCCAGATCCTGCTGCACTTGCATCAACTGCAAAAAGTAACGATATATTGTTTTATTCTGAATGTCACGAAAAATATTAAGTAGTAAACTTCGCATCCTAAATTAACAGCTAAATATTTCGATGTTAAATATTAAGTTGCTGAAATTTTCAAAACTTGCTCAATTACCTTTAATTTTCACAACTCAATTATGCAAGGTTTGTAAATTCGGTCATTCAAACTTGTGACATCCCTTCAGGCATTGAAATAAATATCAATTTTATTAATAAAGTGAAATTTTTGGCATCAATGAAGGAATAAAAAATGAAGGATACCTTTAAGTGGACAATTCACCCATTGCAAATCAGCCGAACTCACCGGCAGTGAAGAAAGGAAAGAGAAATGAGGACATCGCCCATTTCAAAAATAATTTTGTAGTGAAAATAGGCATAGACAAAAGTTACTTCAACTTAAATTTCATTGTAAATAACCATACTTTCAAAAGTATAATCTCTGAAGAGTTCGTCGGCATTGATAAATTCAGGCATATTCCGGACGGTTACCAAATCCGGATCACCAACATTGCACACAAATGGACTTTCATAGACGCTCTGATTGAAAAGCCTTACATCGATAGAGTGCTCACCTGTACTAACATTTTCATTCATTTATTTCACTAAAAAATATTCTATCCTTTATTCAAATTATCTATCTTTTAATCATATTCATTTATATCTCATTTTGAAATTTATTCAAAAATTATTTAAAAATTTTTTTAGACATTATTTAAATCATAATTCATTCGTTCAGCCATCGATCGCTATATGAAACGTTATTTTTATAGCAACCAGTTTAGCACCACAAATGTTGCTTTTTTTTAATTAAGTGATAATCAAAACATGTAGCATTTGATTTAAATTGATAACAAAAAGACAACTCGGATCCATACCAGCTTCAACAGGCTTCCACTCTACTTTATAGGTTACGCTATCAGTTTGATAAACACGCGCTCGCTTTGATTTTCCAGAAGGCGCTGAAAAACATGCAGTTAGACGATAAACGCAGATTTTCATCAATTCATTTCTTCTAATCTTAACCATAGCTTGTCAGGTTACAGGCTTCATATCTGTCGAATTAGCGCGTAGGATTTTGAAAAGTACGCCATTTCTAAGCAGTTACCATTCAAACGTGTCAAACAGTTTAATAACATATCCATTAAAAGTTATTTTTTACTTCAAAAACTTCGATTAAATGTTGAAAATTTTAATGGAATAAAGCATTTGACAAATTATTTCAAATTACTATTTGATAAATGAAGATGAAGGATTATCCATTGCGCTCGCTCAACAAATCAGACTATTTGGAGACAATATAATTTCCCAAAAAAAAAACGATCAATTTAGGTCAAAATCTGATTTGTCCTGACTTAAGCTGTCTCTCAGTATCTCAGCAAGTAAGATAACTTGGACAACTTAAAATTTTTTGTTTCGATAAGCAAAAATGATAAATGATTAGTTTAGTAGGACGTAAGTAACACATGGGAACTATTTTCGTCTGTAAAATAAGAATTTGGAAAAAATTATTCGTTGGAACATGCTTAAGTTTACTTTAAAAAATTACTTAAGAAATAAGAGTTGCAGTTATACAACCTAAAATTAATAACCAAATAAAAAAATGAAAACACTTTATTGCCATAAATTAATTAACACTCTACCGCTTGGAAATCTCATAATAAAAATATTATCACATTAATTGCATTGTTTGTTGACAATGAAAATATCTCAGATTAAATAGCTTCAAGTGAAAACTGTTAAATTTTGCAATTCGAAGCGGAAGAAACGCACCAGTAACGGTAAC
This sequence comes from Litomosoides sigmodontis, assembly GCA_963070105.1. Taxonomy (NCBI): domain Eukaryota; kingdom Metazoa; phylum Nematoda; class Chromadorea; order Rhabditida; family Onchocercidae; genus Litomosoides; species Litomosoides sigmodontis. The sequence continues at coordinate 6,707,548 of OY718807.1, read as the reverse complement.
GGTGATATCTTTGCATTCAGCACCAGCTGCATGAATAAAAAACGTATTAAGTCGATCAACCGAAGCCATTCGTAAATTTTCACCATAAACCGACACCGAGCTTGCATCTGCTATATCCAGGATAAACGGGGAACCTGTAATTAATTACCCAATGAATTCCTCAGGTAAGTAATTATAATTAATTGTTCACTACAAAATTCTCAACTACTACCTGACCTAATTACCCAGGCAGTAGTTGAGAACTTTGTAATGAATAAAAAAGTTCGCGAGATTAGTTTCAGGTGTTGAAATCACTACATATTTTAAGTAATACATTAGCAATACGAATGGTAAACTTATATTTAGCAAATCCACAATTAACTGTCATTTAAATATCTCAAAGTGTTGCAACAGATAGGCAGTAATTGATGGTCAACGTGTAAAATTTTTGGAAATAAGGAAGCATAATCTGTTGAAAAGGTAACAAAAATGTAAGTAAGCAATGATAGGAATGGGTAAGTGCAAAACTTACCTTTCACTTCCATATTATTAAAGAGAACATGAATTTTGTATTGCCCGGCACCGTCCGGAGTGAAACTAATTCGATAAACACCTGAATTACCTTGCTCGAGCACCTCGCATGGCATCGTTCGACCATGCCGTAGCACCGAAACCTGTCAATATGCACTTTTTTTTTCTTACAAAAAGGCAAATTCAATGAAATTATCCGCACAGCTAACTCCCAACAATTTGCACTACAGTTAAGATCAAAGCAAACTTCACATGTTTTTTTCTATTTGATTTAATCGAAATTCGAAATAGTCGGATGGTTCTGACTAAAGTGGCACAAATGAATTTATTTCATTCGGCAAAGTAAACAAATAAATAAATTGTACAGTGAAATACAATTTATTCATTGGATCCTTCTAAATTAAATGATCTAAAAGTCAGCAATTTACAAAATGCGTTTGAATCATCGAAATTATCTAGAACCATTTAGTACGATTCTAGCAAGACAGAGGAGACCACCATGATACCTCTTCCCCTCCGGAACTGGTTATCACGTGGATGGGTTATATTAAATTACAACGGATGAAAAAATGGTGATGCATTCCTTTTAGTTCAATTTAAGTGCCTCTTTAATTTGATTCTGATTTCATCTCACTGCTTGAAAAAATATTATTCTAGAGTTGAAACTTGAAATTTGACAACAATGTTTTTTTTCTCATTAAATGATTTTGAAACGTAAAGAAATTGAAAGAATTGAAAGAACGAGTTTTAAAGAAGTGTGTACTTATTTGAAGGAAATTTATGACCGTATCGAACGAACACTTTTAGATTTATTCTTCAGTTCAATTAAGGAAAAAAACTGTTCAACAGCATCAACCATTGCTAATTTGCGGTGAGGCGGAAGAGAGCGGAAAGAACGGTGAGGCGGCGGAGGAGAGCGGAAAGAACGGTGAGGCACGGAGAGGAGAGCGGAAAGATGACGGAAGGAAATGGCGGAAAGTGCGCGGATAAGTTGAAATAAACAGACGTCTTCATCTGTTGCAATCGCCGTCAAAATTCCATTCATCCTCCGATCGCCCCTTGCTACATTCTTCACGATTACAGTATTCAGACTCTTTCACTTATGATTTCATATGGGTTTATGAAATTAGGTTATAATTCAGTGGCAAATATGTTCTTATTAAACATCACTACTGACGTCATCCTAATCGTTTACTTGCTCTTTAAAATGATTGAGTACGATCTGATCTTATTACCTATTGTTGTGCTAGTAACCTAATTTTATATCTAAATTTTAGAATATTAGAAAATGTCGTAACTCTCACCGAAGTTCAAATCTATGAGATGTTTTATCAGTTTTCTTTTCTCCCTTTTTAAAAAAAATAATATAACGGAATGAGTAATTTTGAAAAGAATACTTTGAGAAAACCATCACCAGCCTGTGATGCATTCACACTGAACTTCAGTTCCTGACCAACAAGACCAACATCTAAGCCATACACCTAAATTCAAATAATTACTACCAAATTTTTTCAAAATAAGAAAAATTGTCTAGGGTTTTCAATTTTCGATCATTTCAATGATTGCGTTAAGTAAATTAAAAATGGAATACCTGAACGAGATTGGCATCGTAAACTTTACATGAGAATGGAGAACCTCGAATGTGTCCGCCATCGTAAAGTATACCAATTTGCCATTTACCTGCAAAGAGCTTGTTTTTTCTTTTGTAAGAGTAATATGAAAAGGTCAAGTCAGAATTGCGGAACTACAAAGAAAGGAACAGTGAAGTGCTAGGCAGTCGAAAGTCATGAATGAAAGGAAACTTCTTGCAACATAATATTTATCACAAACTATAGCTTTTCATTTATCAAAGGAACCGGAATTATGAGGTAGACGAGAAGCTGGTATTCAGAATCTGAACCAATTATCACCACGATGAATCTCGTTCTCTCCAAGACTTTTTAAGAATCAAAAAATTCCACTAAAAAAAAATTCCACTTTGGAAATTTTTTTGTTAATAATATCAAAAATAATTAATTTTAAACTTTACTTTACTGTTTAAAATCCATTTGCTTAATTAAAATTGAGTGAGTGCTTGCTAGCTTATTATGCACTATTATTTATACTTTTCAATACAACAGAAATTCTTCCACTATGGTAGTCACAGGGAAGAAAACAGAAAAAAACAAATTAATACAGAAAAGATGGCGAGAGAATTTTTTGGATTATTCGTAATGAAAGCTCAGACTTATGACTTTTAAGGCTTGGCGGATTCTTTAAAAGATTTTGCACAAATCTTTTTTAACTTCCACATATTTTCTGCAAATGATACAACGAATTCACTGAACTTTTACATGCAAAAAATATTTTCCGTGCAAAATATCATCGCCGTAAACTTTAGCATGTTAGAAAAACCCCGTAAATTTAATTTTTAAATTCTAGAAAAAAAAATTTTCAAGATGTTTTAGCGAAGATGGACAATAACCAAGAAATTGTCCAAAAAAAAAATTTGGAATCTGTCTCACTGATGCCACAATGAAATTAGATACTAATTCAATGGAGTTTACGTGACAAAAAAATCTCACATTGATATGATAATTATTTCATCACATTGAAATAGCACTGAGAACGGAAATGATGAATTTTTCATTTGTCCTGTTTGAATAAAAATTAAATTTTAGCAACCACCACTAATGAAAGAATCAATAAATCAGGTAATAATAGAGGATCAAAACTAACCAACTTCATTTGGTGTAAAAGTAGCCGTAAAAACGGTGCCTTTTTTAAGTACTTGACAATTCCTGATCGATCCTGAAGGAGCAATTGCTTCAACAATAATGGAACCAGCTGATGAATCACCGTGTGCATTTATCTGTAAAAGTTCGCCTTATCAGTGAATGATTTATTGATTACATTCAGGAGGAAATAATCGTTAGGGTTGTTAAAACAGTGAATTTTCACATTCCGCCAAAATTCCTTTAACTGATTTCAGCGCGCGATGTGTAACAATTGAAATGATTTTCGTACAATTTTCATCGGAATAAATCATTTTTTTTAGGCATTCTGTGAAAATTTATTCTTTCCTTTTTCGTACTTTACCACAGCAACTCTCTTCCCTCTCTTCCCACATAAGTTGTTTTCAAATCTCTTTTTTTTCTTCAAAATTGAATTTATTTGATGCGAATGAGTGTTGCGATAATATAATTATAATGATTTTGTTTTAAATTTAAAGAACATAAATTACTTACCACTACCTCAACAATAGAACCAATGGAACAGGGTTCGCTTAAACCGGAAAAAGAAACGTGCCCAATGTCGGGCGCTGGATATAGATCCATATCGTCGTCGTTTTCGTTGCCGTTGTTGTTGTTGTTGTTGTTCCTGTTGTTGTTGCTATTTTAATTCTTTTAATTTTATTCGATTGGAGCCTTTTGATAATATTGATGTTTTAAATTTAAAACAATAGCTGATATCAACTGTTTGCCCCAATCGTCGATGCAATATCCGAACCTATAATGCCTAATAAAATTTCAAAACATTTCAAAAAAAAAATATATCGCTCAAAAATACCACAAGCATTAATAAACAATTCATCACTAACACTTTCTTTGATGATACAACTTTATCAAGAAAATTTTAAAAAACAAAATGCAAAATAAAGTAAAGGATATGCAAATGTTGTGGTTGATATAGGACAAGTAAGTAAATACATATTTTTCTTTTCAATTATTTCAAAGAAATAATTTTCTATTAGGAGTGGAAAATAAGAGTAATACAAGCGGTGGTAGTAGTAGTAGTAGCTAACGTATGAAAGAAAAAATTCTATTAATTTTTACAATTTCAAAATGAATTTTTTGAAATAAATTCCCGTTTTTCACAGTTTAAATGCTATTGAAACAACAAGAGAGAAAACTGGAAAGAGAATGAAAGAGAGAGGGGAGGAAGTTTCGGAGTGTTATATCGCATGACTAACTCAGTCACCAACCAGCAGCATCATCATCACTCCAAAAATGTTCCAATTCATTTCACGAGTTTGAATTCCTGAACTGTGGATGAAAGGAAGGAAGGAAGGAAGGAAGGAAGGAAGGAAGGAAAGGAAGGGAAGGGAAGGGAAGCGTTGCATGACGAAAGGAATTTATTTCTATCACTTGTCAAACACTATTTGAAATATCACTTAACATACAAAGAATGCGTTGCAGATGAAAGGGGAAAAAAAAAGAAGTCAAATCGAGGAACACACTTCCATACTACTTAAATTTCAACTTTCCCAATTATTTACATTTGTTGATTTAGAAAGCTTATGAGCGCAAAAATGGAACTTATTGTTAAGGAATTAAAAAATGTCTGATGAATGATAGATGGTGAATGATTGAAAAGTTGCCGATAAACATGAAAACTTCATAAATCATTCACAACTGACAGCAAATCGCATTTTGTTGTTGCTCCAAGCGAACGCATTCCTAACGAATTCAGTCGATTGCTACGCACGTTTTTTGAATTTAAATTCAAGTTTACACAATCAGTTCTAAGTAAGTGAATGTAAAAGAGGCTTATCACGATGATTTCAGGTGTAAAAGATGCTGTGAATTCCTTTCCAGTAGCAGAGCTCAGGTGTTGGAAATAGAAATTAACGATTACTTTAACGTGCCATATTGTTTTAACATATTTACATCAAAGATTAGAAAGGCAAAATTTTGGAAATGATAAAAGTGCAGAACTTTAGCAGTGAAACAGTGAAGCACAAATTTAACATTACATTAGTACGCACACAATTCCAATTGCTCACTTACTAAATTCCGATATAAATATGCTAGCTGATCGGCTACACGGAAATATGACGTATGCGTCCGATATAGTTCGATTTCAAAATATCGTCATCAAAATCTTCATTTTATCATCATTTCGGTAATTTATTAGCAATGTAGGCACAGTTATAACACCGATGGTACAAGAAGTAATATTGAAGTTGGCAAAATCCAATGTTACGATGAAAAAAATTAAAACGAATAATTTGAATCGACGATTTTTGAACCTATAGTAATTAAGGGTGTAGAAGTTGTAATTTGAAAGCAGTGCGATTCAGTAATAAATTGATCACTTGTGCTTCTATCACTTAAAAGTTAAGCCCCTCGTAGCATTACATTTTAGTTCTTTCCACTTCCTACGATTGGAGCTATTTCATATGGGTAAAATTTTTCACATAAAATAATTTTTACAAGTTTGTTGTTTAAGTCCGAGAAGGCCCTGTCAAGCAGAACAGCTTACTAGATTATTAGAAAGTGAAGTTTTTTGATGTTTTGAGTTAAATTTAATGTAAACATCGATTCATTTTTATTTTGCCTTTTTTAAATTATCAGAGTACGTGATCATTTTAAATTGATTACTGGTCATAAAGTGGCATATTTTTGATGAAACTAAATTCAAACAATCCTTTCAAAGGCCATTATTGCGCCATTGTACTCAGAGAAGTTAAAACTTTCAGAAAAATTACGAACAATGAAGTCACTCTACGGAGAGCAATAAAGCTACAATACAACATGAATTTTATATGGCATTGTTGAAGTGATAAAAAGTTTCGCTTCGGGATGCCTTTGAAATTGGGAAACCGGTAGCGTAGAAATGAATGATCGACACCGTTTCAAAGCACATCGACCGGATAGCGATGAATTATGGAAGAGCATCATGAATCAAGCTTTTATTCATCTGCAGGATGGGAATCGTAGCAAAGGTGGAAATATAAAACTTTTAAAAAGGAGAAGAGATAGGAGGAAACTACTGGAGAATTGATGAATGAACTTTTCCATTTTGTAAGAAGCCATTTAAAAAAATATTATAATTGAAATATTGAACTTTTAAATGAATAAAAAAATGATGAAATGCTAAGTTTTCCAGTGAATCTTTAGAAACACCTCATTTTTTCTGTATTTTAACGAAACAAATATATCCAAAAAGGAATTAGTGCAATTTTCCATCATTGATTAAATGTTTGATAAAAGTTAACAAATTTAAGTAAGCAATTTCAATCAATGATTTACTTGATTGCTATTTGAGCGTAGGAGATGGTGTTGAGGAGGTGAAACTCTAACAAAGAATTTCATACATTCAGAAATGAATGAATGTGACACGAAGAGAAGTACAAATAAAGAAATACCGGTTAACATAAAGGAAACTGATATCTTCCGAATGATTTAGCAGTAAAAATTCACAGAAAAAGAATTTCAAACAAACTTCGGGCGGAAAGTACGAGGACAGGAGGAATTTGCCTCCGTCAAACTACCACTCCGCACAGCCTTATTGACACGTACAAATTTGTTGACACTTCAGATCACTAACACAAATTTGTTGTGAGAGTAAGCAGAAGAGCAAGTAAAAACTTCCCGAACTGTGAACTTCCTCCCACCTCACTAATTGGAGAGCGATAAGTCACTTGTCCTGACCTGAATTAGTGATGATCTAGTAGCACTGACAAGCGTCACTTATATAATGACCGACAATCCCCTTCCTTCCCTATCATCCTAGCTAACGTGAAAAATTGTGCTAATATGGATATGGAATGTATGTTCACTCATCTCCTACAATAATTACCATTCACCTGTGCATTTAAAACAGTCTTTCAGGTAATGATAATAGGCAAGATGATAGTGATTATCGAGTGCAACTTATCACCACCCTGCTCATTTCATACACTCTTTCATTTCCATGCAACAACTGTTCCTTCACGTACGCAACGAGTGCACTTCACACATATTAGGCTAAACGTATTAATTCTCCAAGCAATTGCAATAACACTTCCTCCACTTTCATTGTTGCTCCTAGCAGAATTCACAAAAAATTGTGAAGAAACATTGCACAGAGTAATTATAACAACAATTGCACTGATAATGCGGCAATGAATATAACAGACAAAATTCCGCACAAGTGAAGAGTGATCGTAGTAGAAGTTTGACGACGTGAAACTTCATTGTCAACTTGGAGACAGCGGAAGTCAATGACACATTTCTTTGAAGCAATTTTTGAACACTTTACAACTGACAGTTGTGCAGCGTAGTGGATGATGATGATGATGACGATGACGTTTCGCTGTCTACAATTACAATTCCAATAGTAATCAACAAGTGCATTACCGATGAGTGAAGGAGTTCGACGATCAAGCGTCCTATTCATACGTGAATTTAACTGTAAACAAAGTGACGAAGCAGAGTTGCATGAGCGTGCGCTTGCCTCTTCATATAACTAAAAATCTTATTAAGGTAAGTGTGGTATCAGAATGCGCCGTTAGCTTGTCCACACACGCTCATCCTATTTCACAGATTGCTTACTTATTAATGACATCTTCCTGTCAACAATACAGGTGCGTGTGTGCGTGCGTGTGTGTGTGTCGAAAGGAAAATTTGTCTACCAATCATCTCTAAACAATTAAAATTAATACGTTGGAAGTGCAAAAAGAAACACTTATATCGGGATGTACCAATTAATATTATATAATTTAAGTGACAAATGAATGGAATGTGGTAAACGAGACACGTAGGAATTAGCTGTGACCAATGGTCCTAAATAATAGCCACGAAGAAACAACAGCACATCTGAACAACAAGCATTACTAAACTAAAACTATTAGTGCCCAATTAGATGGTACGAGTACAACACTGGTCACTCTAACTCCCGCCCCCTAATTTACTCCCATTTCACATAATTTGAAAGTTTGGAAATAAAAGGAAAGAGAAAAAAGAGAGTATAGTAAATTGGAAGAGGAAATTACTACAAGAATGAGACCGTTGTTTACTCAGAGGAAAAACTCTGAGAGTAATTTGCAACTAGAATAATTAGTAGGAAGAGAGATGCGTTCGAAAGTTTCAAGCAGCAAGTAAGTACGGAAGGAGACATGAACGGAGGAGGAGGAAGAGGAGGGGGAGGAGGAGGAGGAGGCGGAGGAGAATGTTTAGTATGAAGTTAAGTAATTTGCATAAATATGGTTGAGTGAGCGCCACGACTCAGGGATGTTCGTGAAGGTTGACGACGATGACAGTTGAAAGTGATTTTGATGATGACGATTGTTGTCGTCGTATCAATGTAGTCAGAGAGTAGAGAGGTGGAGAGAGGAGGGGGAGGTGGAAGAGGAGGAGGAGGAGGAGGAGAGAGAGAGAGAGAGGGGAAGCAAAGGGTTATGGCATTTTTGATGACAAAAGTGTACTACGCATGGGAATAACTAGTTGAAAGTGACAACAAATACTAGTAACTCAGGCAGAAAGAGTGATAGTAACAATAGCTAACAATAACAATAAATAATAACAATAACAGTAATCGATAACAATAATAAGCGATAATGATAATGATAATGATAATAATGATAACGATAGCAATGATAACGATAATAAATGAAAAAGGAAGATATGATTGAATAAATAAAAGAGGGATAGCGGAAGAAAAATAATGTTGAGATGGTTATTTTCATCAGAAGCAATACAAGAGATATTCTCCCTCTCTCTCTCTCTCCCTCTCTTCCTGCAAAGATTCAGAGATAAAATTGTCTCTGTTACACCTTCTCAAGTCTTTTTCCTCTCCTTCCCTTCCACTCTCTTCCTTTATCTATCTATCCGTTACGATGAGGAGAAACAATAATAATACGATTGGCGGTGGTTGCGCAGCCGATCGCCGATGGTCGGAAGGCCATCTCGTCTCGCACACTTAGTTCTGCGCTAAGTGGCATTATCTATCTGATCATTGCCTTCCTGATGGCTGTTGTAGACAAAGTAGAAATCACATTTCAACAATTTTGAAGTGAAATTTTCACTCCAAAAATTGACAAATTTCTGGCTACTGTTGAGAACTGTGTTCTCTCCATAGATAACTTATTACTTCTAATTAAGTTATAGAGCGGACTTTCAATGACCTCAGCACATACATTACACGTTAAAATTAAACAAACTAGCACTCTTGCGCTGTAAAAGATAAGAGAAAAAAGAAAAGGTTTTGCAACTCTTCGTCCGGTCGGTAACTTCTCGACGATGTTTCTCCTCGCTGACCGACGTCATTGCGAACTCTCTTTTCCCATCCAACAAGATGGATGTGAAAGGAATTCAACCAACGAGTGCAAAATTATTTTAATTTTTGAACTACAAGCACTAATTTATGAAAAATAAAAACAGTTTAAAGAGAAGTCAACTTTTGCATAATTTACAAACTGCCAAAAATTACTTCAGCAACAATCTTTGCCGGACCTTCAATGCGCTCGTCACCACTGAACGCCGTAGTACAGATGAGATGTGTGTCTGTGTGCGCGTGTGTGTGGGTGGATGAACGAGTAGGTGTATGTTTATGGGTATGGTTTGTGTCATTAGATTCTGGTAAAACCAACGTAACGGTCGGTACTGATAGTGTTCAACAATCTATCCCATCCTGATCAGTGGGAGGAAGAATGCGCAAAGACCTAAATGTTGAAGAGCGAAAAGTCCTCAATTCTTCTTTAATTATGGTTGACGTAATTCATCGAGCAACACCTAAACTGAGAACTCGAAATCGAACATGACCTATATCATGGAAATTCTCACAACAGTGTAATTTCATTGAAGCGCTGAATCACTAATGAGATCAAATCCAACGAGGTTTTTATTGCACGCTCTGCTCCTCAACAAAATTACTCATCTTTGTTTTGCCTGTCATGACAGCTTATTGAAAATGAGAGTTTGAAAGATTAAATTTAATGAGTGCAATTCAAGCCATCAAAGATTAATGCGTTGCTAAAGTGTTCGAGGAAAAACAAAGTGTCACCAGCAGATCGACGTTGCTGACTGATAGTGTCGACGGAAGAGGATTTGCTTGATTCATAAGTTGTCGAGGTAATCAACGACCACTCAATTCGTTATCATACAGATACCACATACTAAGGTAATTTGAATATTTACGCACAATAAGTAGTGTGAAGCAGAGGTAAGTAAATTCATTCATCCGAAAACTTGAATTCAACTTCACTCTTGAAAGATCCCACATGTTCCCTCTTCCATGGACGTTATTATCTAAGCAAATTATCGTTTCCTCTTCACTGCTTTTGCTTTCTACATTACCTGTGCTGTTCCGAGGGAAATTTTACCATTCGTTGCAGAGAATGAATTTACACTCTTTTTTTTTTTTTCTCTCTGAGAAGCGCAATCTTCCAGCGAACGATTATCTCTAACTTAGAAAACTAACTCACTGAATACTTACTTCAATTGCCGTTCCTTCCGGAAGCAATACACCATGAAGGACGGAAATGGTAAATTTATAAGTGAAAGAGAGTTTGGAACAATTCCGCAGAAATATTTCACTGATAAGATTGATGATAAAATGCAGAAGGGAATACGGTCGTATTTTTTTCGATGGAAAGACATCAAAAAGGAAAAAAAAAGGTTTTGGGAAAATAAGCTCTTCGTGAATGTTTTCCATTTGCAGCCAATATTGCTATGAACCGTAAGTTAGTAAATTTTACAAAGCTAATAGTCTAATTTCCAGGCTTACATATTAAAACTTCCATATTTCAAAAAAGTATGTGGTAAGCACGGTTGTGTTGGACTATATTGCACTTCTCAGGTGAGCTTACTACATGGCAATAAAGGTGTGTGTTCCTTTTGCAAATGTAATTTATTCAGTTGAGATTCAAATTCAAAATACCATAATCAAATCGTTCAAGAGATCAAAAAAAAAATGTTATAAAGTTGAAAATGCCGTAAGCAAATATAATCGAATACAACCATACTTATATCGAATTTCATACCATTCCATTTGATCGTATCATATAAAAAAAAAATCAATTCACTAATTAATTATGAGGAAGTGACCTGTCTGTGTTAAAAGACAAAGTTGTTCCAGTGTTCGCTGTTCAGTATTTTGCATCAATAGAAATTGCCAATCAACAACAACAATTGGCAATTTGTTTCCCATCAACAGATGAAATCTCTACTAGTAATGCTTCCGCATTAATCCATGAAGTTAATAAATAGATAAATATTATTTTTTAAGAATGATTTTTGATATTTTTAGCAATTTATATCACTCGCATACAAACACTCTTCACTTTTAACCAATGGTCGATTGCTCGTTCAAGCACTCATCTCCGAGCAAAGTAAGAAATTAGAATGATCGCAGCTGCAAGTTTAAAACTATCGGACAGTGATCGGATGACAATGAAGTGCTTGCATGAATAATTAAATTTCGATTATCTATCCATTGATTATTGCATTTGTGCATATGCTAATGAGAAGCATAGTTGTGCATGTGCACAGCATACTTTCGCCATACTTAAAGTAATCTCGTAGGAGTGCGACTGATATGATAAGTGAGAGACTGAGTGCTACTGGAGGAGTATGCATCGAAGTACAGTCAAATAGGTAATTAATTCAAGGAGTGGAATGTGTGGTAGCAGATTGTAGTGGCATTACCGTGAAAACTGTTACAACATATGTGCACACAACACCTTCCATCATTCTCACTTGTTGAAATGCACAATTAGTGGTCATCATTAGTTGGACACATCGTTTTCACCCTAAATTTTATTCTGGCCATCCTCACTCTCTCTCTCTCTCTCTCTCTCTCTCTGCGAGCACAGCACAGCAAGAGAGAGATAGTAGTAGCAGTAGCACGCGCTCATACTTCATCCTATCCCTACTTTTCATCAATCCTCCGTTTTTGGAATCATTTCCGGACAGATTGCGATATTTGCATCACAGAGAATGCATCATGAATTATTGATTTCCTTCAACTGTACACTTTCCAGAGACTGTTCAAGCAATTATGAATGAATTAATCAAATAGTTTGCAAGATTTTCGATCAGATGATTTGACAACTGCGATTTGATTATCCCTTTTAGTCAGTAAATGTTGAACTGAATATTGCAGCGATAAAACTGAAAAGTGCTGGAAAGATTAATATTATAAAGGAAAAAAAAGCGAATTAATGAGAAATGAAATGTGGCGGTGTAGTTCATTCCTACGAATGTTTGCAGCTGAAATGTGACATGAGCTATTGAAAACAAATCACTAAAAATAAACAATTTCAATAAATAATTTTTAGTGCGATCATTGCTATTCCACTGAACTCTCATTTTATCGCTACCAAACTTTGAACACTTACGGAAAAAAACCAATTAACCTAATTTTCTTGCTTTGTACGTTCTTCATTTTTGCTACTTTGTAAATTAATGAAAAGATGTAATTGACCTGTGAATAAATTCTTAAAAACTAGTCGTGAAAAGGCAGGCTACTAAATTGGTATAAATATTCGAAAAAATTAAAATTTTTAAATTTAATGCTCATTTGCAGTGAGAAATAAACGAACTTATTTATTTGCACAAATTTTACGAAATTCAATTCAACAATTTATTCCGCTCATTACAATATCGCTCGTCTGCTTTTCATCTCACTACCTTACATGAAGCCTAATTTGAAATTTGTCTGAAAATAAAATTTAAAATTTACCTAGAGATTACGGACAAATTAAAAACATTACTTATGAGAAATACACTAAGCTAACGACTCAATCATTCTTCGTTAAATTTAATAATTTGATTATTGGCTTAATCCATCAGTATTCAACAAAATTACGACGAGTGCATGTTTCGGTAGCGAAACTGTACGGCGGAATCAATCTGTTCGTATAAAACAATTGTAACTGATTATGAAAGTGATCATAAATTTTGATATTTCTATGATTGATCTGGTCAAGGTGAAATGAAATATCTCAGATCGATTGTTTCTTAAAGATCATGCAGTGCAAATAAAACTAAAAAAAAATTCTAGCGGACGTTATCAGTCTTCTTAACTGAAACTACGACAGTGATCACATCATTATCGGAATGATACTGTCAACAAAACAATTTGTTCAAGTTTGTGAATTATGAATTTTCCCGATCAAATTTTTAATAAGCATTAAGGAATGATAATGCTATTTACTTATAATTATCAGTTTTTGGCATATTTCATTTAGCTGTTTGATTTTGCTGAAGAAGAAGGGCTACCATTGGATAGGCTCTGCAAAAAGATCTCATAAATATGAAAGTGCTTTGGCGGATTATTTCTGATCGCACTTTTCCCTCATCGCAAAAATAGCAACTGTTGCGGGAAGTTAAAGGTTGAAATTTCATTCGACCGGTCATCCGATAATTCTCTGAGAGTTACAAAGTCAGGAAGACGAAGTGGAAGAGGTGAATTTAAGTCTTAAAAAGCCTTCAATTAGACCAATTTCAAGCTTAGCAATGTTCCTGAGACACAATTCAGCCTAGTTCCGTCATTTTTTAAGCAACTTCAATGATTCCATAATTTCTAATAACCTGTTCCTAAAGGAACGGCAAGACTTTTATTGATAATGAGAGATTGTAAACAGATAATTCCTTGCACGATAATCATTCATATTTTAAGGATTTAAATTACTTCAAGGATTTTAATTGCAGCAGATAACTTCATATATACTAGTTTAGCATGCGTATATATATATATATATATATATATATATATATATATATATATATATATATATATATATATATATATATATATTGTTGGGTTGAAAATAGGACATTAAAGATAACAATCCCTTGACCGATAGCCCTTCTTTCTCCGTGCATCGAACTTCTTTTTCTGATTTCCCACTGCTTTCCATGAATTTAAATCGGGTCAATCCAAGTCAGTGGATATATGAAACCTGGTTTAGATTAATTTAATCTAGGCTATATTCACTGCCTGCTGTACATGTACATTTATTGAACATTCATCATTTTAGTTTCTACGAAAGCTTGTCAAATTTAATTCTACTTGTACTTCTAAAACACACCTTGATATCAAACATGAAACGCAGCTACTTTTTCAATCGTACTCCTTTTGATCTTCGATAGATAAATTGATTTAAATTTGAAATAATTAAAGCTCAAAAAATTTGTGTACCTGGAAGAATTTTCTTTTCGTTTGTAAAACAGTGAGAAATAGCAAACTACTGCCAAACTGTACAGGAGGAAATGACAAAAAACCGATGACCTGAAGTGAGAGTCCTAACAACCTCCGACTCACACACGTTGTTGTGCAATCATTCATCGAATTCAAAATTCTCAGCATGTGCGTGTGATTCTTTTGTTGATCACATATACTGGAAACGTTATCACTAACTAACGATTCAAGTACTTGTTGTTTGTTAGGACTCTTTCGCCTAATTCATTTCCAAATTTGGGAAATGTTTGTTTCACAAAATTCAAACAGTTAATTCATTTTCAAGCAATTTTTTTGAAAAAAAATTAATAAATTTTATCCTGTATCCTTAAATACACGATAATTAATGTAATATATCAGTATCAACTTTTTTTTCTAAGCATACCGTATACAACTCCCAATGAACGCTTGAATTCATAAACGACAAATTAATATTTCAACATTGCAATGATACTAAGTAAAATAGTTTGATGATTTTAGAATGCGTCTTGAAATTTTTGAAATCACTCGAACTGGTTGCTTCGGATAATTTCACAAAAATGAAATGAATTCTTTGTTTTTGTTTCTGTTTTTTTTTGTTAATCCAACAGGTCATGCATGTATTTTGAAGTGATCGGTGAAGTGTTTGCGTAAACTGTAGATTTGCTGGCAGCTAAACAAACGATCACACTGCCCTATGAGGGATACGTGTTGTTGAGGAGTGAGCGATCGCTGTGTAAATAAAACGAAATGAATTGAATTTCTCAGAAATCACTAATTCCTACAAGCGTCCGAGAGTTTTTTCTCGTTTCAATGAATTCTAAAATTTTAAATAGCAAATATGTATTATATCAACTGTGTGTCTGTCTGTCTGCCTGCCTCTGTGTCACTTGCAACTTAAAAAAAATTTTTTTTTTTTGAAAAAAATGCGAAAAGAATTGCAGGAATATTGCAAGAAATGTTGAAAAACGTTGTTTAACAAAGAATTTGAGAAATACAAAAAAAAATCAAAATGTTTGTTCTTTCCATTTGCTTGAAGCGAGAGAGCGAGAGAGAGAGAGAGAGAAAATCAGAGAAGGAAAAAGGGAATGGAATTGTGAAAAAACGCAGGGAGTGTATTTTGAAACGTTGAAATTAATATTGCTAATCGCTCGCTTGAAATTTCAACAATTTGAACTCAACAAACAGTTTGAACTTAAATTTTCATCTTCATTTTTCTTTAAATCAATTTTTAATTCGACGATTAAAATTGCATGAATTGATTGTGTTTTTGCTTTCAATGAACAAAAGCTATTTTTCTCGCTTTTACTCATTAAAGGAGTAGTAATATGACAACTAAAATTTATTGCGCACTGACTACTTCTTTCTAATTTCACGATAATTATAAACAATTTATTGAGATTTTGATTAAAGGTCACTTACTGCACAACAGCGTATGCTAATAGAATTTAATTCTTTTTTTGATATGCTACATTACCACACATCGATTTAGTAGTGGGCGACAGTTATTTGTTTGATTGTTGAAATATTGCGTTGAATTTATGAAATTTAATATGATGAATGATAATATGTATTTAATGTGATGGATGATAATACGTATATATAATATTTGATCCATCATCCTTCACTTTACCTTCCTATCTTACTTAAATTAAAGTAGAACCCTTTAATTTTTATTTGAAAAAGCAATAAGCTCAAAAATTTCTAATAATTTGCTGCAATTATTTGAACACGGTTAAACCAAACGTCAAATTTTGCTTTCAAATTTCTCATTTTTAAATTAATATTTATCTATTTCTACTTTTGCTAGATATTCCTTCTCATCATCGTCCAAGGCTTATTTGCTGTTAGCAATCTCATTCTCTTCACCGATTTATCACCTATTTATCAACATATTCAATAAGTAGCTTAAATAAATTTCATTTTACTGCACCACGACTCATTGCGTAAGAATTTTCACTTCGTAAGAAAACTTGAAATGTAATGCTATCGATAAAAAATATTTTCAATCTATGTCCTCAGAGGTTGGTGTAGTTTAATTACCGCACAAGAAAGTTACGGTAATTAAGCTAAATTAAAGCTAAATTCGTTGAATGATGAATGATTCATTGAGTTTTTCTGTTTCTGTAAGCAATAAATTATTCATTTGAAATTTCTACAAACATTAAGCGCAAAACATTGTGACATATACTACAAATAAGTATGCTCAATTTCTACTCAAAAAAATTTTCAAACAAAAAAAGATTGTTTATGCTAGAATTTCCTCTTCCTCATCGTTTAACAAACTATGCTTTGACTAAATTTAAATAAAATTTTGATTTCCAAATTGTTTACAATGGTTTTTTCCCTCTGTTGCAAACATGCAAAATTCGAAAACTTTCATCAATAAAATGAATAAATATAAAAATCAATTTTTTGGCCACCTCTCAAAAAATTGTCGGTACTTTATGCTTCTAGCTTCTAGCAAATGTAATATCAAAAGAATTAATATCAAATTTGAACAAAATTTTGAAATTACGCGTTGTAGTTCAATGGGCATTTAAGAACATCAACCTTTGTGGAAGTATACTGCTTGAGAAATATACTAAACAGTAAAGCCATAAATTCAGCCCGCAAATTAATAAACTACTACTACTTATTTCAAGCAAAGTATGAAATTTTAAAAATTGCAGTTAAAACTATATTACTGTGAATTAAACATGAGAAGCAATGATAATTCATGAAAAATGATGGTTAATCAGAGGTGTTAGTCAATGAAATATGCAAACATATCATTGAGGTCTGACTGCATCAATTCAAATGATAACATACATATCAATTGATAACCAATTGATAGCCTAAAGAAAGAAATTGAAAAATTGTAAGTGAAAATTTGCATCTTTTAGTTTGATGACATAATGAACTTCATCCATCGTAAACGATAACTGGAACTTGCCATTTTCAAAATTATTTGAAAGAAGTATGATTGTTTGATTCGGAATATATCACCTCCAATGCGGCCGAAATGTCTGTAGTCATGAATGCGAGGCTAATCAATGATAGCAGTGAATGGGAATGATAGGAAAATTTCAAAATTTAGTCTGAACATGGAATGTTGCTAATAGTCGCAGTTGCGACCTGTATAATCTAAAGTGAAAAGTGCGGTGGTGAAAAGTTTTAATTTAAAAATTGAAGCAGCCATTGGTGAGTGAAGCGTTTCGGTTGTTTACATTGCTGGTAAATTATGGCGCTTTTGTTCCTCCACCCATCGCTATCATCAACACACACTCTCGAAAAGCATTGACTGGTGTTGGCAAAATGAAAGTACCACTACTGGTGTGTTACGTTTGGCGGACTTGTCCTATTTAGCGACGGGTTCACGCGAACAGCATAGCATCTATGAAGCTGCTTAACTTGCTTCACGTATACACTTACACTTATCACTTTTTATTTTCTACGTTGTAGAAGATATCACATCAAATTCATTTACATGCATTGGAAAATGAAAATACAGGAATATGGAAATTTGAAATTTTGCAAGCATACAGCAAATGCTAGCAGTAAGCTTATCACTTTTAGTTGATGAAAATTTCTCAGGTAAAGCACACACTCCTTAAGAAATGTCTAAAGTGAAATTACGCAAAGATGAAATTTCAAGCAAAAGACCTATGGAAGTCGTCGTTGGAAATGGCTGAAGTGAAATCACATAAAGGTGACGAAATAAGTGTTAAGTAAATATGCAGCTATATTTCACACATACTTCACAGCTATCTCCCATCGTTACTGCAAACATAAGCATTAGCTTTAAAAAACGCCCACCTAGGTAAATGTGCTTGAAATTTCATCTTTACGTGACTTCATTTTAGGTGTTCCATAAGCATGCATTCCCGGACTGATAGGCCTTGTTAGTTGTGTCGAGTAACAGCGGATTGCGAATTGTGATGCATGGCTGAAATAATGGAAGCACTGGCTCTCTTATCTCTTGGAAATTCAGAATAAGCAAGATTCCACTTAAATGTTAAGAAATCAAAGATGAAAACATTGAAGTGACAAATTCTGCAACAGTGCATATTGGAATTTCGTCGCTGCGATCACCTAGGTTATTCGATCAGAGCAAAAAAGCTTTTTAAAAGAAAGGATTGCATAAAGTGATGATGTGACCCGCTCATGAACTCAATGAGTCGTATGAAGAAGGAGCAAGTAGTAAGACCCACGGTATCATCATGTCGGTGTGTGACGTTGGATTTTTCTCGTTCATCGCTTCCAACAAGTATGGATGTCACCAAGAGTATTACTATAATTCTGCAATGTTCAAACATCAATTTCCGCAATTGCAATTTAAGATTATCAGTGCAGATGGAATACTCATTCATTGACTGATCTCTGTTTAACCATTTTCTTTTAATTAAAAATTTTTTGCTATTCAACTCTGCTTATCTTCTTCCACTTATTCTCACTGTCATTATCGTTTCAGGTGAAATTACCCACAGTAAGTGTAAGAAAATCGATAAAAACGACAGCATCCGAAGACTCGTATCTTTCTAAATCATGAAATTTTAATTATTAATGCAAATATTAACAAGAGATTACTAAATCACAGATATTATAATCTTACTTTAACAAAGTAGTGCAATTAACAAGCCTAATCCACTGAGATTAATCATCTAATCAAATTATTAAACGAAAACAAAAAGCAGTGGCTAGCTTCTTAGGGGAGGAAGAGAAAAGTAAGGATATTAGCTGCTAGCTTATCAACAATAGGTGTTGAAGTAACTGATTAGCTTAGTTCTGCAAGTGCAGGAAAATAATTTTCTACACGAATTAGCAGCGCATTTGAAGTTCTCTTTAGAAAGTATCTACGTGTTTGCTTCTTGTTCAGTTTAATTGATACTATTCGATAAACACGAAGTGTTAGTGAGCAATCGAACTAGCAGCTAGCTAGTGAGCTAGCGAATTGAACGGAACAGATCTGCTAAGCGCGAGCTTTCAAAAAGAAAAAAGGGAAAGTGAAAACTTACACAGCTAATGTGATCAGAAATGGTTGATTGAAACCGAAAGCAGAAAATACACTTCCCATTTCATGAAATGGGTAAACAGAGCGGAAAAATAAAAGGAATGAATGAGCGGCTGCTTAAGGTAGCACCGATTACTATTAGCTGAACTAATGCAACAGATGATTTGGTGAGAGGCCACGAAGGAAAAATGAAGCTCTGCTTCTCCTCTTCCAGTCGATAGACGGATGAGACATCTCTCAGCAGCGCTAACCAGTGGACAGAGTGGAGACGAGACGACGTATGCAAAAATTTTCCTGCTAATTTCAGCAGCACAATTCCTTTTCCCTCTTCCTCGTCGATGCTGTCGTCCTTTCACTTAACGTGATGACTTCGCTGTTGTTGCTGAAATATGCAAAAATAGGATGAAGCAGAACAGTCATCAAATGATCCTACTTCACTTTTGTTTATTAAAATTTTAACATTTACAATTTACATGTAATAAAAAATTTTTCTAGCATTTCAAAGTAGACGTTAAGAGTACGATCATTTGACGAGTGAGTGCTTTACGTCGTATTTTTGCGCATTTCAACCACAGTAGAGGCATATTGCTAGTTACGTATTTTTTATTTCTTTCCTTTATGACTATTTTAATATAATTTTTCTCCAAGTGTAATGTTTGGAAAAAAAATTGATGACCAAAGAACCAAAGAATGACCAAAGAATGGTCAGTGTCACACATTGCTTGTAGATCGATAGCCATGAATGAATTTATCTAATATAACGCACAAATCATGTTTGCAGCAATGATTTTTACTTCTCTCTATGCTAACTTAACGTAGTGCACACAAGCAAGCAGTTGCGTCTGTCTACTCTTAACCCAACGTTAAATTTACCAGGCTTGCTAGGTTTTAGTGTGAAATTTTTATTTTCGCCTCATCTTCAGCACTGAAAGAAGCCGCCACATTGAATGTGTACGAGAAGGAGGAGAGCATTACTGAAATTCAAAATCAACCAAAGATTCCCATGAAGTAGCATTCATTATTAGGCGATCGGATGGATAATCTGTTTAAGGATAAGTGCTAATTGCTGAACGAAGGTTCGCTTCCCCTCTCCACTATTCGAAGTGTATTATGAAAAATTTTTCTATGTGTTAATTGGTGTACGAAATGATGCAACAGTGGAATGGATGCATCGTTGCGATTAGTTTAGTGTCGCAATCAGTCTTTATGCCAGTGGTCGTCCTCGTTTTGTTCGCTTCAATTTTCTTGCGAACTTATCACTTCCTCATTGTTTACTGAATTGTTTACAATAATAATGCATTGGATAGAAAACTGAATTAAAATCCAAAATGTCAATCACACGAAACGTCGCCTTTCATGACAACTTCTTAGTTACAGTTGAAGGAAGTTTGAAGTATTACCTTCTGCAACTCTCGTAAAAATTACTTCCAATGAACGCTTCGGTGATTCTTCCTCAAGTTTTGACAATATTTCAGCTTCCGAACAATTATGCAAATTCGCAGCTTCCTCCACTGAAGAGTTCAAACGAGAGCCAACAGTGCAATAACTCGACTCCATGAATATTTTTGGCCAAATGCAATAAACTTTGGAATAATTCGTACCAAAATGTTCCACAACTCCACTATGGATGTTTAGCTGGTGGCATATATTTACTGCTAAATGCTAAAAACATCCAAATCTATGAAATGGTCAGAATCAAAAAAATGCCTCTGTGCAGTGTTAATTTATTCATTCAAAACTCTTCTTATCTTACCACTAATTTATAGGTTTCTTGAATTACGGAGAAATGTATTGCATGTTATTACTTGAAATTTCAGAGAGATATAAGAAAGAGCCTCGAACCAAATTATTTCTCAGCAATCTTTTATATTCGAAGAATTCAGATTCACCACAAAGAATAATATTATTGTGAACGATCAGTCGCTTGAATGCTAAATTAATTTCAATATCTGATCCACATTTTCGCAAATGTTCCATCTAAAATCCCTATCTAGAAATTTTGCACAAATTGCTTAACACTGATCCTGAAGTGAAAAATGAAATGAAAATGTCGTAAAATCGTCTCTCACATTTCCCGCAAAGTCATGTATTAATTAATTACGAGCGCTCTTAATAACTCAAACGAATACGGGTTCAATTTCTATGCACGAGTAGTAGTAGTAGTAGTCTTGCTGTGTGCAAAATTATTTTATGGAAACATTGCAGGTAACAGCCAATACTAAACCTTTGCTGAGTTCTTGAATTAAAAATTCTTTTCCCTGTTCACCCTATTTTAAAAGAACTATTGCTAGCCATAAGTTTGATATTCAAAAAATCCAAGTTTTTTTTAAGTTTGAAATCTAAGTTTTGATATTCATTGCAAGCCTTTAAAGAATGAACTTTTCGAGTTTGTATGTACTTCCTAACTTAATTTTTGATATCATATTATCATTTCATTTAAATTATGCAAAATTATTATATTTGCTTAATTTATATTTAAAAGAAAAAATGTGGCATTTTCAAGCTGATAAATTGTGACCGGAAACTACTAGCGTAAAATACCTTAGGATATATGGCATCCACTAATCGCCATA
This sequence comes from Litomosoides sigmodontis, assembly GCA_963070105.1. Lineage (NCBI taxonomy): Eukaryota > Metazoa > Nematoda > Chromadorea > Rhabditida > Onchocercidae > Litomosoides > Litomosoides sigmodontis. The sequence continues at coordinate 6,685,567 of OY718807.1, read as the reverse complement.
CATCACTTTCAATGTTCGCCTTAACTCTGATATTTAAAACCAAGTAAATTTGCAATGCAAGTAATCGTACCATGCTAATTTATTGCCAACTATTTCAACAAATACTAAAATATTCGCTTATTTATGCCGATGAATGTCATGGAATGAAATATATGCATATGCAAAATAATGAATGTTGGATATAAATTTAATGTACATAACACATTACTAATTAGACGGACGTTTTATTCCCACCTGATGCGAAGGATTTAGTACAGTACTATTTACTTGTCTGACAATGAAATAAATCCAAACAAGCGCAAAACTGAATAGAATTTAACTTTTCGCAGTCTCTCTTAACGACAAATGAAAGAAGAGATGCGATAAAAAATCTCTCCGTGTGTTTATCAAGAGCACAAAAAAGCATTGCATGTATAGCAATGGAAAACGCATCACTTTTCTCATAACTCAAAATTTTGTAACTAGATCAAATTTCAGTGAATAAGAATAGCTATAAAACGATGATTGAAGAAATTACTTTAAACAGAAGTGCAGGACCGATCACTGCGTACCAGTATCGTGGGTTCTTAGTAGCCAAAAAATGCTATAGACATGGCTCCAAATATAAGGCATCAGATGTTTCATTTTTACCTTTTCACTGGAATTTCAGCAGTTAAAATGACTAGCTTTAGTTGAATTATATCACATCTACTCTCATAATTTACCAGCATACTGCAGCATTCAGCTGGGACAAGTAAAATGTAAACATTACATTTTGTAAAAAAAATAAAGAACGAAACAAAACTATATTCTGCTTCAGAAACTAACATTGAGCAACATTTCAACGATTCCTACATAGCTATTATGGAAAATTTTTCGAACAATACAGGAAATCGCAAATTTTAACAAATAAAACAATTCAACATAATAAGAAATATTTCCTTAGAAATTTCTATATCTATCACCACCATTACCCATCATCTTCAATAGGATCCTAGGGATCGACATGTTCCTCCGACCATCTATACCGCCTGCAGATTACTCCATTATTGCATGAAACAGAGGCTGCGGGTGGCACTCCCGCACCACAACCTGTTCGAGCACGTTTCATAGGCGTAATATCCGAATTTACTGCCAAACGAACTATGCCACTTTCTTCCAATCGATCACTTTCTATAATTTCGAACAAAGTTTAAAATATACATTTCTTATCCCGTTATTTCGATCTCACATAAGTAAATATCGTGATCAACAAATGGTAAAGTAATCGAGTATGAAACAAGCAATAATATACAAGAAGCAGAAACTAGTGACAATGAATAGTTAACAGTTATGATGAGGAATATGAAAACGTGCACTTTTGTAAGGTGCTCCCTTATACTGTATTACACAGCAAACTGTAATTTCCAGAATCATTATTATTCGGTCAAAACTAGCTAGATGTAAAAAAAATTATATCCTAAATCTATAGAACCAAACTTCAAATAAATAAACTTACTGGCATAAGCCGGTAGTGAGCCTTCGCCATAATTTTGCATATTGCTCTCGCTCATATGAGGATAGGACTTACTTTGAGCAGTTCCAATGCTTGAGTAGTGACCCCTATGAAAACTTCTAAACCGCCCTCTGTTATTTTCGCTGTTGCTGCAATTGGAATTATAGAACCATCCTTCGTAGTTTTTTTTAGGGCAACTCTGAGGTAGAGAGTAATCAAAACTCGTAACATCTTTCAGTCTTGCTCTCTCATCACTCTGACATCTTGTCCCATCATTTCCAAAATCACCGACAGCACCACGTCTTCCTTGCCTTCTTCTTACAATCCTTCTGTTTCTTTTTGCATTCGGTTTCATACCACGAGTATTGCTTCTAATCCTGAAACAAAATCAAACTGTGCCTGAGTCGTCGTAGAAGGAATCAATACACACAAAATGAATGCGATAGGAAAAACAAGAAATACCACTTCTAAAATTCACAAAAATTTCAAAAAATTAAAATCATAAAATTTCAAACTTCGTGAATTTTAAACTAAAGTTCATATTTACTGCAACCTTTGTTCAATAATAATGCCTCCGTCAGTTCAAATTTAAATCAGGAAAAAATATGAGTTAATAAAAGCAATCCAAGACTGAAAACAGAAATCAGGAAAGAAGTAATTTGCATAAGGGCGTAAATTTGATTTTTTAAATGAAGCTATAAATAAACTGGGAGCTTTACAACATTGACATAGACCCATTTATTAAAACTCATAATTAATTGCAGCTGATATTTAGTTCGGAAATGGAGCTCTTGCTCATCTATGTTAATGTAACTTTATTCCAAAATGTACCCCCTAATGTAACCACCAACGTACTCCCACTGCAGTGTTTCAGTGACTTCTTGTTTCGACCAAATAAAAGGTGACGATAGCTGCTTTAGGATTTTAAGCAGCTTAGTGTCATCCTCACCAAATCGATTTGTGGCTTCTGGATTTAAACAAGTTCGCACAGTGAGAGCTTCGATACATGGCCGCAAGGCTACAATTCGAGCAGCAGCTTGCACATTCATTTTCAAGGGAATCCTGGAAAAAATAAACAAGACTGAATTGAATGTAATTAGAAAAGAACAGTGACAACAACTATAATTGAACTTACATATCATCTAATCTAATAATATTATTTCCATGGTACTCCACTTTCCTGCTTCCAAAAAGAAGTAACTGAAGTGGAGTTATGTTCGAAATTTGTTTACATGATATCACTTTTGTGCGAAGCTGAAAAGGATTACACCCATCAATTTTGCACTGTAAAATAATTTTCAAGTCACTTTCAATTATAGTTACTTTTCATTTGCAAAACTTGACAATCCCCATTGCTTGATTTCAAGGAAATTGATTCGAATTTTTTAGGCAAGAGCAAAAAGCTAACTTTTTCCGAAAAAACAAACAAAGGAGATGGGAATTTGATAATATCCGAACTATAAAAGGGTGAATTCACGGACTGCTTGCTCATCAAAGCTGTTGCGTGTTCCAATGTATAAACACGCCGCTTATCTCGATGGTGACAAACATTTGGATATAAAGCTAAAAATCACTGAATTTATATTAACATCAATAGTTTTTTTTGCGGAAAAAAAGGAAGAAATGAAATTGCTTAGTTTTGAAACGTCGTGAGCATCGAATTTTCACTTGGCATCATATTTGAAATTTTTTTTACAATCTTCACTTAGTCTTAAGCTGAATAAAATTATTTACATCGCTTCCTAATTCTTGGGCAGATTTTTAAGTTGATTTTATAAAGATACTTTATAATAACAAAAATCTCTGTTTAAAAGCTTTATTTCCTTTCTTATGTTGCCAAGACTAATGATATAATTTAAGTCTCCTTAAAACAAAGCTGTGTAGTGTTACCATAAACTAATAACGAAAGTGTGAGATCGAGGTTTGAATCCGGTTCTGTGTTGGACACAACCAATGGAACAAATAGTGATTCGGAAAAACCTGACGAGATCAGTGCGTCGATGAGTTGTTGCTTAGCAATCCTACAAGCGGTATGTTTGTTATTTCTTTTGTATGCGCATAAATCTTGCTATTTCCGTATACATTTAGTTATTTCATATAAATATAAAGAGTATCTGAATTTACCTGAAAGATGCGCCTTACTACTTCGAAAAAGAAAATACCTGATCATTCGTAACACTGTAGAATTCAAAGAAAACCATTCGCAAACATTCTTCTCTGCCATGGGATCTTGATCAAATGCCTTAAGCCATCTATTGTAGACACATATAAGTGCAACATGATCTGAGAAGCGGTTACCAGAAAATGAACATTGTTGAATAGACAATTTTGAGGCCGTTCGATCATGCGGTATGTACGGTGTTGCAAATGAAGACGCTGCAGATATCGTCGCTAATAATTCGCCAATACTGAAATTTAAATCTTTGCATAAACCACGTTCGGTAGCAAAAACAACTATTAAAAATTTGCTTGATACTCATAAAATTCACAAGGCGAGTATTTCCTACAGTTGTAATAACAAATACCAATCCAATTTAAAATATTGGTAGTGGAATTTTCCTTTATTTTTCCTCCAATCTCTTTATCAACTAGAAATGACCGGTAGGGAATCCACAAAGAAATTAAATGCACCCGCATGCAGTAGCAAGAATAAGAGTTTTGCCAAGTACTGGATCAATAGGAAGTCGAGCTAGAATGCGACCAAGTTCTGTTAATTCACCGTTTGAATCCAATGCTGACATCTCTGCAAAAAGAGGATTATAAATGGGATAAAAAGAAAGAGTACTGTAATTCTAAAACGTCAAAACTGTAAATCCAGTTGTTCATTATGTGGCATATAATTAACGATCATAATGTATATCGACCTACTTCTAGAAAGGGTTGTTTTCGATCAATTGGTCTTATAATGGCATAGGATTCCACATTATTTATATTGATTTAAACCGTTTACTGAAATTACTAACCCCGAAGAAGCATTTCAGCTTCAACTACAGAATCGGTTGATGGTGCCTCAATTGCTTTGGCCAGAAAATCACCAATCGAGCCTAATCCAATTAGTTTAATCATCAGAGCAATTTCATGCAATGGAGTTCTCAGTATTTCCGCCGTGCGGTATTCTTCAAGCCTTTAAATTTAAAACCAGTTAAAATATACATATAGCAACTTATAAAACTGCTGCTTATTTTTTGCTCTTCTGCACTTACATCACGAACTTCAATGAATTTTGTGGTAATATTAGATAAGAAATGCGATGATGAAATATAAGAAAAGCTAAATCAGTGAGATGAAATTATTTCAGATTAAAAAAGAGAGCTACCATAAATTTTGAAGACCTGTTGCAAAAAATAAAAAGCAAAATTGATTAAAAAATGCATAAGTTCTATGCAAATGAAATAATTCAATATAATTCAATGCAATATTAACAAATATTAAAGAATTTGAATAAACGGACGCTTCATATCGACTTTTGGAGCACAAATGGAAGCAAAAGCCTTCGCGAACACGTCCAGCGCGCCCTCTCCGTTGTGCAATATTGGTACGAGATGCCCAAACTGTTTCATAGTAGACCATGTTATTGTGTGAAGTATATAATTTCTCTCTGGCTCTAAAATAATTACTGCTGTAAAATCAAAGACACATTTCCCTAAATAAGATCTTTTAATTCAATAACTTGATTTAAAACATGTGAGATACAAAACGGTTAAAAAAATGCCCTCAGATTTCAGAGACTTGATTTCTTTTCGAAATAAAAAAATCTACAAGAGTCCAACCGACTTTATCAATTCCGGAAGGTACCAGTGATTTGAACGAATTTCATTAAAACTAAAACATACTTGCAGCTATCAATTACGTAGACAACGTCGTCGATTGTAATACTGGTTTCCGCAATATTTGTTGAGAGGATGATCTGGAAAACATCAAAAGATGGAATAGTCTAAATAACACAAAAATCCTATATTGATGATGAAATGAAATCAGGACAGCTTATGACACATTTTTCAAAATGGTCTTCACTAAAGGTCATAAGCCTCTGTATCTGCAATTAGTTTTTTTTACAAAAAACTACGAACTTTTCTGACGTTGGGCGAATAAGTTTTAAAAACTCTGCGTTGTTCATCGCCAGTTAACTGCGAATGAAGCGGGAGGGTGACAAATTGTGATTCGTTACCGAACACCGAATGTGATTTCAGAAAATTGAACAAAAGTTGGATGGATTGCCATCCTGGTAAGAAAATCAGAACAGCACCCTCTTCATTTTTGCTTACTATGTAGTGCAAAAGTGCCTGCAGATTGTACAATTTAACAATTCTAAAACTAATCCTGTTTTCAATCATTCTGTCATCAGTAAGTCTAATTCTGTCACTAATTAACTCTTTTTACTCTTTTTCAGCTACAGTTACTAAAACGTCTATGACACATAAACTAAGCAAAACTATGTGCAGAGAAGTTAATGACATCACTGTTTATTACAACTCCAGCAATTTTCATCTTCTCAAACACGAATTCACTGCATATTTTTAGAAAAAAGACTAAGTAAAAAAGTATACAAAAATATAAAGAATCCATATTACACAATGATTTTGAAACAGTTAACAACCTCTATAAGCTCGAACGATATTTCTCCTTCAGAAAGTCCACTCATGGCAAGCTTTGTGTTCAATTCATATTCTTCAGCAACAACCAAATTCAGATTTTGTACCTTAAACTTTTCCCCTATTCAATCCGTATATTAAAAACTAAAATATGAAGGAAATAATACCTCTCGTTTAACTTGCCCTTCATCGTCACAGCCCTTGTTTTTTCTTAATTTGTTAGCCGGCGGCAAAAAATGAATCATCTGTACAATATCTTCCAAGAAATAATCTAAAAGAAAATTAATAAAATTTTTAAATCTTATTAAAGTATATACACTGATACTTCTGCTGTAGTAATGCAAACTATGTGCGAGTAATCATAATAGAGAATCGTTTTCTATTGCTTTCTACTGAGAGATGCTAACGTCCCTTTTTATCTTCATGTAACAATACGAAAAACAACATGTTCACTAATATATCACATGTACTCCCATAGTTTCATAAAGTAGCGGACATCTTTAGCAAAAGCTTAACATACGCTGAACGGGAAAATTTCGTCCTTCAAGCACGATCACTGAGCAATTGCCAAAGTAATTGGTGAAAAGAGTGGTATCAACGGTTGCAGACATTAAAATAACTCTCAAATCGGGATACATATTCACCATGTCGCGTAACACAATCATGATAAAGTCCGTCTGAAAACTAACACTTTAAAACCCTTAAAAAAACAACTTGAGAGAAATCGTAATTTTTGTATGACTGTTTAAATGTATATACAGGAAAAATACTATATGTTCAGCAAGTAAATGATGCTAATTACCTTTCAGCTTTATTTATATCCACATTTTTTTTTCACTGCATGTTCATAAGACAAAAAGATGGAATATAGATCCTCAAAAAAAATTTTAATTCAACACAAAATCGTAACCTATTTGTTTAACAGTTTCCAATCCCTTGCAGAAATTTTATCAGGTTACTTTAAAGTTAAATTGCCTATAAAAACAGAAAAGTAAAAAAATACAAGAAAAATCAGGAAATGACAATTAAATAAGCATCTAAGAGTACTAACAAGCTGCACGAAAAAAAAGCCCGTCAAAGGACAAAAATCCTTAAATTATGATTCGTTATAATTCATGATGACAAAATCATAGAATATCAGAATCTTACATTAATATCTCGCTCATGAATTTCATCAACAATAATATGGCTTATTCCACGCAAGCCTGATTCCAATTTTTTCAACAGCAGACCAACAGTGACAAACATCAGTGATCCATACGGTCTAGGATGAAGTGAATCAAACCTACAAGACGTGTTTCTCATATGATCCTTTCATCGCCTTTAGATGTTAAGAAAATAATTATACGGTATGCTGATAACATCTCAGGCATTAATTAAATGGAAAATTTGCGGTAATGACAAAGTTTTACAAATATAAATTGAAACTATGATACAGTGGATAGCAAATAATCTTTTGCCTTTAGGGTTTAGAAAGTAAACGTTCTGGTTTTTTTCGTTTCAACAATGCTAACGCATTTAACCAAAGCTTTCGTTATTTTACCATTTGAAATTGCTACGAGAAATTTCTGAATGTACCTGACAGCGTATCCAACTGAAACTCCCACTTGCTCCCCACGTTCATCGGCAACACGCTCAGCCAGCGTTATAGCGCTGAGTTTTCGTGGTTGAGTCACAAACGCAGCGAATTCCGCACCACGACAATTGTTTATGTAATGTTCCAACAAGTATTGACAAACCTAAAATGCTCAAAAATTTCGGCCCATAAAAAACTTATAGAAGCAGAGAAAGGGAATAAAAATACAACTACGCAAAAGGTTATTTGGCAATAATAGCAAAAGTTATAGCATGATTTACTAAAGTTCAAATGGTTAAAAGAGGCAGTGAGTTTTGAATACTTTCGCTTAAAAGCCGCGTCCGTATCACGTCAATAATGAACGGTAATCATGAAGCATTACAAACTGGAATTAAATCTCAATGTAAATAACTTAATGTAAATAATAAACAGCAATCAATTCTATCATCGAAAACAAAGAAAACAAAACCTGAGTAGATTTTCCACAACCTGTTTCACCTTTCACTATCGTGACTGAATTAGCTGCGATAGTATCAATTAGCTGACTGCGCTGTTGATACACAGGTAATGATTCTCGTTGAGTCTTTATGTTTCGTGGTATCTTTCGTTTCTTTTCCGTTTCTAATAAGTCGGCACTTATCGCCTCAAGAGACATCTGAAAAATAAATAAAACCAACAGCATAAAAGGGCTTCAAATATAAATAAATGGCTTCCTTATGTATGCTAAAATAATGTGATATAGGAAGCAAAAAAATAATCACAATTATATCTATATTTTATATACCACCATTCATCTCTCACTCATAACCTTCAACCTAATTCAATCAATTTCTCAATATCCACATTAGTAATTGGTACCATGGTATAAATCGGACAGTGCAAAAAAACTTCAAACTTCAACGAAAAAGAACATACGGAAGCAAGCGGAGCTTTATCGATATTCTCAGACTTCCATGGATTCCAATTTTGTAGTGCTGGGCACCACGATATACACCTATTTGACATAGGTTGTGATGGTTTAAACTGATTCAATTTTTTCGTGATCAACAACGAAACCGGCTTAAACGCTGAAGCTTCTGGCGATGGCTGTATTTCATTTACACCAACCAATGCAAGATAACGAGCTATTTCATCAGAAAGTTCGTCACTTACAATGACAGGGATGTCTGGCAACTGAAAACAGTTGTAACAGAGACATTAAGCTTCAAAAACAAGTTCTCATGGAAGCAAAAAAGAGTCACTGATTAACTTTCACTTCAGAAAAGTTTTTCTGGGTTCTACGCTGCCTGATCCTGATTTTGAATTCACGACCAGCACAAAAAAGGAAACTGAACTGATAAAATACTTTCATTTAAACCTACATTTCCCGCTGTTTTTTTCTTCTTCTGACTGGTGTAAGCACCAATTAACTTATTATGAAACAACTGACGCATCAAAGAAACTGCACACATTGCTTCGGCAGTTTTCTTTGTTGATCCTTCTGCTTTTGCCAAAAAAGCTGAAGGCAAAGAAATTGAGTCCGTTTAACTGACAAAATTTTGGACATAATTTCTTCGGCAAATCATTGCTCAAAACATAACAAAAGAAGTACTGATCAAAAATTATTTGAAACTAATATTTCTTCCCATTAGCAGAATCATCGGAACAACACACCGTCAACCGATTCGTCCTACAGATTCTTCTTAAAATATAGAAAAATTGCTACGTTATCTGCGAAGTCTGATTTACAGTTCAGATGTACTTTTCATAGTGCGACCGTATATGAGTCGCACTATGAAATTACGTTCTACATATTCTTTGCTTTTTCAAACAACTGATAGATCTCCAGCAAAAAACATCAGATGAATTAAATCCGACAAAAGAGACAGACGAGAATGCAGAAAATATTTAAATAAATTTTATGTATAAATTTACAAAATTTTTTTTGTAGCTAACGAAATAGTAAATAGATAAAGCAGACAACACTTACTAGCAAAATTCCTGATTTTTTGGGAATAAAAAAGAAATAAAAAACAGCGTTTATCCTTTACGCATATTACTGCTTTTGTCAATATAATCTCTCCTACATATTCACTGTAATACAACTAATAGTTTTAGAACTAATCATGGTATTATGCGTGAAGAGTGAACCAAAAATTGTTGTCACTACCTGCACATCTGCTCAAACATTATATATGTGGACTAAAATTGATTACTACTCACTGTGTTGCATTTCCGGGACGAAGAGCGACACTTCAGCAATAAAAGTTCTGAAACAGTAATGCTTGAAATGCAGCAAATAACAGCCGATCTGTATTATTCCTTTTATTGATCCCACCACCAAATCAAATCAGTAAAAGATGTACGATTCATTGCTTAGTTCAATCGAATATGCAAGGATACTGAGATTTTGTACTTGATGGAAAATTTAATCCTTAAGATTTGTTCAATATATAGACGTGGATGGTTCTCAAAAACTATAAAAACTGAACTGAAATAATGATGAAAAAAATTATGAAATTATATTTCTAATAAAGGTGGACTTCGAGTAAAATTTGAATACAGTAGGGACAAAAACTACCTAAAATTTCGTTTTGCCAATATCCTTCCCAGCCATAAGAAAGAAGGCTCTCAAGCAATTCCATGCATAAAAGCGTTTCCGATTCAAATTAGACATAAGAAATTTTACTTGGAGTTATCAGCGCCAATGGAGCGGATATCATATTTCAACGGTGGTTGCTTAATTTTTTGAACAAATTCATTTAAACGCATCTTGCTATTATCAGCAGTCCATCCTCCATATGTATTTGTCCCCAAATCTAGTGATTCTGACTAAAAATAAAAAATTTCCAAAAAACAATAAAAGTATACAAGAATTATAATAAAAAAATGAATATAGGCCTATGATAATAATAGAGCTGTCTCTTTTTTCAGTGACCATGGATAAACGTACTCTGCAAACATTTGAAACTGAAATTGTTTGGTAAACTTTTAGCCTGCTTTATTTTTGTCTGCTTTAAAAAACTTTTTTAGTCTGCCTTAAAAAAACTTTTAGTTTGCTTTATTAAGACATAATGCAATATCACGAATATTATTTACCTATACGACATTTCTAAAGAATTCGTTTAATTTGGCATGCACGCAAACTATGGACTTTCAAAACTACCAGCTCCGGCCATTGAAAAAATCCTCTTCCGTTTGATAAGAGTTAATCAAATTTGTACAGAATCGTAGAAAAAAAAACATAGAATTAAAATCGAAGAAAACTGACCAGAACAATTTCTTCTGCTTTCTGCTCAATATGACGTTGATATTCTGCTTTAACGATCGGCGACGGAGGAACCTGCATATTTACTGCAGCGCCATCTCTTAGGCAGCAATTTTTTTCTGTTTTATTCAATAAACTGCTACCTTTCTGCACACTGTCCCGGACAAATGAATCCATATTTGTTGCTTCCAACATGGATGCCTGAAATGACTTAGGAATATACAGGAGGGAAGGAAAATTTTCACTACCATTGAAACGCAAAGTTTAGGCGTTGTAGGAGAAACTCAAAATTATCAAATAAACAGTGTGCAACGGAATGCCAAATTCAGTGACACAATTAGATATCAAAGGATCATTCCTGCTACAACATCTAATCTAACTGTGGAGCAACGTGAAATAAAAAATACGGTAAGTTTCGGGAGTTCTGCAGGATCTAGCAATTTTTGTTGAATAAGAAAGTGTGCGAAATCTCGAGCAGCATTAGTAGCAGCATCCTTCTTATTTCCCGAGAATCCCAGTCCCACATGAGGTTGCCCTGAAAATGTTGCGCTAAATAATTTCTTCCAAACATCAAGTAAGCCCTTACGTATGGATCATTAGCAAATTTCATTCAACTATTATTGGCATCACGGTACATTTTATTAATATTCATTTCTACGCATGCGTAAATTGAATGTTCACATAAAAATTATAAAAAATATGTAATACCTGATATCCGTAATTCACATCTGAAGCGAATTTTTCCACCACGATTTGTTAACGGCGTTGTATTATAACATGGTATACCAAGCTTCTTTTTCCCAAGCCATCCATACAACCATCCTCGGATTTCGTCTGTCATAGCGTCTGTTAACTTATGAAAGCACTTCGATTTCCCAAACTAATAAATCTGCAATATTTCACGGTGCGTATATTTCTTGCAAACTTCTACATCCTCTAGAGAATTCACATTTCTGCGTACGTCACTCATGTATACACAATCACTAATTTCAGTTAATTTCAACAAATAACCATTTATTAACCATCAAATCTAGTGAGTCTACCTTGGAAAAGAGCTTAAGATGGAGCGCACTGATATGAGATCATTCATTCTTCGCTTACCCGAAAACTCTACCACATCTTTTATTCCTAAGTAGAATGCGGAAAGAAGCGTTACTTTCACGTTACATTGCGTAGACGAGGGTCTACCCAATCAATATTCTCCACAAGAAGAGAAATAACACTGTTACACATTGACAAGCTAAATATTTCTCATCCGAAAGTTCGCTTTTCATTTACTGTGAAAAACTTCCCTTTCCCATGAAGCATATTTCCTGGCCTTCCCGATATGCGCACGCGGCGCACACGCCTCAACGTCTCACCGTTGTTGAACATAAAGAGACTAAAGAATCCTAGAAAACGAAACTGCACGGATCCTGTCAACGTTCAATTTCTTTTTACGAATAAGGATAATGCAAATTTTAGTCTCATTGCCACTTTCGCGTACTGCACGATTCATACCGTGACGTGATGACGTGATGTGATAAAGTACAAGCGGACCATAGCATAAGCTTTTATTTTGTGGAAGTGCTGTGTTGCTCCAGTGGACGAACACTGTCGGTTAAAATTTATAACGATCCGTTTATTCCTTCCGCCTCCACATTGCTACGAATGTAAGTGAAATTGCTCGATGTGCTAGAAGCGGTATTACATCTCACGTACAACCACTGCTAATTTATCAAACAGCATGTCACGTCACAGTTAGCACTAACTGACACTTCGCAAGTGACCACTGCAATAGGAAACAGTGGACGAGGGAAATTGCATTAAATGACAGAGACAGCAGAGAATATGGCAAAGAATAGAATTTGATATAAAGGAACAACATATAATGGATAGATTATTAAAAACGAAATACTTAGTTATATATGACAGGCATACTAAATAATTAAATTAAGCATAGCATTATCGCCCATTAAATTTTGCTTTTTTTTTTTAAATATTTCTAGAAAGAGCTATAGCTTTACAACGACGAACAGCAATTCACTACCAATTGTTAATCATATTAGGACGAATGATATTTTTACAGTTATTAGTTTCGCTGATAGCTTTTAGCACAACATATCTTAAATATCTATGTGTAATTTGAAGATGAAGGTTAAATGCTACCGAATAAAGCGAAGAGTGCCGCAACATCTACGTCTTACTTCACTCGGATCATTCAGATTCTATCAGCAAATTTAAACATTTTCTAGTTGAAATTTCTATCTACACGGATATTAAAAAAGGAATAAGCTGAAATATGAAAAATACAGGAAAAAATAATCCCATTAATTGTAGTTTTTGAAAAAATTTTTAGATATATTAGGTCACTACAAGCATGATTGGAAACATTTTACAACAAAACAAAGCGAGTCGACAGAGAGAAGATAGAAAAACTTGAAATTTACAATTTTATGTTTCGTCTCGTCTCAAAAAGATTCCCATGCTATAAGTCAGCTTTTCTTTCAGCCATCTCAGACTCAATTTCCTTCCTCAACTCCTCTGTTTCACAGTTTTCAAACGCTTTTCTAAGATGCTTCTCCACTTCTACCATGCATGGCATCAGTTTACACTTCAAACAATACACTGATTCACACCGCCCACATTTCCACTGAAACACACCTATTACTCGTTTGAATCGTTCACATAAACTGTCATACCTTCACAGCTTACTGCAACTGGCAGTGATTAAAGTACAGTTAATCGTAAACTGTTCCCAACTGAATTATCCTTTTCTCATTTAATAATTTTTCCTCTCTCCTGATATTAACGATTCGGATTGAATGGTCCAGGTGATCTTCACCAAAATGTTTGCTAGAAGGTTGTGTAAATTTTGAAATTTATATTTCAGAAATAAGCACTAACCAAGCAGCAGCAGCAGCTTCCGTTGTTGAGACTGACAGATTTCTGTTGTCCACACCAGTGGCATATACCTCCAAGTATAATCGTAAAGCTATGTTGTGAACTATGCGCTCTGGAAAATTTACATTGTTCATCCTACTAGCGTGTTACTCATAACCGGTAGTACGCTAACATCACCTCAACTAGGTGGAATTTGATTCAGTTAGGTGAGTGTGTAAATTTCAGAGTGAATTATGGATGAAATTAACAAACACAATGATACTGCAAATTTCCCTTGTTACTTCACTGTTCCCTGAATTGTTAACAAATTGTGAGCGACGCATTAATTCATTGATGAGATTTTCTCGAAGTTTTGAGCTACAAAAAATATCGAAGTAATGTTTTAGACGGAAAGACATCTTAACTCTGAGAGTGACTGTTTCACGTTCACGAAAATATCAGTTGTTGCTGACACGTTTAGAAGAAACCTATCTTCCACATTATTACGACCTAAGCTCGTTGGTTCAGGAAAAATTACACAAACGCCTTATTAGCTGCAGTAATTGTCTATGTACGAAATTGGAAAAAATTTACTGACGTACTCGTAATTATACATAATTGCCGTTTGAAGTAATTTAACCAAATCATTATTTCCATATTTTTGGAAATTTGCCTTTACTGCAAAGTATTCGCAACAAAGCTGCAAGTTTTTTAAATCGTATTTATCAGCCAGACGAGCAAGTGTTGGAATTGATTGAACTGAAAATAACCAGCTTGAATACTACCATAAAGGTTAATGGTTTTCAAAACATGGTCTGTGAAAACAATAAATTAGTATTTCATCGTATCCAGAATTCTCACTCTTCCCTGCATTTCAATGAGTAATGAAAACGGATCATCTTTTGGGTGAAAATATTCCGTTGATATATGAAATTTGTAAGCTGCTTCCTGGCGGTGAAGTTGCTCAATGGCAAGATCTCGGGAATTGAGAGCGGTGTGGTGAGGTAGAAAAATTCCTTATCCGGAAGAAATTAACACGGTAGAAGATAAAACCTCACCGCATGAATCATCGTAGGTTTTTTTCTCGTTCTTTATTTTGACCACATTATTTAAATGGTATGAAGAATGTGCTATCGCTGAGTATTCTCTTAAATAAACTTAATTACTAATACCGCGGATAGTTCGTGGATATATGTTGTAAACTGTAGGACATGTAGACTGTAGCATGCACGCAATTTCATCACTCTTATCGTGCAAACGACCGCTACCGCGAATTCCTTCTACGAAATTATGACTGGTTGTTAGCAGTTCGAAGTAGGCTGATTTCTGAAATGTGGCAAAAATTAATACTCTCTGCCTGAATAGTTTTTGTGTTGTTCGACGACCCTACTTTGAGCTTTTAAATTCTATTTTGGAAAAGTTTACTATTGCAATCTCGCTGCCAATATAAAAGAGATTTATTGTATATCCTTTTTAGCGGTCTTCTTGATACTCTTTTTCTTTCGCTTCAATAAAATTAATAAAAAGGTTTTACACTTACTTTAGACATTTCAGCGGGATCAACATAAAATGTCACATCGCCAACTTCTAGGCTGAAATATCTACTTTTGCTTCGCCGAGTGTAATCGGTCTGCAACTGCATACGCTCTTTAAAACTATATTCGCTTTAACTTCAGTATTTGAATTTAAATGAGAATTTTAATTTACTGAAACATTGGAAATACTTTAAAATTTCGCTAGTAAATAAAACAATTTACTTCCGAATTTAAATCCCAATTGCTTTCGTTCATTTCATCAACGTTGTCCATTTCTGTCGTTCCATCATTCATCTTACATTAGTGCCAACAATAGCAATAGTAATGTCAATCAGTATATTAAGTACGCTGTTAGATTTATTAACGATAAGTTACTGGTGTAAACTATATAACACTTCTCCGAATGTTTCTTATTTACGAAACAGCGTCTTATCTAAATCATACAAATTAAATGGCTTCAAATACAATTCAAATTGTCCTCTTTCAGATGCAACTCGACAAGCACGCATCGTTAGTAATTCTGGCAACATATTACGTAGCGTCATGATGGGGAGAATCTGAAATACGTGCTGTTGCTGGAATATGGAAAACTGGATTGTGTGCAGCAAAGAGTATATCCGTGCTGAGAAATGGACACTGAATATGAAGTGACCGCTGCTTCACTGATGTATGATGGATTTCTGAAATGGATGATTAATGGGATGGAATCGCTATTCCTAGCAAGTAAATATTTGCGAAATTGTACTATGCCAAAAATAAACAACTTATATAATTTAGCTAATGTAACAGTCCTTTTAGGAAAAGGAATTCAAAAAGAACCCGAAAATGATAGTAAATAAGTGGGAACAGTTTGCGTTAAATAGATTCACGCAATGCTATCGTAAACATTCAAAAAAATTTTTCTTAAATTTTGTTACATATGGATAGGGTAATTCTAGACCTAGTAAGTTTCATAACAAATACTATCGAAAGTGAGGGAATTAGTTAGAAGTAGGATACCTTATCACCCAATGATACAAATCTTATAAACCTATTCCATCACTTTCCTTATTAACATAAACATTCTTGTTAGCCTTATGACAAAGCAAAAATTTTAATTACAATTTTAATTTCTATTTATACTTTTTTCTTCATTCTGTTGGTCACCCTGATTTCAGTGTCCCAAATATATATATAATGCTAAAAATTACTGTCAATACAACAGCTATTCTTTGTGAAATCATAATGGGATGAAAATTTACAAATTGGAAAAAAAGCACAAAAATTACAATTAGACATTTGCAAGCTCCATGTAATACAACAGAAGATGAGGGTTTTAGCAGCGAACAAATATGCAAAATATTTATGGACTGATCTTAGTGACTAAAATTAGTTTGATCTTGGATCTATTGCAGAACATTTTACTCTCAAGTTTGTTGATCGAAAATGCCTTAGTCTGAATAGTGAGTATTTGTAACAATGATTTCTTCAGTACATTACCATGCTTATTTTCAATAAATTTCATACTTGCAGTTGATCAATCTCTTTGTTAGGCGATTATCGAGTCCGGAAAGGAACTTTCATTTCAGCTTTTCGAATGAAGAAAACAGACGTGATGAAAGAGGTGCTAATAATTGATCAAGATTACATGAACTCATTGCTAATGAGTCACTTTAAGAATTTACTTCTCCCTTTCCTAATATTAGCAGAGGAAAGTGAAGAAGAATGTCTACGAGGAAGTAAAGCGCAAATGAAGCAAACAGTAATTTAGATATTTAGGAAAAGTTTCTGTTTCGATTGCATCTGAAGAAATTCCTATTATTTTCGTAGCAGTATTTTCTCTCAATTTGGACACCTAAGGAAGGGAAAATGGACTGAATTACATCAATTTTTTAGTTCATAACAATCAGCATGACCAATGCCTCAGAGCGAAATATGCACGCTGATCAATCATCAATCAGTGTTTCACAACTCTTAATTCTTCTTCTGCTAGTCCTGTAGCTTCATTGAATTGAATCTTCAATTGTCTGGCCAACTCCTCACAGTGATTCCGTTCCTGGTTCATCAGCCACTGGACTGGTGGTTTTGCAAGAATTCTTGTGCTGTTGTTACATTTGATCAATGAACTAGAACGTACACGTTAGCTTCTACTCCGCAATTTTATTGCAAAACACGAAGTGCTTTATTGCAGTTCAGTGATTTGAGCCTAGGTAAGCATTTCATTTTTTTTTTTATTTTTTTTTTTTTTTTGCCGAAATTCCTACCCTTTCAATCAGAAATTCATAGTTCATAAAGCTTCAGTTGATATACAGAATATAACGCCGTCATTCTTTAACGATCAGAGTTCTGATTTTTTTAATTTTATCCATTGAAATGGCTGATAATATGGGGTTCTGTTATTTCGTTTTTTATTGATCATTGTTCCAGCACTGTTCAGATTTGAAAATAATTAAAATATCTAATGAAGTTTAGTTGAAACCAATAACCTCCGTCGTTAAGCACGACCATTACTGCCAATACATGAAATGCAAAAAAAAAACTTCAACTTACTTTTACCAATAACAAATGTTTTCCATGTGACCAATTATGCAATTAAATTGAAATTTTCTTTGTTTATATGTCTCGAATGCAGTCTTTCTAGCTTCTTCATATAGTCTGTTTATTGTAACAAAAATAGGTCCTAGAATCGCGTTCGAAAAGTTAAGTCGAGAAAAGAAGCAACGAACAGCACTGCTTTCCGCATCAAACCAGGCGATAGATAACGGCTACAGAGGAGAATTTCGAACACTTTTAAGTTTCGAGTGTTAAACTAAGAAACTTGAACACTCAGGTCAGAATATCTCGTAAATGCGACGACATCTTCGAGCAAAGCGATTCGTGAAAAGCAAAACACGAAAGTGAATGAATTTCCTACACACCGGAAAACTGATCAAGTTAGAAAATAGTGGGAGATTACTCATTCTGTACGAATGAAATCTATTCGCAATAGCGGTGTTTTGCAAAAAGTGTTGCACCGTATGTGTCGGCCTCGAATTCCTCGCTAAAATGTTCGTGATATTTGAGATGCTTAAGAAGCGGTTGCGGAAAGGAGTTTGCTTGTTGCTGTCAAACTGGAAAAATCGGTTTGCAGAAGAGGAAGCAGAACTACGTGGGTTGTCATCGCACATCTTCCTTTAGTAATTGTAACATGGAATTAATACTCGCCACATACCACCTAGAATTTGAGATATGATGTCCGATCTTAGATTACCGCGCAGGTTAACGAACAGTTTCACAAGTGTCTAGATTTAATAATCGCAGCAGATGTACTACACAAGTTGATCAGATCAGAAAGTTCAATAAATAAGAATGGAAATGTAGATCGATAAAAAATCGCATCTATCAAAATCAAATATTTGCATCATTTTACAAGAAATGATTTACATGTTTATCACCTTACACTAATCTCATTCAATTCTTACCGAGTGTCCACTCTACTAGATATGACGATCTCATGTTAACAAACCAATAGATCGAAATCCAGAAACGCTTTGTTAGATGTGGACAGAGATGTCTTATGAATGAAACAGTGTCGGCATTTTGACAGTGATATCACGTGGATCTTCAATCCACCACATCATTAAATCTTTTTTGACGCAAAAGTATCTTACTGGAAAATATGATTTCTTTTTTTTCCATTAAATAAAATTTCTCACCTACTTATTTGAACACATTCAAAACTAGTGTCAGATCTGCTACGATCAGCAAATCCTTTGCTACATGCGCTTACAATTCAGAGAGCAAATCTCAAAAATCCTCCCGCTCTCTACGGATGCTTAGATATTTCGAACTCAAAGTGAAAAAACTATCCAATCCATGAATTTGCACACATGTCCTTCGTTCCCGATCACCGATCACCGATCACAGATCACCTCTCTTCACTTCTGCAGTCTCGCCTGTCTTCCTCGCAGACGAAACTAGATGGTACCACGGTGGTGGATGGAAAAAAGCACCAGACACCGCAAAACGAACAGTTTGGCACGAAACAGCGTACAATGAGCGGCGGTGAGTTATAAGAATGCAGGCGCACTAACCACTCCCATATCTTTATTGTCGCTCACAATCAAAGGCACCGACCACAAGGAACACACCTTTACACCTCGAGAACACACCTCCCGATGGCACATTCTATAGCGCGGCCCGTTACGATTGTGCAGCACTCACAGGTCCGCGATTTGAAAATTGCGGAATGCGTAGGCTATGCGTACCTATCGATTGGTAGTGGTTGGGTGGACGATCGGATGAGTGCGGGGGAATTTGCCGCATCGCCGTGGGGTTACGATCGATGCTGTCCCTTTTCCTTACCTGCTGCAATCTCAATCACTGTCAATACTACAGTTTCTGTATCTTCCACCATCTCCCACTACTCTCTCTCCTCCCGTCACTATTTCTTCTTATCCGTACAAATTTTTTCTTATCCGTCGAAACAGTGTTCTGTTCATTTCCCACTCGCGACTTTTTTTTGTCAAACCGTCTTATTATTAATTATATTGAGTAGGTACTGTGATGTGCTTTATCAATTCTTTGTTTGAAAGAGTACTGCGGGGAACGGAGGAGAGGAGACCGGAAGGGGAATGCGGCACCGAGAGAGTGTTAGCATGTTCAGCAGTGAGGATCCGACTTTTGAGGTCCTTTCATGGCTTGGTGTGCTTTTTTCCCCCCATTTACCAGTCCATCTATGAGGTTGGTAGACTTATCATTTTATGTGCAATTGGACGGTAAAAACGCTTGTGAAATTTTGCAGTAGAATGATCCTGGTGAAAAGTTTGACTGCGATGGCAACTGAGAAGTTATTGCTGAAGACATCAGGTCAGCAATTCTTGGATGGTGTCGACTACATGTACCGTGTGGGCTTATCACCTGATCGCTTATCAGTCATGGAAACAACTACTGGCAAATTCATCTTGCAGTTCCACTCACGATGCGACCTTCGTCCATTCGCTGTATGCACACTTTTTGTTGCCGTGTTGGGCTGTTCTGATCGACTACATACTCTATTTTCTGCAAATCTGTTTGTCTTTCTCCAGAGAAGGACAACATTGTGGACTTATCAAAGTTTCTTGTCATTTCTGCTCGCATTTACTTTTCATTCCTTCCATCTAGTAATGTAATGGATTTTCTCCTATCTTACAATTAATTTTAGGCCAATTATCCTAGTTTTCAACGGTTACTCCGTGGTATAGTGCATATTAGAGCGTGGCGAATTCAGTCTATTGAATTTTTAAATGTTGATTTCAAGATGGCCGATATCGCTGATGTTGAACGTACACTCGAGGTAAGTTCTATCATTTCATAGCGCAAAATAATATTGGTAGCACTTATCGTTTCATCATTTCTTTTGTACTTTGACGCTTTTTGTAGTTAGAATAGAAATTAAAATGTTAGTCAGTTTTGTAAATTACGATTAGAAACTGCTGCACTTAACTATTTATGAGGAATCACACAATTATGAATAATGCAGTTCTGTTATTTGAATTTTGATCAAAAATTCGATATAGCAATAGTACTTCCCTTTGCAATGAAAACATAGTAGAAGGCTTCAAAGTCTTTATTTTCAGAAACTCGAAGTGAATTTGGTCCTGCTGCGCAATTGTACATATAATACAATCATGAAATCATCCCATGCATATCAAGTTTTATTGGCACTTAATCGAAATAAAAAATGCATTGTTTGCGAGTACGGTGACGATAGGTGAGTATGGCTCCTATCAGTATTTTAAAGTTCTTTTCTTTAGACACTATAAGCACTGTTTGAAGCACACCTCGATTTGGCATTTTGACTTAATTTCAGCTTTTTCTCAAATTTTTTTTTCAAAATTCATTAATGTTCCTTGCGTAATGATACGTCTTTTCTGCTCTAATAACTCAGTAACTGCTGTTTTTGAGATTATTGTTTTGTTCATTTATTTAAACTTTGTTTCTACAAGTTTTGTTCATGTTTACCTCAGTTCATTTTTATTCTTCCGTCTTTCAAAATTTCTAAACTTTTGAGGTGTTATTTTGTTATTACCTGCCAGATCTTTTTTTTTCATTTTATTTTTTTTTCAATTGAGAAAGGATGGTCATGAGCTTATTTTTGAGACTGATGAAGAATCACTTCAAACTCCTTTCAATGTTCTAGTGCGTTTATGATTTTAGGTTAAAAGATCGAGTATTACGTGGATATCAGCGTTATTCCTTCAACAATAATAATGTGCCTGGATTGAATGCTGCGCCAGTCGCATATAACTGAAAACATAACTCATACAGTACGTACTGAAAGCAGATGGTTGTTCATTTCAACATAGAACAATGAGCATTTCACATTTTTTACATCTGTTTACCAGTTGCTGGTTGGTTGTGTGGCTTTTATTTACC
Source organism: Litomosoides sigmodontis (assembly GCA_963070105.1). Lineage (NCBI taxonomy): Eukaryota > Metazoa > Nematoda > Chromadorea > Rhabditida > Onchocercidae > Litomosoides > Litomosoides sigmodontis. Next base: position 6,663,906 of record OY718807.1, on the reverse strand, counting down.
GTTGCTTATGTATAAAATCTTTGGAAATTGAAGACCCAATCGTGGGTTAGCTTGAAAAATTCTAGATGAGCATCGTTGTAATGATAAAATGGGTTGAGTGATTGGATGACGTATCAAAATTCATTGCTTATTCTAAACAAAATGGAATTTTATTCATTAGAAAACTTTGTTTCGATCTCTCGAAGTTCTATTCCTGAAATTCAAGTTTTACTTCATCCATTCATTTAATATCATTGAATGTTTTTGTTTGTTTACAAATAGGATTACGATTGAGAAGCGTCATAAAACTTTAACGAAACTAGTCTGGTTCTTTCAAAAATAGGACATACTTTCCATTACTTCTGTGAGTTTATACGTTATTTGAATTTCTCTTTCAGAGCGGCGGTTCGTTCTCGGTATTTTTTTTTTCATTTTGGCTGTATAATGAACCTTTCAATTCTCTTTCTTTTTCGCTTGAATTGTATGAAGTTGTCTTTTCTGTAAGCATATTACTGTTGTCTCCTTTTAAACTAATTTATTTCAAACTATTTTTTATATATTTTGTCAAAGACAATTTTATTTGATATATTCTCATGGAAAATTTTCATGGGTGTTTTGGATGCCATAGAAAAAACTTTGAGATTAATTGATAATTTTCTCTCATCAATCATGCCAGTGAACAGCATCGAAGCTCCGAAGCAATAAAAATTTGGAGTTTTGGTGTTCGTAATGTGGTTAAAGCAAAAATGGCTTCGTAACTTGATTCAACTTGGATGTGGGATATAAATGTTTTTATTTATTGATTAGTGTTGGCACTCTAAAGTAGGATGTGAAAACTGAAATCCTAATTAATTGATATGTGGAAATTTTAAAACAGCGTCTGGTTGGAAACCAACATTGATTGATGTAACTCTCGACATTTCCTGTTGAGTGAATTGCATTTTTTTTGTGATTAGTTATTTGAATTTGTGTTTTAGAACATCATTTTACTGTTTATTGCGCTTCAAGCCGACTGCCTGTATAAATTTTTCTGTTTCTTTTTAACTTTTATGGGCAGGAGGAATATTTCGAGAAATATTAATTCACCTTGTTTCTGTGTATTACTTTTGAAAAAATTTCTTATTAATGTTATGGTTATGATAAACATTCATGTGAAGGAGCAAGTGATAAGAACATAGAGTAGGTAGCAGGCATTTTCGGTTATTATCGCCCGCAGTTATGTTTAAGGCTGAAATTGCGATTACCGGATAAATGCTAGGTAAAACTGAATAAAGAGAGGAAGCCCTTTCTTGCTCTTCACTCTGTGGTAAGCTTGTACGTTATTAATACTACCATTTGCTGCTCCATATAGATTCATTTCAGTTATTGCCGTCTGTGATCATTGAGTACATTAAGCAAATATGTGTAATTTCATTTCTATTATTTTTCTCTTCTGCCTTTATCAACAATCCATTATTGTCAGTTCAAGTGATAGGAATAAACTGTTGACAGTGATTGTCTACCTCAACCACAAGGAACCTAGCTAACAAAAAGCTTACATGGCTGCCACTACAATTGAAACCACGGAAGGAGTATAGAAATGGAATTTTTGAAATGTATTTAAAAGTTTTTGCTGAAATGAAGAGATACAGTAACATGAAAAGTTGAAAAATTTAATTTTAATTTCAATGATCCGCAACTGGAGTAAAGAAATGTTAGGTGTTGAAATCAAGCGTGTGAGGATGACGAGATTTGGACTTCATCTGGACTTGCTCTTAAGTTTACTGGCAGTACTGGTATATCATACCGGAAGGATCTGCGGGGTCATTCGTCAATAGCAACCCAGGTTCACAAGGTAAATTTTGCCCAGCTTAATATGGACTGGTTTTACTGACAATTGATGATGTAGTATACAATCTACTACACCACTATAAACTAGCATTTCGACAAGAGAGTGGTTTACCACTGGTAAACCATTCCATTGCAGCTCAGTGTGTTTCGCAACAATCGGATGTATCAAACGTGCTAAAAATTGTGAATTTCTCATCTTCGGAAAAAGTGTTAAGCTCAGAAATGCGATCCTTCTTGCATTTCCTAACCCCACTCCACATTTGTAAATCTTCATTTCCTGAGCAAAAAATTCACGCTTTCAAATCAAGTGCTTCCTACGAATTGATCATAAAGCGATTTCCAGTCATCACTTTCCACCGCTTTCGAATAGCTCAGATTTTCCCTTTCAATTATTTTACTTTCTGTTTCCATTCCTTCCTAATTCGCCATTCCTCACCTTATTTTATTAATTCTTATTATTTTTTAGGGAATGAAAAAAAATATGAATTGGAATGGTGGAAAAAATCATAATGCATAATAAAAACACTAACTCCGCTTTAAAAATCTAGATGGTGAGGCATCCCCAAACGGAATTGAAAACTCTTTGAAAAAACCTTTCTTTAAACGATTTTGGAATGCGTAAATGACCAAAAATCATGCCAAACTATACAATCATATTTTCATCATAACTCGGAATTGAAAATACTGATATGCCATATAATCAATATATGTAACACATGCGAAAATATCAAAATTTCAACAATCAACGATGCAACACTGTAATAATATAAATACCAAATATATGAAGATAAGGCAAAAACTGCGGTACTTGGGAATGCTCAGGCATTAGCTTCAGTAATGATAAAGAGCACGGTAGCTCGATTTACTGTTTAATTTATTCCTTCCCTTACTCTTCATTGAATTAACTTGGTGCAATAACACATGCTGACATTGGACACAATTTTTGCTACGAGTTTTTTTTTGAAGTTGAATCACTGGATGATTCGGAAGAAATGATAAATTGATGCTTGATTAGACATTTTGAGTTTTCTGACCAAAAAATACAGCAGGCCGGAAAAAGCAGTGAGTTCAATTGATGGTTGTCTACTGAAGACTTCCATGTATGATACAATTAACGGTGAGGTATCATTAATGTACAGATCACGGAAAGTCAAAAATCCGAATCTAACTTGAAACTTTTTCCCTCTTCGCTACTTAGAACACCAGCTTTCTGATATTCGCTAACACGTTTTTCGAAAAAATTAGTTTTAGCTTCAATCGATATGCGTTCCATAAAATCAAATGGATTATCCGAATAGTATATCTGCAAATGCCTCCGCTAGCAGAAAGCAAGAAGTACAGGAGATTGGTTTTAATTTTAAAAAAAAGTGATAAAAAGGTCTCTGACGTTTATACCTTTATAAATTTTATCATTTAGCGTTCCATGAAAAATTACCTTTGTACAATTAAGTTCCGTTAGTAAATGATCAGCTACATATTCAATATACTGACACATCAACTTGCAGTTTATACCAATCAGATCAACCGGTAACGCTTCAGTCAAATACTCCTAAATTTGAGCAAGGAGCATAAACCAGATTCTCACTTTATGTGTTGCATGAAAAGCCAACTGGAAAAGTAATCTACGAAATTTAGCAATTAGTGGTTAGAAGACTGCTAAATAAATTAACTGACCTTTTCAATATCAACCGCTTCGCGAATAATCTGATAAACTCTTTCCTCTGAAGGTTTATTTTTGATGTAAGTATACAAGAGACATGCAAAATCGCGATGCAAACCCTAGAGATGAAAAAAAGCCTTGTTTGAGACCAAGTAATTAAAAAAAAAAAAAAACTACTGACCAAGTCCAACGTGATCTTGAACTTGATGCATCGCAGAACTTCGAAAAGGAGAGCACTAAGTGCTTCAGTTTTACCAGTAATTCAAATTATTTAAATGTAATCGACCAGAACTATCCTAATCAAATATATGTTGTTGAATAATTACAAATAACCTACCTCATCCCTAGAAATCAATTCGTTGCTATGTGTTAATCCAGGCATCAAACCTCGCTTCTTCAACCAAAATATTGCAGCAAAACTTCCAGAGAAAAATATTCCTAAAAAGATATTTCTGTCATGCAGGACAAACAGAACCAATGTACTGAAGAAAGCCTAGTTAAAAAAGAAACTAAAGTATACCCTCAACAGCAGCAAAAGCTATCAGTCGTTCCGCATACGGAGCATTTATATTAGCAATCCAACAAAGCGCCCAATCAGCTTTCTTCTTAACAAATTCAAATTCATAAATGGCGTTGAATAAGACGGACCTTAACAGAAAAACTATTTTCAGTGATGATCAATGATTAATTCGATAAAGGCAAATAAGCGAGCAATAAGTTCATGTACTCAAAAGTGTTATAATTCCTGGAATATAGAAGAGTTTTTGGATTTTAGTGGTACATTTGCGATGCTCTAAAAATCTATGTATAGATGAAATTAGTGCGGAAACAGAAATATAGTCGATAACAACACACTTTTGCTTTTGATCACGAATATAGGTATCAATCATTTTGGAGTACATTTCAGAATGAACGTTCTCGATCATAATTTGAAAGCCGTAGAAAAACCGTGCTTCAGGAACTTGAACTTCTTGCGAGAAACGATTCACCTGATACAAAATGGAAGAGGTGAAAAATATCTCCCTCAAAAATACATGGTAAACATAGAGTATAACAGAAAATTGTGATTAAATGAATGATACCCTTATACATACAGGCTGCTAAGCTCGGGTTGAACTTTCTAAATAGTTTCAATAGTTTTAAATAAAGGATTACCAAATTTTCATTAACAATGCCATCTGAAGCGGCAAAAAACGCCAAAACCCTTGAGATGAAATGACGCTCTCCATCATTTAAATTCTCCCAATCACGATAATCCTTACTAAGATCAACCTGAAACTTGAACTCTTACGCTGTTCGGGAAAGAATATCTCTTATATTATTAAAACTTGTACCACGAAATTTCATTTTCAACGGAGTTTTATAAAACTTGACACTAATCATAAATATACGAAGAAATGACCTCATCAACAGTCCAAAATGATGCTAGTGCTTTCTTGTAATAATCCCAAATATCATGAAATTTAATAGGAAATATAACAAAACGATTTGGATTTTCGGCCAACAAAATCTCTCCAGTTGATTCGCATTTTAAAGTTGTAACGGCTGTTTCACGAATACCATTAGACCGCTCCATCTAAATTTACAGTAGAAAAACACATAACATAAAACATTAAAACTCAACATCATTATTGCTATTTGTATAATTCAAACCTTTTGACTCGTTATGTTCTCCTTCACGCTTAATAAATCATTAGAATTAACATTAACTTCTTCAAGTGGCATTGTTATAGCGATTAATTAATGTTGCACCGATGCTGAAATTCCGAAAAAGGAATATTGTTGGGAACGCTTCTCATATACGTGTAAGCTCGTATATCAAAAAAAGTACCGCAAAATCACGGTCAAATGAATCATTCATATATTAGAACAATAGTGTGATACATCATCTCTTATCTCAACTTCCGTTGTTTGTTTGACTAGTTAATCCAATTTACCGTCTACCATTTTAATTTTCTGATGTTAGTTACGAAAACTACGTTAATAATTTCTGAAGCAATAAGCGGCACTTCTCTTTCACGGTAACCTTCTTGTAAAAGAACTTTGGATAAGCGGGATTAACCGACAAATGGAAAAACTACGCTTACTCGTGTAGGAAAAGATGAAGAGTACCAGCTCACCTAATTTATCAATTCACAAGCACCAGTAAACAACCCCTCCTAAAAATGCCCACCCACCCACACTTCCATTTCGAATAATTGCCGGTTTTCGCGCCTTTTAGCCGCAGTTATCCGAAAACGTAGGTGTGTAAAATTCAGACGCTGTGGGACACAGTTAGAATTTCGGACTTATTGTAAAGCGGTGGCAATTTTCTTCGCTATTTGGATTTTATGTTAGCGCTATTCCGTTCCTTTGATTGTGATTTGGAGAGGAGGGGAAGGAAGTGAGGTTAGCGGGGCTTCTCTAGCCCCGTTATTGTTCGCAGTACGAGTGAGGAGATAGTGAATAATAAGATGTTAACAGAAGTGCAGATGTTACGATTGAGAAGTACCAGTGGTGAAATGACCCTTGCATGAATGTATTATGCGAAAGGAGACGGTCACTAGTGAAATTAGATGTTACTTATAGCTGTCAGGCTCAGACGACCGCATTTCACTTACTGATAAATTGACCCCTATTTTCATGCCTATCTTGCAGGCTTATCCTTAACTGACAATGAGGTTTCTAACAAATACGCAGAACACCTACACCTGGTTCCTATATTAACTAGCGTTCCTTCCGTTCATCATCCCATTTTTGTTGATCATTTTTAACAATCGTAATTCTTGCTTTCTAACGTATGTTATCCGAACTTTTACAGTGTCTGAAAGCAGCTGAATGGAACATTCTGTTTATCGTTAGATATATAAATGGAAAATAATCATATGTTTACATCTTGTTTAGACTAATTATTTTTCGCTAAAAATGTTCAATAATATCCGTTGTTTATGAAAGAAATACATTGTTTTAGGCATACGGCACAACACATACGAAGAAAAAATAATGAAATTTCCGGAATGTTCAATACTTTACTATGCTTGAAGGGTACGTTAACAATATATCTAAATGATCATAAGCGATGGGAAATGATGAATTGACCCTGAGTAAAAAATTGAGTGAAACTTTCATCTGAAAAATTAGATCATAGATCATACAAAACATACACGAAGATCACAAAACGTGAATTGTATTGGCAACTTATTCTGATTAAATAACATTGTTATCCAATTCAATAATAACAACCACACACTTTAAGAACCTGAGTGGTTTTTGGCATAGTATGTTAAAAAAAAAGTTCTATTGTTGTGTACATCACAAACCTAATTTTTAGATGGATAACACTATGAAAGAAACAACACCACATGTTTATAAAGGCCAGAAAAAACAATAAGTGATTAGATAGCATAAGAATCTATAATACGTTCGGCTGAGATATTTCTAAACACTGGAATCAGAATTAATTCATCATTCTTCCGACTTTTCACCAGTCAGCAGCTTCACAATGCTAGTCAAAAGTTCATCCGCTGATGCTTTAATCAGACAGTTTACGATAGCTCGGTTATTAAAACAGCGCAACAGTAGGTGTTTGCCTTCACAATCAATCCCTTTACAGGGCACAATGAACTGAAATCCAGTACTTTTACGGCTATACGATAAGTGATAACAGCATGAAAAAACTCGAAGGAACTGCTTCCGCTCTTTATTGGATCTTTACTTTAGATTCATTAAGTGAGTTTATTAACATAAACTTGATGGAGATGTCAAGTTTTTTCTGTGTTGTATAAAAGAGTGCTTTTACAATCACTTATTTTTGTTATGTGATGTGCTCAGAACTCACCCTTTCGCTTATATAGCACTGCTGAACATTATCCATCAAAAGTTCCGAGGAATTTTCTTCCACGTCCTTTGCAACATCCTTGAAATTGTATTTATCAATGAAACATTAAGCCCCCCATCAGAACGATACTGTTTGCTACAGTTATAATTTCCTTTTTAAAAAAATCATTTCATATTTTTTGTTATGAAATGAGACTTAATAATTAAAATTTAGTAGCGCAGTACAACCAAAACTAGTCAAATTAGTTACGAAAGTTATTAAAAACGAAGAAAGCCTGTCTTTAAATCCAACATTCTGAACTTACGATAATCTGTGGAGTCTCAATCGAGTGAAGTACAAATCGCATTTTACTTTTTTTATCTTTTCGCACCCAAAGAGTAGTTATGCCTTTACTCTCTTCGTTCATCAAGGACCGCTTTTCCCGCGGTATTTCAATAAAACCGAACACTGATGATTTTACAGCGCTTAGCTCTTGTTTAAAATAGCCAAATGTCTCAAACTAAAATGGATATTTTTATACGTTTAAAAATCAGCCAGATGAGTAGCAAGAAAGTTATTAAACGTTTAAACTCATTCAACCGTTCTTGAAAAGGTTCATCCCTATTCAAAGAGAGGTAAAATAAATATTTGATATAACTGTGGATGAAATTGATAATGTGCATGAAATCCATAAATTAATTTTTTCTTAAAAAATTTGAATGAATTAATTTATAAACTTTAATTCTTTAATAGAGGCATAAAAATTTTCCGGAATGTAATAAGGATGTGAATTAAATGGAATATTCTTTATTAAAGCATTTTGCTGAATTTAACCGCTTCTGAACCCGCCAAAAACAAAGTGAAAAACATGAACACTCACCGCATAACCACAGCAAGTTGGAACTGCATGAATCTGCAATAAAGCTGGATTAATTATAGTGTTCCATGTTTTGATTCTAAATTCTGGCGCACCAGGACGACTCCATGCTGTAAAGTTGATCCATGTTCCAGGAACAAGCTTTTCCCATCCATTCGGAGAACTACTGTCGAAACAAATTTCCAAACCAATATAAGAAGATGCTAGAAGGGTGCCGTCGCCCAAAACCAAACCATTGTCCGATATCTCTTTCTGGAATCATATTGTGGCAAAGTTTAATACATTCTAAGTTATTTTGGAAGAGATACTATATAATCACTTTATAACTTATCAATCTAATAAGTAGTCGTTGCTGAGAAACACGGCATAATATATTAGTACAATACAGTAGTTTATTTAATTCATTTAATAATATCTACGTATTCAAACAATCAAGCAAAACGTAAAAAATCAGGCCATTGACAAGCAGCCCTTTTCTAATTTATTTTACGAACAATGTAACTTTAAAACGAGACAAACTCTTACATAGCCACTACCCATAATTGCCTTTGCCTTTCTTGTTGTTATGTCGGAAAGATCTTTTACGGCAAAGCGACTTAAACGACTTGGACCTACATCTGCCACATATACACATACGGAAGCATAAGGATTTTTACTTAATAGTATAGGTAGCAGTAGTCCATCAGGATCGTGGATCAATCCTAAAGCCTTATCTTCACTCCACAAATATCCCATCGGCAAAGTCGGTTCCCATTTGGCATATACTTCCAACTAAAGCGACATATAATTGATAAATGGTACATATCAGATATTAAGTTTGAAATGAAATTAGGATCTTTTGAACTCATGTGATTTCAGAAAGTGTATTTTCTTTCGAGTTTGCGGTGTTACTGCGATTTCAAGCTAGTATCATGAATAAAATTCAGAATTAAATAAACTAATGAAGTCATCAGCTCTACGGCATACAGGAGTTTGAAGACTGTGAACTAATCACATGTCTAGGTGAGGAAAAGGTGTGGAAAATTTTTTTCAGCATCTACCTGTGTTTTCTATACAAAAAATAATAAAAAAAAAACCAAAAACACTGATCCAAATTCGAATGGCCTTGCTATAAACGACTTTTGTTCCAAATACCGATATGACCGAACCACATATAATTGTAAAGGAATACTGTAGTAAGCATTAAAATTTATGCGGCAACCAACGGCTGTACGCCGTACACGTTTAACATAAGCGAGCGAGATTTCAACGTCTCGATATTCACTGCAATACACATTCCGTTCACTAACCAATACACCTTCCACACCGCATATCTGTAACGCCATGAAAATATACAAAATATCGAAAGACATGAATTCTTATTATTCATTATAACTATGTATATTCTCAATATTCTGCCACTCAAAAAAAGAAAGTTTGACATCTTGATACCAACGAATAGTGGACAGTCAGTATGGCTCCATACTTCAGACCTCTAGACCTCTGCTACGATGACCTACATCACTTACTATTTCTACTAAACTTTTAGCGCTTTAGAACTTCATAGCCAACCATACTGGGGAAATATACAACTCAACCGCTGGGGGAACGAAACGTATTTGGGTATTAAAGCTTTTTCATTCTTTTTGTTCTAATATGGACTAAAAACGCTAAAGATAAGCAGAAAGAAATAACACATTTTTCAGCTTAAAACGACATTCAGAAAACAATTTCATATTTTCTCAACTAATTCAGCACAAGTTTCATATTCACCATTTTGGAATTCCAAATATGCCTGATTTTTATAAACTCCTCTTAAAAGTTATTCGAATTATGTGTATCTTAAGCTGAAGTATCTAAATCAAATCCAAATGAGTCTCTTATATGAATGCGATGTTTAATTTGTAACTTCACCGACTTTCTTCTACTTTTCACTTATCTCCTAGAGTCCCATTTTCATATCCTCACATTAATATTGTTATCAATTTGAAAATGAAAATATTGGTGATTTCTCAAAAGCAGAATCGGAAAAAACTAAAACAGCAGGAATCAAAATCCGTGCTATTTCCCACACACCAAGATAGTATGACATCATCCACATAATGATGACATGACACACGCGTAATTTTGCCTCAACAAAATTGATAGATATGAAATGAGAGTGATGATACCTCATATGGATATGACGGTTGAGAAAAACTTTCCTTCAGATCTGAATCGCCATCATCACTATCACTATTGACAATGGTGACAAATCTGGGATCCTCACGATTCCACGGCTTAAAGTTATGGGCATTTATCAATTTCTTTCGCAGTAATTTTTGTATTTGCAGTTTTGACACGTTCTATCGCAGTATAGCAAAGAAAAGCGAATTGCAATAAATGAATTTTATTATTTCATTTTTTTCAGTGGAGCACGAAATTATGGTTATTAAAATTATTAAAATCATTTTAAACTTAAAAGTTTGTTTTGGTTAAAAATAAAGAATAAATGGGATCTAGCACTCACAATTCCAAATCCACATGAGTAGAAAACTTGCTGACTTTAAAATTTGGAAAATAATGACGCCATCATTTCGAAAACAGATTTCGGATTATTTAAATAAACATGTGATATTAACTCTTAAATAAACAGAACTCACCGCTTCATTTACCAGATTTTGTTCCTCTGAGACATCAATATATTCAGCAACTTCCACACTCAAAGATGATATTCTCGTTACTTCCACAGAAACCCAACAACTGAAAAAAATGAAATCAAGAAAAACATAATTCACATATAGACTAGTTATTTGCAAACAATGTACAGAAAATTCCCTGAATTTAGGACTTTTTAACAAACTTCAGCTTCATAAAGCACACAGACACATGCATATGTAATTATATATTAGTCCTATTAAAATGAAAAAAGACACTTCAGTCTGAATTTAATTTTATAGCTTACCGGTAAGCAACATCAGCAAGAAAGCAGTTCTTCAATTCCGGATCAACTCGAACATTACCAAAAAATTCACAGTAACATTCGTTCACACATCCGCGAGCCAATGGTGAAAAGACACAAGTTGATTCAATCTGCAGTTGTTTCATCAAAAATAAAATAAGCAGAAGATCAATTAATAATTTATTTTTAACCTTATTTCCAATAAATTGTCAAATCCAAAGTATTCTGGAAGATCAGGTGTATTCAAATATGCTTTTCTCTGCTGTTGCTAAAGGAATGCCATGCAAACTGCAAAACAAAAGTCACAAATCTACTCTAGAATGATCTACCCAGTAGGCAAAACCCAGTAGCAAAACAACAATGACCATATATAGCAACACCTGGTTTATTCAGATAAACTACATTTGTACAAGGTTTTACTCCTTCTAGTTTTGCCTACTGGTATAACGTAATAAAATTCATCATGATTCGATTTTTAATTTTGTTGAGTATCCTATTGCAGCAAAAATAAGTTCGAAAATATGAGTTACCATTTGGTGAGTCTTTTTTAGCACCAAAATATTCATAATTTGAAAACATGAAGCTATTTCTGGAGTTTTTCGGCATTTTTTCTAGTTATTAGGTACTACTTACCTGAAGACGACCGTTATTACTACGACAAGGTTTCAATGGATATATCTTTACATACGTTCCAATGCACCCTTCCATAATGTCTCGTTCCTCAAACTCAATCCAGTCACCGAACATAAGAGCCCTATTTCTTTCAGCCTAAAATATCTTTCACAACAATGACCATATATAACAACACCTGGTTTATTCAGATAAACTACATTTGTACAAGGTTTTACTCCTTCTATTTTTGCCTACTTGTATAACGTAATAAAATTCATCATGATTCGATTTTTAATCTTGTCGAGTATCCTGTTGCAGTAAAAATAAGTTCGAAAATATGAGTTACCATTTGGTGAGTCTTTTTTAGCGCCAAAATATTCATAATTTGAAAACTGTGTCGAGCAGAAAAAAATTCTTAAAAGCATGCAAGATGGACAAATAAAATTCAAGCCAATCACTTTGTCGAGATCTTTACGCTCTTGTTTCGTCAATTTTGCCCTGTTTGTCACTGGAGTCTGTTTAATAAATAGAAGAGGAATCTTTTCCTCCACATAAACAACATGCATTATTTCGGTTTCATAAAGTGGTGGAGTAACAACGACACCGTACATTTTTACCTGAAGTACAACATGTTAAGCCTGTACATATCTGAACAACACTTTTCTAAAATAGCTGAAAGGATCCAAGTTCCCAACCACATAAACTTCCTCTCTCCAGCAATTCTTTTGCCCGACCGCTTTGCTGCACCTAAGGATTACGAAGTGATATAGAAAAGTGGGCTTTTTTGAAGCCGCCTCCTACGGGACAGTTGGAGAACAACCACTTATTCTTTCATATCTCGTTCTCAAACAGCACAACAACATTGCGAAATTATTGAAAAAACCCAGATAAAACACCATTTCATCCATTTATTCCAAAACGCACACTTTTTGCTAATCACATCTTTGCTGGTTCCTACCTAATTTTTACAGTTAGCTATGTTAAATGACCAAATTATACTCGATTAAGCAAAAAAAAACGGATTAAACGTGGAATTGTGAGAATTTACTAGAAAAAGATTCCGCGTTAAGAACTGATAATTATAAGTGTGAACAAAATGTATAGCGCTTTATAATTACTTAAATGTACAGTTCAGGTAATAAGTTGATGCGATTACGTAATCATTCATTCACGAGCACGCCTAAAACAAGAAGACAACACCTATCAGTGCTTGTATCAGAATAAATAACACTCCGTACGCTTCCCTCTACAATGCTCCGTCACGCCATCCTTTTGGGCAACACGTCCGATATATGAATCTTGAAATACTCAGTGATGTGAGACTGGGTAGAGTGAGAGAGCCAGAGATGGCTGAGAACTTGTTAAGGATAACGGCGTAGATTATGACGAAGTTGGTTATTGCAACTGATAAAACAGACTAATTCGAGAGGCGATAGAGATAGGTGAGAAATGGAGAAGGTTTGAAACATTGGTTGAGAAAACATGGAGAGGAGGCTTGTATAGCAGTGGTCATAGGCAACGTATACAGAGAGAGAGAGAGGGAGAGCACTGGTTAATTACAAAATTGACTGCGTTGCATTCTGTGCCTAATTCAAGTTCACGTTGCACTTGCTGACGTACATTAGAGACGTGTATACGTGTTGCAGGCAGGATGACGTCAATGATAGAAGGTGATCCACATGAAGTGGAACATGTTGAGGATGATCGTTTTCGTGGCGAAGGTAAAATTGTCGATGAGCAAGATCGAGAAGAACATTTTGTCAAGCCATTACATACTTACTATTGTCACTGTGGACAGGTATGCATTTTATATTCTTTTATGAGATTGGGTGGAGTAAGTTCTGAAATAGGAGGAGATGAAGTGTATTGGGTATTTAGGCCTTCAAAGGTTAATGTGAATGTAGGTTCATCAGCACTCAGGTGAGAACGGGCCTCTTAATTAGTTGACGTCTGTGATGATTTGTAGGGACAGTTGCTTCTTTGGCTAATGGTATGCAAGTTTGGATAAAATTTGTCAAGCCATTAACAGGTATTTTGCAGATAGCAATGATAACAGATACACTGATAACAAGAATGCCGTTACGTCGGCGTGATCGATCACGCGTCATTGATCCTGCACGTACGGAAGCTAAAACATTCGGTGTTAACGGTGACACCGTGTACGTAAGAAGGTGAATTTGATATGTTAAAATCCTTATAAGTAATCATCTGGGGTTCTGATCTAGCATACTTCATCTCATCCGTAGACTTTTTTTTCGCCCACTGCTTGCTCTAGAACTGTGTAAAGGACTTTTATAATTCGACTCTCCCTGTTATGCTGTTACTAACGTATGGTTGTGGCTTGCAGAGCAAAAAACTGTCTCAGTTACCTTGATAAATGAATTTCTACCTTGACATCTGAATTTCGATCTCTTTTTTCAGGAATGAAGGACTGGAACAGCAGTATAGAAAAAATTGTTACAAGTGCGGGATTCCACTTTTCTACTATCATCCATTCAATTTCAAGAATTATCTTTTTATTTTTAATAATGCTGTACGTTCTGCGCAGCAGATTGGTGGTCTTAAACTTGCAAACGAGGAGCAACCTGTCAAGAAGGTTAGTTGGAGTTCTTGTTTTAGTCACCTGTACGTTCTTTCCTTGCCGTAATTAATCGACTTGCATATATGCAATTTTACTATAATCTTTATTTTAATAGATATTTTAATAGTTTCAATTTTAGGTTATCATGACAAAACATGTGAAAAATCAAGGGAAGGTTGGATCGGTTACTGTTTCTACGGTCGAAGAAGCGGAAGATGAACTGGAAGCAGTAAGCAGGATAACAATATTAAATAAATTAATGATATAACAGTTTCAAGCTAATTTTTTTACTTTTTAAAAGTGATGGAGGCAATCTTTATAATCATGCGGGACATTTCTTAGCTGTTGTACACCCACCTATATGGAACATTGGTTATTTCTTAATCCTCTTTTTTGTAGATTTCACAATTTAATAACAATAATTAACAGATTGTGGGTGTAAGCATAATTTCTTATTCGAATTAATTCTGAATTTTTTCCAGCGAGAAATAGCTGAATCATATACCCTAAATGCCCGTATGATTGAATACCAAATGAAAAGGAAAGGAATGTTAAAAAATCAAATTTCGGAAGAGCTAATTGAAGCGAAGAAAAGGCGAGAGGAGAACAAGCGAGGAACGTTGTTATGATGTACGCTACCTTTGATGTATGTTATTATTTCTTTAGAAATAGCAGTGTAAAATTTCAGAGAAACTGTCTAGTTTTATGAGGACCATATTTGTATTAAATCGGTTTTGATGTATATCCATACGTGTCACTGCAGAATTTTCTGTTAATCAGTAAAAGTAAGCGTGCTTTTTGCACAGTGTGTACTGTGCATGATTCTATTCCAGTTATCATATTTTATGTTGACTTATAAATCAGGAAAGGAATGTTTTGTTGAGGAATAAAAATGGAAGGACATACCGAAGTGGCACTCCTTCTTTTGATGATAGAGTAATAATTTATTAATTGCCAAAAAAGAGAAACTTTCTTTTCTTTTAAATTAATATCAAACAATTGGTTGATAGCTGGAAATTTTCACAACCGTGAATATCAAATTTTCTTTTTTTCTTGTTCATAAAAATATCAAATTAAAATACTATTGTAGAGGGTTGGAACCGAGAAATGGAATTATTGATTATATTTAAGCATCGATTCATCTCATTAAATCAACAAGAGGTTTTGATTCACCCTTCTTACTTAAAATTAATTTGGTCAAGACGGAAGAATTGAATATACAAATGATTAAAAATTTGATTCATCCAATTCTCCAGTATGTTTTCCGACATTCGCCATCAGTTGATTGATCGCATTACGCCATTTCTAGTTTTTTTCTCATTGCATACAACCATTTTTTCAGATTTCAATGTTTGCTTTAAGGAATCTTTAGTATCGTTGATATCATCACTACGATGCTTGTCTTTCTCTACTCGTGATCCCTGTTCGATTTCACGTCGCAATTGCTCGGCGTAATAAAACGCTGCTCCAATTATTCTTCCAGCATTTTCAGCTTTTTCATCGAATGTTGCAATATGATCGGTTTTTTTCGAGTTACTTAAGAACAGGAGGGAAATGAAGTTGCTGGTAGACGTTGTTTCTGTCCCACATATTTTTGGCTCTTGATCTTTCTCCGCTAAAATTTCCGACATTGCAGGTTTTTGTTGTGCTACTGCATCTAATTTGAGGTAAAATTGTTCCATTTCACAGAATTCTTGGCTGGATTTGCCCGGAATTTCAACGACTTTTTTGGATTCATTTGTATTTACTTCATTGTCTTGGCCTTTGCATAAATTGCCAAGAGCTGGCAACGAACACGACATCATTCGAAATGATGCTGGAAAATTTCAATACATTAACAAAATTATATCGAAATTACACGCCCTAAACAAAATGAACATTTTAAAAAGTGTTGAATTTCCCATATCCTTCACATGGAATTATATGAGAAATAATTTAATTTTTTAAAAAATAATCTTAAAATATTACACTAATTAAATATCACTAGTTTTAAATTTAATTCAAATTTTCACCTTTTTAATTATTTCGGTCTCTTTCGATTCTTAAATTTTTTTTTACAAATTTTCGATATCGTCAAAAGGACATTTTCAATATCTCACTTAACAGCTAACAGCTTTTCTCTAATTGTTACCTTATAATTTGCGATGAAAATTTGTAATTTTTCGATTATCTCAGGATCACGGTTCAATTGAACTATAAATTTTAAAAATAAGTCAATACATAGGAAAATTTTAAGTGATTTCCACCTTCAACAGCCGTATCCATCTCTTTCTGCACTGTCTGTAAAAGTCGGCATTGTACATAGGCACGAATATACACCAATAAATTGTTCGTAGTCATATGATAAGGCCAAAACTTTAGCACGCAGTCGATGTGTTCAAAGGCGCAATTCAATTCATCACTGAACAAAAATTAAATATGTTTGAAAAAAAAGTTTAAACAACGATTCATGAATATAAAGTAAACATGTAAAAAAATGTTGAAAGCAATTTACGTTAAATTGTAGAAAATTTTGAAAGAATACAAAGTAGCAGGAAAATGTTTTAATAAGAATTTTTTAAAAATTTAAAATGCAAAAAGAAGAATGTGAGAAAAGGAAGAAGGAAAGCGAGTGATGACAACTTACTGTTTGAAATGATAATAGTACATGAGAATATGTGCCACATAATTTTCAGGCTCTTTTGCTACTAAAATCTTTAATCGTTTCAAAGTTTTCATTTTGTCAGCGTTCCAATCACATCTTCTAAAAATTCTAATAAAAATCAAAAGAAACAAAAAATTCATGCGTTTCGATAAGCTAACACGAACTTCAGACATACATTATGAAACTTAGCGGTTGTCCACCAAAGAATAGAGCATCAAGCATTCTCTCACAACATAACTTAGCTTTGTCAATTTTTGAATTAGCAAGATAAATCTGAAAATTCAATTCAATTAGTATAATTTTCGCACTTCACACTGAAAATTCTAAATGTAATGAATTAATTGAACAAACTTCAGCAACATTTAGTCATCCTAATTGAACTTACTTTTATTTACGCAATTACACAATTTACTTAAATCATAAAATTTTATTCTTTTTCACTTTAAATTACATTTGTTAGAAATTGTAAGGAAAAAAAGAGGAAAAATCGATCATACCGAATATAAGCACAAATCTCCAAAAGCATTATATGCTTGAGTGATTTCATTCGTCTTATTGACGATATTTTCCAGCGGTTTTAGATTCTCATTATCGGCAACCGAAATACTAATTGCCATTTGTAATTCCAAAATTGATCGTAATTTTAGAATTCTATGGAATATAACGGGCATATTTTTTAATGATATTGCAAATAGGAACATACATTAAATTAAAATTCACATTAGATGTCACTTGTAATTACTCTTTGGTGTAAAATTTAAATTGTGAATGTTGCAAGTTATAAATGGTTTAATTTTTTTTCGACTTCCCACTTTGCGTCCTTAATAGTTACATTTATCCGAAGAAGGAGATCACGCATTACTTAGCAGCATGAAAATCCGGTTTTGCTTTCAGCGCTAAGTCACATAATTTCTGGATATGCTGCAACTTCCGCCTGTTATCATTCTTCAATTCTTTCTTCCAGAAAACTTCGCCGATATCGGAATTCTGTCGCTTCCAAAAGATTATTAGTGCTTCTTGAAGGTACAGATTAGCTTCTGCATCTTTCGTTTCATTTTCCATTTTTTTCCCACTGAAAGCAGGCCACGCTCCCATTTTCAGTCTCAATTTCACTTCCAATGTTAAGAGTACAAAAGTCTAAGACCTGAAAGGATTGTATCGTATCGCACGTGATATGCTTATGTAGCGCACAACTAGTTGCTTACAACGTCGTAAATTGTATCCGGATGGTTTTTGATCCCATATCCGTTCAAATCGATCCAAAAACTTGTCAACCTGTAAAAGGCAAAATTTTATACTGGAAAATTTTTGCAAATATCAAACAATGTATTCATTCTTTGCTTATTAGAAATCGCTTTAAACAAATGATAATTAAAAAATAGCTAATAATAATTCATTAATCTTTCTAGCTATTGTTGATAATTCAGTTAGTTCGCGCTAGTTTCATCGCATTTTCCTAGCGTTTCTGCAGCATTAAGTTAGTTCTCTCACGTCCATTCACGCATCCTCAAACGGTCACTTTCTATCTCATCGACTTATATGCAAAAGAAGAAAAGAAAAAGAAAAGATAATTATAATTCAGAAATGTCTACAGTTGCTCCGTCATTACGTGTATGCGCCAACGCTAACAGTAACGTTGCTTCCAATCGGTAGTTCCCATTTATCGATGCCTTTTCCAAAATTTTCATTACAGATGACAGCTCACCATTTGATAAAGCTTTTAAAGCTTCCTTATACTGACTGTTAAAAAACAAAAAAATCACAAGTATTAATTAAGAAGCAAGGTCGTTTGTTGATGCAATTTTCAAATAAATTAAATTTTGCATAATTTTCCGCCAAAGTGCATTGTTTACGTAAGAAATTATTGCTTCAAAAAAACAAATAAATAATAGTGAAAGTAAAAACCGAAATTTTTGAATAATTTACGAAAAAAATCTATTGACAATTAATGATGTATTTAAAATATTTAAATTGCATTTAAAATTGCTACCCCTCCTTCAATGGAGCAATATGGTCTGGAAGTGTACCGCGTTGCTCATTTCTTACATTCCAGATATCCTCGACCAATGGATCATCACAGTCACATGATAGCCATAAGTTGATGAAATCTTGCGTTAGGAATGGTTTTAACGACTGTGCCTAAATTTTTATTTCAAAAATAATTGAAATTATTTCTTTCATTGCATCAAGCAATCCTACGTCACATAAATAAATGACTGTCCTGACAATAAATACGCTAAAAAAGATTTGCATAAACTAGTAGTTTACGCTGGAAAACTTACGTAACTATCAATTCGATTGCACTCCTCATTAATCAGATATTTCAAATCATTACTGAACGCTCGATTGATATCATCCAGTTGTACGTCAAGGCAATCTTTACTTAATTCAATGCAAAAGTAAATTAATGCATCTGAAAAAATTATCAATGAAATTTATCACTGAAACAGAATTATCATATCATTGCATACAGTTATGAATGTTATGTAATTAATGATGTGCCAAATGATTACTTCAGAAATTACATTTTTATCTTTTTTTATTTATTAAAATATGTGATAAAAAGGGATCATTGACCTATTCTATCAAAATTTAGTGAATATTACAATCATTACACTTTGTCGTTTTTTTTTCTTTTTCCTCTAACAAAAGTTTTTATTCCTCGTGCATTCAACTTTTATCATTTGAAATTGCTAGTTTTAATTAATATATAGCATCCGGATAAACAAATCCTTTCAAACTATTACACTTAAATTAAACTAAATAATTTTCCACCTATTTTTTTTTGAAAAAAAAGATGAGGAACAGATCACCGATAAGTGCATTTTGACGATTATGCAAAATCTTCCATAAGGCAGACCGCTTCAATCGAACACTTCGATCATACGGTCGATATTTCAGCAAATTAGTGAGCGCAGCGATTGCATTTTCTAACGGTTCCTGGCAGGAAGCAACAAGCGAGGATTCAGTGAAGTAATAATTTGCCAGTCCTCCCCTCCCCTCCCTCTCTCTCTCTCTCTCTCTCTCCTCAAGCACATACATATGCATGGAATAGTAATTGACAAGAAATGAATTTTAAATGAAAGAAAAGAAAATTGCTTTTACCAGGGAATTTGTTTGCTTTGCTAACGCTTCATAGGTTACACTGATCTTCCAGTAAATATTTATAAATTTCGTTAATTTATCATTCTCTTCGAAATGATCGCAATTCATTTGTAGAATTTTTAGTGACTTTTGGTAGCATTTAATTGCCTCATTGTACTGCTTCCTTTGGAAATTAATTCCACCAACAGATATTGCATTGGCTAATTCATTGTCAATTGCACCGCTCCTCGAAATTTTCACCTCTTTCATTTCCTTCTTTCTGCCAATTCCTACTAATTATACATTTAATTAATGAATTGAACTTTAACAATGAAAATGTTAGTGAGTGAAACTGTTTGCGTGTTAGTGTGAAAAAATTTTTTCCATCTAATTTTAATGAACAATTTAGGAAGTGATAAAATTGCACAACTTTTCCTATCTCACTCATCTTCATTTGCTCAACAAAAAGAGAGGTGAATTAGCATACAGCAGCGCATACCTTATATGATGATCGTTTAGTTCAACAGTCGTAGGTCGTAGCAATGTGGTGGTATGAAGCAAACGATCAGTACTGTCCAATTATCTTTCACTCGTTAGTACAGTCCCTGGGAGTGAGGAAGAGTTTAACTGTAAATAAATTTTAATTATTGACTGTGACCCAATCCACAGATCGTCCAGCACTTCAGCTAACCCGCCAAGTTGCTGTGTTCGTTGAGTGACCAAGCAGTGCAGATGACATGTGGCACTAAATTCCACCAACATATTTGCTCCACGGGTCATCGTCATCTCATCTTGTGAGGTCGTACCTTTCCACCTCTAACACAGTGCTATTTTCACTCTGTCATCCTCCTTGTTTTTTCCTATCTTTAAGTCTGACCTTAAAGCCCTCCTCTCCTTTCTCAAAGTAATACTTTGTCCTCTGACCTCGTTCCGCCTTCGCATTACGTCTTGCCATTTGCAGTGTAATCTGTAAAATTGAATGCAAAACTTGCAAAAGAGCAAATTGTATGGAAAATTGACGGAATCAAAAATTTCAAAAATTTTTGGCAAGATTTCTAAAAATGCGTGCGCTAGAGGAGATGTGGAGAAACGTCGCGTAGCGGAGGATGCTGAAGGTGTGTTGTAGCCGTGAAATGTGTTGTAGAGATTAGAATGCTTATTTTATGACTTCTATTGCAAACCTGTAAAGATTACCCATCGCTCTAACTTATAAGTTAATTTATACGAGAAATTCCGGAGTGCTAGCAATTTAATATGATAATTGGCGGTTTATTTGAAATATTTAAAATGAAACTTTCAAAGTCTTACACTGCTTTTCCAGGCGATGTGAAGTTAGTCGTTCCATCCAATATTCCTACCATTTAAATTCATCACTTTTCCCACAAATTAAATTAATTTTAGACATTTATTTCAGTCGAATATTGCTCAAAGAACAGGATTCTCAGACACTAACTTATTAATCTAAAAGTTTCTCGCATGACTTTTCCAATTAGTTCATTCAGCTTAAATTTTCCAACTTGAACAGCCATGAAGAGCACTTTTAATCTGACTTCTTCCGTAACCAACTTCCGTTTGCAATTACTAAACTTGAAAGTAGTGGCGTATGAGTGGTGACGATCAATCTGATGAAATCAGATGTGTTTGGGAGTATGCAGGAAGTGTTCGAAAGTTCGCAGTAATCCAAAGATGATAGTATCATCGATCAAGTGATAAAGACTAGTTGGGATAAAAATTACTGACAGCCTTGTAATGAATGAAACAAAGTGCTTCAGTGTACCTTTTTTGGAAGATGAAACACGTACGTAACACGTGATAGATCAGTCTACTGAGTGTGCATGTGTCTGTCTACATATGCCAGTTGCTTATGACATATTATTTTTAGTACAATTTCAGAAAGCTCACTTAGCTGGTACTTTACGTTTACAATTTGTTTACAGCAAATTTTTTGAATTTCAACAGAATACAATGCATAAAAGATGTAAATAAATGTACGACATATGAAACGCTGAATGTTTTTTATTTCAAACTTTTCACAAATTTCAGTGTTCTATTCGCATTTTCTTAGAAAATAACCTGAAAATGGTCGATGCTTCTCAAAATATCGGTCCTCTCATTAAAATTTTATTGATCCCTTTAAATTTAATTTGGGAAAGGAAAAATTTGTTAAAGAGCTGTTCAAAATTTCATAATTACTAAATTAGCAGTATTGTAGTCAAAAGTGCACCTAAAATTTGCGGACCATTTAACCACTTTCCAGGCTGTTTTTCACAGTTTGCTAAAATAATAAACCTGCAGCCACAGACAGAGTAGTTTTTGATATTTTATCGCTTTAAATTCCCACTTTCATCTTGCCTCTTTAATTTAAAAAAATTTGCAAATTTTGTAACTCTTAGGTGTAATTTCACTTCAACGTCAACAAAAATGATAGGTGCATTATAACTTGTCCACATAGGTCAGCTACATTGATTTCTTTCTTACAGCCTGCTTCGCTTGTAGAAAGCGGAAGGACTGTGGATTTATCGATTTTCTGCGTTGTCGTGGTTTCCATCTGAAAGTTTCATTTCACTTCAACGTCAACAAAAATTTTTGTTTGATCCATGCGACGCCGTTTTTGACAGCCACGGCTTTCTTTTCCTCGCAAGTTATGCAAATATCAAACAGCCGACTGACTGATCGGTTGATTACTTACGTTGGTAATTTTCACGACAACAACTTTGACATTCCCTTTTCTCTTTGCCATTCATAGAAATGAGAAATTAGGAAAGCGAAAAAGAGAAGTGCTATGCTTACTTGTCGACGCATTTGTAGACGGCGGCGAAGGCACCCCAATAACGACATCCGATCTTCCCGACCATACCCATCTGACGGTTCAAGCACGCGAGCAAATGCAAGCGCTGAATTTCACACTTCTCATTAGGAGAGATTTCAGGAAAACGAACTGTCGAAGAAGTTAACTTTCACCAAACCACGTCGCAAAAAAAGGAGTGAAAATTTAGAGAAAATAGTTATTTCAAGTGCCATTCCTCACTACACTTGCTCTACTCGCAAGCACTGACTGTCTAATGTGCTTCATTTTTCAAGTACAAATTAACAATTAAAATATTACCGTAAATACACCTGCGCAAGTGTTCGTGCGCATTAAGCATAATTAATAATATAATAATGTTATCATAATAATAATAATAATAACAATAATAATAATAATAATAATAATAATAATAATAATAATAATAATAATAATAATAATAATAATAATAATAATAATAATAATAATAATAATAATAATAATAATAATAATAATAATAATAATAATAATAATAATAATAATAATAATAATAATAATAATAATAATAATAATAATAATAATAATAATAATAATAATAATAATAATAATAATAATAATAATAATAATAATAATAATAATAATAATAATAATAATAATAATAATAATAATAATAATAATAGTAATAATAATTAATAATAATAATAATAATAATAATAATAATAATAATAATAATAATAATAATAATAATAATAATAATAATAATAATAATAATAATAATAATAATAATAATAATAATAATAATAATAATAATAATAATAATAATAATAATAATAATAATAATAATAATAATAATAATAATAATAATAATAATAATAATAATAATAATAATAATAATAATAATAATAATAATAATAATAATAATAATAATAATAATAATAATAATAATAATAATAATAATAATAATAATAATAATAATAATAATAATAATAATAATAATAATAATAATAATAATAATAATAATAATAATAATAATAATAATAATAATAATAATAATAATAATAATAATAATAATAATAATAATAATAATAATAATAATAATAATAATAATAATAATAATAATAATAATAATAATAATAATAATAATAATAATAATAATAATAATAATAATAATAATAATAATAATAATAATAATAATAATAATAATAATAATAATAATAATAATAATAATAATAATAATAATAATAATAATAATAATAATAATAATAATAATAATAATAATAATAATAATAATAATAATAATAATAATAATAATAATAATAATAATAATAATAATAATAATAATAATAATAATAATAATAATAATAATAATAATAATAATAATAATAATAATAATAATAATAATAATAATAATAATAATAATAATAATAATAATAATAATAATAATAATAATAATAATAATAATAATAATAATAATAATAATAATAATAATAATAATAATAATAATAATAATAATAATAATAATAATAATAATAATAATAATAATAATAATAATAATAATAATAATAATAATAATGAAGAATAACAAACTCCGCTTGAAATGTATAGCAAATCAATGTGACTAATTTAAAATTTTAATTAACAGAATAGTTCAATGCCAACTTGTGTTTGCACGATTCTTGCACATCGATGTTGTTTATTTCGTATTGCCAAGTCTTCAGCTGTGTGACCCACGCAATTAGTTAACTGTAATGCTGCTAAACTCCATCCCTAAAATATTGCTATGCCTTTGAATTTAATCGTTTTTTAATGAATTGTTCAAAAATGTGAAATTTTTAAAAATTTAATTATTTTATAGGAGGAGCGTCAGAAACCTTCGCAAGCATATCTACCATAAAATTCATCAACTCATCGCGACCCTTCATTGCTGCATACATTAACGCAGTATTGCCAAGCCTGTCTTGTGCGTGATAATTGCAACCATTCTGCAAGTTCAATCTCTTCTCAAAATTTGTTTAAAATTACCTTTGAACTGTTGCCGTTGTTTGTTGGATTAGCAGTAAGTCTCTTTTCACATGGAATTTTGCTCATTTCCAATAGATATATAATTAAAATTTAATTCAATATAATGATCACGGGATCATTATTTTTTTTTAAAAAAAAAATTTTTTTTAATAATTGAAATTATAATCGGAATTAGAGGAGGAGAAACGATCTTACAGTTTTAGCAATTAATAAGCCTTCCTCCGTCCTATTATCCTCTATGCACGCGTACATTAGCGCCGTTCGTCGTTCGCGTTTATCTTGAAAATTGATGTCTGCACCATGATCAATCAATAATTGAATATATTTAAGCTAAAATTAATTGATATTCACAGTGTTAAAACAATTAATTTCACACTTAATTTTCACGCGAAACGTTTACAATATACAGTTGTTCATTGCCGAAATAATTTTTGAATTATTTACAAAAGTCATTGATGAATGCGCTTGAAATCTACTTGCCCCTACGAAAAGCTTCGAATTTCATTTTACTAAGATAATTTAAAAAATCCAAGGAAAAGCTTTCGCTTTGCTGTTGATGAAAACGAGGAATGAATATACCCTGCTTCCTTTCTCTTTAATATATTTAATTGTTGCTATAAGTAGTGATTCGCCATTTAAATTAACTTCATTAGGACTTGAATCTGGCACAGCCTGAAATAATATTTCAGTACAAAGTGAAATACGTGGGCGGTTGGCTTTTTTCAGTTTGCAAGGGGAAAAGAATCAAAAATTTATCCATTTTTTGCCCATTAAAAAAATTTAATTATTCGTTCAGTAAATTGTTAATTAAATTTGAGTGGAAGACAAAGAACGCTACCCTAATTTTTTCATCATAAATCCGAGGTAAGACGAAATTTGCAGCAAGTGCTTTAGCTTGAATTGTATGAAGATGACCAATCAACCACTTTCGAATGTCATCATCATCCGAACAAGTCGTCCACTTCTTTCCTGATTGCATCTGAAATGAGTGTATGAAATTTTTAAAAAATTGCTCCAAATTACAAACAAGCCATAAAAGAGGAGTGAGAGTGATGGAAGTGAAGTAAATTCGAAACAACGAAAAAAACGGCTAAAAGTGCGAAAAGAATTTTGAAGAAATAGATTAGTTCTATTTGTTTCAAAAAAAAAGAAAAATGTTGACAATTTTAGACTACTGAAATTGAAGAGCAACAACAAACGGTAATAAATATGTTTATGCAAATGTTAGGCACATGCGTATGGCAAATGAAAAGGGAAAAATTTTTGAAATGATTTGCTTAGAAGAGTGTAATAACGAATACAGTGAAGAGTGCAGTGAAGAGTTTGGAACAGTGTAATAAATCCCATTATGCGAGATATCATTTATAATTTCAAAAGAATATAAAAAAAAATTTTAGAAGTTACAACTCTTGCATAATTAAAAAAAATTTCATTTTGATATTTCATTTCGTATGTTTAGCTAAATAATTTTTAAAAGCTCCACTTTACACTTTTCGTATACTTTTTAATATTTCACATTTTAGCACACTTTTTACGCGGCGGGTATTGCAATTTCCACGCTTTCCACGTTTTCGAAGACGAATTCCATGGTAGTGCTGGAGGAGAAAAGCAATTTCAGCAGAATGTTAAAGCAAACTAACTTTTTTTTAGTCAATTACTAATTCATTTTTTCAATTACTAATTTACCTTTTTTAATTCTTTCCGGCCGTATCGTCGATCTCCAGCCTCTCTCTCTCTCTCTCTCACGAATGACGTCATCCAGGAATTTCACAGCGCAATTGATGATTGTCTGTCTGTGTGCGTGTGTGTGCGGACTTTTCACTAATTGATTTCGTGCAAAAAAGCTGTTGAAGGAAAGGACGAGTGGTGGCTATGACGGACGGACGCATGAGATTGGTGACGTTGCTAGTAAATTTGGCACAAGTTGCGTTGATTTCTGTTTAGCTTAAACGATAGGAGGGTGCTGCTAATTCATAGAAAGCGTTTAAGCTTTAAAAAAATGTGAAATTAAATTGAAAGGGAAGAAGGGAGCTAAGCGTCCTTCAATCATTTTGTTCCGAAATGAATGAAATAATAAATTGAATGCTTTTAAGATTATTGATTTGGGCAAAGATGAAATAATCGAGTAGAATTATGCTAACGAACATATTTCTAAGCACTTAAATTATAAGTGATAATAATGAATGATAATGAGAACAATAAGTAGCAAATAATACAATACAATGACAATGATGATGATAAAGAAATCACAAATAATGAATGATAATGATGATAAGATATGATAACGAAATAATAATTAATAATAATATAATGATAATGATAATAAATAATATAATGATAATAATTATAATAAGTGATGAAGCGATGAAAAAGGAGGGAAGGTTGACGAGGAGAGAGAGAGAGGGAGAGAGGGAGAGATCGGTGATGATAAAAATGATAATAACGTTAAGTGATAGCAATTGCGATTGTTGAAAACTTCTAGGAGATCAATTACGCAGTTCCATGAAGATATGTGACTGGAAAAAGAGCTTCAAAGAAAAACAAGGAAATGATTTCTCGTCTCTTTCTCTTGCGAAGTGCTCGGCTCTCTTTGAGAGATAACTAAATGAAATTGGGAAAAAGCTGTTCGCTTGAAAGAGGAAGAATGGAGGAGCGTCGAAGGGCCTGCTGCTTAACTTATGCGTTGACAATTTGTGAAATTGACAGCAACGCTTTATGCGATTCATTTTTTTTGGCCAGCGAATAATTGTCCATCGTTCGATGCGTGGAACTCATTCACTCGCTGCTTGTAGAAGAAGCAGCCGAAATTCACTGGTAAAATTTTCACTTTTTCTTTATGAAATCCTTCAGCACATAGCGATTGCTTTTAAATTCATCGAAATCAAAAAAAATTTTAAGGGAAAAACCCAAATTAGCAATTCATCTAATTTAGTCACATAGCACTAAATAAATTTATAATGTTTTCTGAATTTAGGATTAGTAAAGCATTTATTTAAAAAGCAATCATTAAAGTAGGAAGAATCTTCCAACCTAAGAATATTAATTGAATAATTGAAATAATAAATATTGAGCACTACGACATACGGTAAATAGCACAAGTTAAGAGAAAAAACATTCTGCTTTACAAGTATGATTCCTGTCGACAGAGGCGGTAAATTTTTTCATATAAAAATTGATTTATTCGTTGTTTTTTTTTGTTGAATCAAAATTAGTTCGTAAAATGGAAGTTTTATTTTTGATTAAAATATAGGAGGTGAAAAGGTGAGGTGAGCGATCCACGTTCAGGAAAAGTGAAAAATATTAATTGGGAATGACGTCACTGCAAACGACGTACTTAATACTAAAACTTTAACCTTTAGTCGGCAGTGTGCACATATCTCAATTTAATTTCCGTTCTATTTTGTCCGTTGCAAAATTTGCCACTGTTTTTTCAACCTCTAATAATTTATTAGTAATAGAATTAGCAATGAGTATGTTATCAATGTAAAATAATTAAAATTTTATACTTTTTTTTAAGCATAAGTTTTATTATTATTTATTTATCTATTTATCTATTTATTTATTTATTTATTTATTTATTTATTTATTTATTTATTTATTTATTTATTTATTTATTTATTTATTTATTTATTTATTTATTTATTTATTTATTTATTTATTTATTTATTTATTTATTTATTTATTTATTTATTTATTTATTTATTTATTTATTTATTTATTTATTTATTTATTTATTTATTTATTTATTTATTTATTTATTTATTTATTTATTTACTTATTTATTATTATTATTAATTATTATTATTATTAAATTCGTTTTTAAAATTCATGCCAAATTTTCAAATTTCAATCTTTCTTACAAATAAGAAAGAGGAACGTGCAAGTAGTTTTCGTAGGAGATTAAATTTTTCCCACAAAAAATCTTCGAACATTTCACTCTGTGCAGATAACATGTGTGAATTTTGCACTTTGATAGTAAATTGAGATTTGAATGAAAAACGCGGAGAGAAGAGAGAGGGAAAGAGTGAGAGTGAAAAAAATCATCAATGGAAGTAATAGTAAGTGAAATTCACAAGGAAATTGTCAGAGCTCTCAAGTCTTTTATAAGTGCGTATTCTTTGTATCCATGAATTTCTTCCTTTTTTTTCTACTAATTTCAAACTTCTTGTCTCTCAGCTCGTCTTTTGTTCGTCAAAAATTAAAATCGCTAGGGAGAGAGAGAGGGAGAGAGAGGAGGAGGAGGAGGAAGGCAAAAGAAAGAAGGAAAAAATGAAGCCAACGGAGTTTCAAAAAAAAACTGGTGAAATATACTCTGTCAAATATTTCATAAAGTATTTTCCAGTATTATACTAGTCATTCGTAAGCAGAAAGAAAGCTGCCATAAATTGTCGGTGCATCATTTTCGAGAATCGCGGAAGTCTTTGATGAATTGTGAAAATGAAAATTATGAAAGTTATAGTAAATGAAATCATTTATGACATGCACAAATCCTAACAAAACTGTTCATTTCTCTGATAATTTAGCAATTTCAATTTAATAAAATTTCCGTCCACTTATGCCACTCTCTCATTGAATAGCGCATTGAATAGTAATTATTCTCTCATTGAATAGTAATTATTTGTTAGAAATCAAAATGCTTAAAAATTTAAGCACAATTTTTGCAGTTTACACATATAAGATGCATGCAATTGTTTCCGTTGAAATATATATGGTAAAAGTTTATTTAAAAATTATTAACAGAAATTTAAAACATTTAAAAATATATGAGAAATGAAATTTCATCATTTGATTAAGCAATGAATAAGGATGCATAAATAATGAAATTGAATATCCTCCAATATCAAATCCAAAATAGTTAAGTAATTAAGTAAGAAAGGGAAGGGAAAATTGATGATTCTCAAAATTTTCCGCGTAAACGTACATGCCAATCACTAATTAATAGCTTCTTATATTACTTGTTGCAGGAGAAGTAAGTTGCATTGACCACATATTGCTTAAGTTCGATGATTTAAGTGTAAAATATGGTGAAATGAACTTGACCGCTAACTACACGCTGTACTACCAGTGAAACGAAGTTAATTCTTTTGAACTTTTGCGTATTTATGAATTTAGATAAGTGGAAAAAAATTTTCAGCCATATTTCCACTCCCTCGTCACTTTTTATTTCATATCATTTCAGTGAAGATAATGCCTTTTTTTCTACTTTAGCCATTTTATGGTAGAAATTAAAAATACAACTTTTTTATTTCTTCGTTTTTTGTTCTCAAAATTTATACCAAGACAGTTAACACTTGTATTTTAAGAAAAAAAAGGTGAAGAAATGGTAAAATATTTGAAAATATTCGAAAAAATTAACTGATCATATACACTAGTTAGACTGATCGATTTCAAATTACCAACTGATCCGATAGCTTTTCCAGTCATCGTTCAACTTAATCTAATCCTCAGGATTTCTGAGATACTCATAGCATTAGGTATGTACACACACACACACACACACACACACACACACACACACACACACACAGAGTGACAGACACTTGAAAGAGGTCTTATTGTTGCAAAATATAATAAAGGAAAGCATTGAATTTTCTAAATATCGTGCACGTAATAGCTTTTTACGTTTCACGTCTCACTTCTTAGCCTCTCGTTATCATACGTAGAGTAGCAGTTAGCTAATAAGTCATCTTTTGCAGGAAGGAGGAGGATGCCTTCGACCGAGAAATTGCTTGAGAGCATTACCGCTAATGCTTTTGCTAATTCAACTTTAATTTATGAAAGTTGCAGTGAGGGGAGAGGATAAGAGAGAGAGAGAGAGAGAGAGAGAGAGAGCAAGAGAGGAAAATGTTTCCGAAATGCAATTATGTCTGCAATTTATTGTAAAATAATGAAAAGAAATTGAAAGGAAAAATGATTTGCAAGGTTATGAATGATTGATTGTAAACATTCTACATTTCATGAGTGATTAAGAAGTTTTTCTTGCGAAACGATTCAAGTTCGCAAGTCATATACTAAGGCTATTTTAATAGATTTCCTTTTCTTCGCCGACACGTAAATTAAAATTTTATTTTTGATTCTATCTCGTTTGTTAACGATTATCGCAAGCCATCAATTAATTAAATCTTATAAAACACGTAGAGCGTAAAACAGCGCCACGTACTAAAGCAATTACCCTTTGAGATAGGCTACATCATAGATCTATCATTAGAGGAGAAGATCCTCTCGTGAAATTAATGACATTAAAATACACCATTGAAACTAATGCTGAAGTGTTCGTTAATGTTTTGTATTCCACTCACGTACGTGTTGTCGGCGTCTTGTAGCATTGATGTAACGTTGTTAACTTTTCATTTCCTTTTTAATTATCAAACAGTAATGATACCTTTCAATTATTTCTCAAACGTTTGTTGAAAGTGAAATTTTCTTCATCGGTGGAAAGAATGATTTTCGGAAAAAGTGGGCTGATAAAAAATGCAAATCATTTCGACTTCAAATCTCGAAAAAATTAATTAGTATTATCTCTTAATATCTTCCCCAGTTAAATTTTAAAAGTTTTAAAAGTTTCCAAGCACAAAGTATAAACCTAAAAAAAATTAAAATTTCATGCAGCTATTATTATCCTTATCACTACTATTAGTTTCGAGTGAAATCATTGGCACATTTCATTTTTTACATCAATAAGGAAGGTTATTATTAAACTAACATAAATCTTATCGAAATGATCAAATCGACTAGCTCAATACGGACGAAGAATGAATTAAAAGAGGGAAATCCGCTTAAAATGCTGACGATGTAGCTTATTTTTAATTTAAAGGAAAAAAGCTTTTATTGATTACTTTTTAAACTAATTTAACCGCTTCATCTAAATTAACTTGAAATCGATTAATACTGAATGTAATCCTCTAATTCAAATTGAATTTGACTGCTTGGTTAATTATGCAAGTTAAATTTTTTTATTAACTCAACTAAATCGGATGTGACCAGCTGGTTAATTAAGTTGAATTTGTTCATTAAATTTAAAATTATCCTATCCATTTCATTCACTTATTCATACTATATTTAAGCAAATGGGAAATGAAAGGATAATGATAATGACAGGTGGCAAAAAAAATTAAATTTCAAAAATAATATTTCACGCTAAGATTATTTATTTCATCCTTCCTATTGTTCACTGCGTGGGAAGTATTTACTAATTACGAATTTGGAAATTACAAATGATAGTTTTTGTAAATTTTTTATTGGTGTGAGATATTTGAAGAAAGGGGAAGAGAGAGGAAGGAATAATTAACGAACAATGCGGGACGAAGGGAAAGGATGACGGTGAAATGATAATAGAATTAAGCCTGAATATCCCGGTATGATCCACTACTACTCAGTACTTTCTCTTCGCACAGCGATGACAACGCGCTTACCTATCGACATCTATAGAAAAGAAATAAAATGAAATGAAATATTCCCCAATTAAAACTGAAAATCATCACCAAAACCATATATGCTTCACGTTTAAATTTAATATGCAATAAATTGCGACAAGTAATGGAGAACGGTGAGAAAAAGAGCAATGGCAGTAATTTGGAAAAGAAAATGAAATTAAAATGCAATAAAATAAACTGATGGTAAAAGTGGATGAATGACAAAAAAAAAAGATGATTCATTGAAATTTGTAAAAATCTGCTTTGAACGAAGACGCAAATTCCTCCTACTTTTTTTTTCAAATGTTTGCTATGAAAGCATAGGAGAGAGAGAAAGAGAGAGAGAGAAATTATCCAATTATGATGTATCATTTTGTCCTTTCTGACAAATATTGATATTCACGGTGTCAGTGTATTAGATGAGCCCTAAAATTTTCATAATCGAACTCCATCATCGCAAACCAAACTTTTGATATTTTAAATGGATGACTGGACGGCGGCACTGTGGGGCAGAGGTCGGGAGATATTCGAGCCTAGAAGGGAGTATGACGTGAGTCCGGGTTTTTGTCCGTTGGGGGAAGCATTTTTGAAAATTTGAAATATGAAGTATTTGTCATTTTTTAAGACGTATTTAAAGAAGAAATTTGAAAATTTTGCAAAATGATGTACTTTCGCCATTTTTTATGTGTTGTCGCCTGGGGTGCTACCGCAGTAACACTACTGTAGCGAAATCAGAAAAAATGATGTAGTACTTCTATTTTGAAGCTTGCTTTATCATATTCGAAACTGAAGAATATGTTCCAATGTTATTGAAAAATTTCCAATGTTATTTGGAATCATATACTGAGACTATGAGAATATTACGCTGTTGAAAATTGTGTTATATTATCCGCAAGAACATTACAGTGTGACACGGGCTATCAGTATAATTTGGGAAAAGCAAGTTGAATTATGTCCGATTCATCATCGGATGAAGGTGAAAGCGTGCCAACACAATCGGTTGAAGAGCAAGATGACGATATAACATTCCAGAAATTGGTCATTCTTTCTTTTATTTGCTGAAACTAAGACATTATTAGACTCTCACTACTTTTATTTTGCTGTTGTTTTTATTGTGATCTTTGAAAGTCAGTACCGCCATTTAAGTGGCATGTGGAATATATGCATAGTGGCCTTCTATGGAGATTGAAAGTCTATTCGAATAGAGTAGATTGAACCATGAGGATAAGACGAATAAACATTAAGTAGAATATTCAGTAAAAGTCCAGAAGGATGTGGATTGCTGTTGCTGTATAACCGTGATATCGTTTTTCAGTTAAAAAAATTTTGCATGTGAGACTTACTAATGGTTTTTAGAATTTTATTATCTGTTTATTTCTGAGATCGCGTCATTATTAAGAGATAAGGGATGTAAGAAGCGCTTTTAGTGCTCCTCATTAAGGTCGTTTTTATTTTCAGGGCGTAACGGATGTTCTTTGTGAAGCATGTGATCGCTTAAATTGGAAAAAACCTACGAAGGTTCAAATTGCAGCTCTGCCACATGCATTTAAAAAACGTGATATAATTGGTCTTGCTGAAACGGGGTAGTTTTTTTTATTTTTTGTATTTAAGTTTTGTTTCACTATCTTTGATTGAAATATTCTTTTACAAGTACACACAAATACATGGCCAGTCATAGTAAAACATGATATTGTATTTGATGTAATTCCGTATATCAATGGTATCCTACCATAAAGTGAGCTTTGGTTATGTTGTTAAAGATAAGCTATGTTAAACTATGCCCATTGGAGATTTGTTTTTAAGTGTTCTATTTGTATTTAAAAGTTAGAAGTCGGAAAAACCTATTTTAGATCTGGAAAAACTGCTGCATTTGCAATACCGATATTACAAGCTTTACTTGAAACTCCGCAGAAGTTATTTGCTCTTGTTCTTACCCCAACCAGAGAGTTAGCTTTTCAAATCGGTGATCAATTTCAGGCGCTAGGCGCTTCCATTGGAATCCTTGTTGGTATGCTAATTTCTTTCTCTAAAGTTCCTTTAGTTGTATTCTTTTGCACAGTTCTCTTTTACTCGTATTCAATTGTTCCTACCCTGTGCATTTTCAGCTGTGATTGTTGGTGGTGTAGACACAGTGACGCAGTCATTAGCGCTTGCGAAACGTCCTCATGTCATTGTGGGTGAGCTCCAATATCTCAATGCTTTAAAGTCAATTGACTTTAATAACTTCGCAGTTGCACGAGTCAATTGACTTTAATAACTTCGCAGTTGCACGGTTAGTAAAACAGTGTTTTGCAGCTACACCTGGTCGGTTGGTGGATCATCTAGAAAACACGAAAGGTTTTAATTTACGTGCACTGAAATATCTGGTAATGGATGAAGCTGATCGCATCTTGAATATGGATTTTGAAGTTGAATTGGAGAAAATTTTAAAAGTTATCCCTAAAGAAAGAAGGACATATTTGTATTCTGCTACAATGACTAGAAAAGTAAGTATTGGGTTCAGTTATGTTGTTTTGTAATATGAATTATACTGTTGCTTAAATATTTTTGTTCAAAGGAATCTTAGTTTTTCGGATTTCAGGTAGCCAAACTAGAGCGCGCTTCGCTTAATGACCCGATCAGAATAGAAGTTAATTCGAAGTACCAAACCGTTGACAAACTGAAACAGCACTATATCTTCATTCCATTCAAGTACAAAGTAATTGTTAAGTTTTAAAACTTCGAGTAGAAAAAATAAATGCAACAAATCGATAGAACTGTGATATCAAAAAAAGTATATTCTATTTGCACTTATACTTAGGAAGCTTATCTGGTATATATACTGAATGAAATGGCAGGACAGACTGCGATAGTGTTTTGTTCCACGTGTGCATCTGCTTTAAGAACTGCATTAATGTTGCGGAAGCTTGGTTTTGCAGCTGTTCCTCTACATGGGCAAATGAATCAAGTAATCAAGTTTTTATACTTATGTAGTATGAAATATGATCAAGTAATCAAGTTTTTATTCTTATGTACTATGAAATATGATTTATAGGCAAAGCGACTGGGTTCCCTAAACAAGTTTAAAAGCAAAACTTCCACAGTTCTTGTGTGCACGGATGTTGCATCAAGAGGTAATTATTTTGAAATTAAATTTTGTAGGGCAGAATGGCATGAACAGGCAAGCATTAGGTTTTAGCATTCTGTTGCATTAAGATGTGTAAATTTCATCGACGTGTATTCGTGTGTTTGTGATGTTTTCAGTAAAGTAAACAGTAAACATGCTCAAAAGGGAATTGGACAGGTGAAGGCTCATGTTTCGTTTACATTTATTTAGCTAGTCTAATTTACTTGGTTTAGGTTATTTTTATTCATTTTCGCTATATGAGGTGTACGCTTTAAACTTTTGTTAAATATTGTATCTTCATATATTAACCGGAAAAGCTCTTCACTTTCATTGATCAATTTATTATATCGTCCATAACTTCTAGTGCTGTTCTCAACTAGGCGGAGTCGTATTTTTTGTTTCATGCAGTTTGATCTCGTGTATGTTTTTAATGCTGTCATATGTGCAGCTATACAAGTTTTTGACTCCTTCATTGCTGTAATCTAGATTTTGCAACTGTATGCATAATTGCTAGATGTCCTTTTTTGGCTTTGCTGGAAAGGAAGACAAATTGTAGGTCTTGATATACCACATGTTGATGTGGTGTTAAATTTTGATGTTCCTACGCAATCCAAGGATTATGTTCACCGTGTTGGACGTACCGCTCGAGCTGGTCGATCAGGTGTCGCTGTAACGTTCGTTACACAATACGATGTTGAGGTTCGTTAATTTGGTGCATTTAATGTTAAGTAATTGTTTCAATGAAAGGAGAGGTTGTCACAGTTCCGGATCCTTTTATTTTTTCTTTCAAATAAAAAGTTGTGTTTATTAGTTTTGAACAGGTCGGATTCTTCTGTTTTAAACATTACTAGTTTGATTTGTCGCTGGAATGTCATATTTAGTATACGTACTATTTATTACAAATCTCGTAGCATGATATTCTTGATAGCACTTTGCTTTTAATCTTTTTATTATTCAGATTTATCAAAAGATTGAACGATTGATTGGCAAAAAGCTTCCACTCTTCGAAACAGTAGAAAATGATGTGATGTTACTTGTGGAAAGAGTTGAAGAAGCCCAGAAGTTGGCGAAGCGGGTGTGTATATTTATCGAAGTTTTGATTCTGTTGATAGGACATGAAATCATGATATATCTTTCAGTTTTAAAATTCACTGCTCTAAATCATTTTATTTGAGGAAATGAAGGAAATGGAGGAGAAAAAAGGCAAGAAAAGAAGACGATTTGATGACGATGATGATGATGAAGTGAACGATGCAGAGGAAAATAATGCTTTTAGGAAAAAACTAAAGCGAAAACAAAAAGGAACTCATAATGAAAGGAAGAAGTTCTGATGTTTTAAAGGACATAATTGCTCTTGAGGTATCCTCGCATTTGTGTAGATTATATTTAGTGGGAAAGTTGGTTTAAAGCATTTTTCAAGGTAATATGTTTCTTTTCTGTCTATCTTGGCGGAATTCAAACATTTTTTTACTTCTTGTTGATAAGGACGGATTAATCAACATAGAGCACCTTTATTCTAGGAATTTTAATCTTATTCTTTCCAAATATTTGTCATCTTCGCTTCCTATGTTCCATATATTCAACGTTGTTTTTACTTATTTTTGTTTATTGTTGCAAATGAAACTGGTAATAGTTATATGAGTATTAAGCATCTAACTTAATATGGCGTTAGTGATTATGGTATATCTGTATGCCACTCACAATTCTTTAATAATGAGCTGTTGGATTCTTGGCTTTAGTCAATTTCCGATAACATTAATTGTCTTTTTTGGCTAATTAGATTTGACTCACGAAAGATTTGACTGTATTCCGTCATAATTGGTCGTTAAGCGGTATTGCGAACTAAAGAGGTAATAATTAAAAGATAATTATGGCCGACGAAGTGTTGATGAATTTATTGTGCTGGAAGCTATTACAGAGAACTAAAAAATTATGTTGCACCTGTAAATCATTTTATAGTTTTCATATCAAAAGCAATTAGTCGTAATTTAGTCCTTAAGTGAATGTCGAAACACAATGTCGTAGACATTCTACCAGTATTAATTATCTAATTCTCACATTACCAAAAAACAAAGATTTTCATTTCATTTGACTAATTGCGTACAATACTAACTGTAATTATAATTATTACGATTATCATTGTTGCACTGTTGATAGCGACAGCTATAAAAGCATTGCTGTTCACATATTTATCATTCACTAGACAAGTAACGAGTAATTTTATAAATTGGTGGATTGCTTCTGAAGATTCATTCTTTTCGAGATTTTTCGATCATACCAAATGACTGAAATCAAAGTGGTGCGGGTTTTAACTTATTTTTGAATTTTATTTCTGACCAAGCAGTGATAACTCCAACGTTGGAAAGAGTTCTAACGACGAAAAATGCGAAATTTCTTCAGGTACCTGTTAATTTTATGTACTCTAATT
This sequence comes from Litomosoides sigmodontis, assembly GCA_963070105.1. Lineage (NCBI taxonomy): Eukaryota > Metazoa > Nematoda > Chromadorea > Rhabditida > Onchocercidae > Litomosoides > Litomosoides sigmodontis. Next base: position 6,626,170 of record OY718807.1, on the reverse strand, counting down.
TTAAATTTTCTAATTTAAAATAACTTTAAATTTAAAAAGAAAAAAATCAAAAATTTTAAAGACTAGACTGACTTCGATACCTTCCTGCAGGTTAAACGGAAATAAATGAACGTGAAGCACAATAGTGTTTCGCACGATTCAATTTACTGCCATATTAACTAGCGGGCAAATGATATGGTTTGAGTTGGCATTAAGTAGTTGCTGGTGCGTAATTTTGTCGGCAAAGACAAGCGTATTATATCCATTGATTGTTAAGTTCTCATATGGCTCAGAAATGAAGTAAGCTATCCGGAAAGTTGAACTCAAAGAAACTATTAAATCGAATTCAAGAAGAGGTGCGAAGTGGACTTGATCATCGAGTGTTTGCCTGTTACGTCCGGATAGTAAAATTTCGAAATGGCAAAAATCAATGAGAGTGTTCTGTTTTATCATCACTTCGTGACATTCATTTTTCTTATTTTTTATGTTGCAGTGGCACATTTGATACTTTCTATCGGAAATCTGTTATTCTGAGCAGGAATTAGCATGATATGATGTCATATCATGTCATCACTATCAAAATAATCTTCGCATTCCATCCAGTAAGGATTCTTGCCCTTTTTTAACTCTTCAAAAAATAACATTTGCGGCTCGAAAGTATCATCATGGGGTCCAATAATTATAATTAGTGCTCAAATGCACACACACACACACACGCACACACACACACACACACACACACACACGCACATTTAAATATTACGTACTAAAGAATAAGACTTTAAAAAGTATTGGGTAAACATTTTCGAACACAAAATGACAACAATAGACTGATAACAGAAGGCATTAGCAAGAGACTTAATCAAAGCATTTATTTATTCATTTTCTGTTTTTTTTTCTTTCGCATAGAAAAGGAATCAAAGTTTCATATTTTATTTCATCCTTAGTTTCCAATTTCCATTCATTAAATTTCATTTTAAAGTGAAAGTGGAACGGATAAAAATATCCAATACGTGAATAAGCAACAACAACAAAAAGAGGCGAAGTACTTCATAAAACATGAAATGTCTGAGAACTTAATGACTTTGAATTTCAAATTTAGAAATTTTATGATGTAACAAAATCTGTCATGCAACACATAAAATATTTTAGAAAAACTGTTTTACCAATTTCAGGATTTCTTTTCTCAAACATAGAAATCAATTTCATTTAGCTGAATTTCATCAATACCCTGTCAACTTTCGAAATAATTTTTTCCTTGTACACTTTAATTTGAGAAGTTTCACGTGGAAAAATCTATGCATTTCCACTCCTCAAAGTCTTCCTCTCTTTCTAGTTTCAAAAGAAGGATGCAATGAAATGAAAAAGGAGAAGTAGAATGGAACTGTGACACACGCAGTGTGCAATTAAAACTTCTAAACCTCCCACAGCAGCACTTCCCCTCCTTTTATTTCTTGCCGAAAGTATCCAATGAAATGGGAAATGTCGCAGAACCATTGTGTTTTATCATCAAATCCAACAGATGGCATTTTTAGTAGGTTAGAGTCCTCCGCCTTCTTCACGTTCGGATCACGTCGATTCCTCCCTCCTTCCCCGGCACTTTTTACGCTGAGAAAACTGCACGCTTACTAAATTGACGGGAAATTTGCTAGCATCGATCCTTCATCACAATAACTAGACTTAAACTCAACGTACAGTTAGTTTCCCATTTAATTCATCAACATCAGATGTTTTTTTTTTCCTTTTTGATATGAAAATAAAAGAAAATATGAAAAAGAGGACGAGAGTGTTTTGGAAATAGCAACATTTTACGTTTTCTTAGGGTTCAAAATTACGACTTAAAAATTGGTGCTTTTTCACTTTTTTTTTTCAAACACATCGATAACTTTTTTAACAAGATATTCGAGTGGTGGTTGTTTCGAATGGTTTTTGAGATTCTGTTTGTTCAGGTCATTTCAATTGTCGGAAATGGATTTTGGCAGGTTGTTGAACCGTTAATGTACGTTGTCAGAATATGCTACTGCTCAGTGAAATGATAAATGCATTTTTAACTTTTTTGACTGTTTTGTAAACTGATCAATGAGTGGTTATCAACAGTTTAGCAATGCAATATCACATAACATCGCGGTTAAACTTTCTCTCCAAAGAAAGATTCCAGTTTCCAGTTTTAAAAAGTCATCTGAAGCAATCAGCGCGAATAGTTCCATTGCTAAAATGACTAATGAAGCGAAGATGCACTTCTTTTACAATATTGCAAAAATGCTAAGGAAGCTTACTACTTATAGAGGAATGCAAAGTTTTCTATCACTGAAGAAACAATGAAGAACTTCTGGAAATTTTCAAGCCTGAAAAAGGAAGCAAGTCCAAAAATATTCTTCTCAACAAGTTTAATTTTTAAAAGTTTTCAGAAATAATTTCAAATTCAAATCTAAAATTTTCATCCTGGTGAAAGTTATGCAATTGCACACAGAAGACTGGATGAAATAAGTATAACAAAACACTGGCAAAGATGAAATGTAGAAGAAAGTTGCAAAGATAAAAACTGTAAGAAATCTCAAATGCTACGAACATCTGCGGTATTCGGGATTTCATGATTGAGGCTCTTCATCACTTACGCTCCCTTTACCGAACAATTCGAAATTCGAGAAGTTCAACTGAATTGAAATTGAGGAATGATAATTTGAACTTCGAAATCTAGCCAGCTCCATTTCAGCAGTTTTGACGACCCGACTGCTAACCCATCCAAGACCTATCATCCAACTGCCCAAATTGCGACGATAAACTAGCGAGAGCAGCAGGCTTGATAAAATGATGCAAAATTAAGTGAAAATCGAAGTGCTATCCATCTTCCTACTCTCCACCAATTCCGCGCTATTCTCCTGAAACTCAGAGAAACTCTACATAGCACTTTCAGCTGTTTCTCTGCTCTGTTATCCTTCCCTCACCCTCTCTCACTTTTACGCTATTTCCAGGAAGCAATTCTTTCATTTGATGCTTCAGGGATACACTGCAGTGCTCTCTCTCGACGAGCAAGCGGGCGTATGGTGGCGCGTCGAAATGGAAGGTGGTTTCACCTCACACCGCTACCTCCTGAATTCCCCGTAGTCTTACGTGTGGCAGACTTGATGTGCTACCCGGTTTTGCGGACGTGATTCGTGTAAATATCACGAATTTTATTATTGTTGTTGCAAATTTCGTTCGGTTTACATCTGTTCAAATTGCCGCTGCTGTCAGATTTTCCGCTGAAATATCACGTTTATCAGGGCGATCATCGAAGAAAAGAATCATTTCAAAGCTCTCATTTCATATCAGCCCTCTTACAAAGGATCCCTTGGCATTCCTCTCTTTTTTTTGAAAAGTTTTTAATTTATTCCAAATAAAAGTTGCAGGACACCATGGATGATGCTTCCGTTAACAAACTGAATTATACATTAGCCCGTTTGATGCCGAAAGCTGAAACGCAACAGGTTGGTTTTAAGTCAAAATCTCATAACTATAGTTCCCTACAAACTATTTCAAATATTCTGGCATCACTGTTACAACATATCTGCCCTTGAGTTTTCTTTTCATGACAATCGTTCTCGAAACACGAAGTGATTACAGTGTGTGATTGGAGTGAGATCACTGATCATTCTGCATATTTGTACTTTACTTAACGGAATTACGCCTAAACTGTCATCGGATGTTACTTCCGTTCTGTTTATAACTATGTCATTGATGACCTCATATCCTAGTGTTATGGAAAGCTTTCTTTCCTATCTGCTAGCATTGATAAACAAATTTCGATTGTTAAATTACTGGGAAGTGTTTCTGGATGAAGACAAATGAATTTTACCTGATAGTTTAAATGGATTTAAAATATGTAAAGTAATACGTTGAACTTTAATAAATATCCGTTTTTTGCACAAAGAAAGAAGCGAAATCAATCTATTTATTTACAAATTAAGAAATTGTTTCATTTTTGAATGAAAACGATGTTAATCAACTTGATGGGAGTTTATGATTTATGAGGTATGTTGTTGTATCAGTTAAAGTGTGCAATAATTTGAAAAGATAAAATTCCTGGATGTGATGGAGTGGGGGAAATTAACAAACTGAGAAAATTAAGGAACAGTTCTTGACGAAGTATCCAGAATACGATGGCAGGGACATTATTATTGGTATACTAGACACTGGTGTTGACCCATCGCTTCCTGGACTGCAGGTATCACTTTTTTTAATTCCCAATTTTCCTCGCAAAATAGCCGTTTTTATTTTGAAACCAAGTTATTTGATTTATAAGGTAGTATCAGCTGATTTTGACGCAAAACTAGTCCAAATATTTTACTAGTTTTAGCATGATGAAAGTAATGATTTTAAATTTATCATATATAAAATATCATTCTAAAAAATGCGATATTGGTTATGTTAGGTAACGAGTCATGGGCTACGAAAGGTGATAGATGTAATAGATTGTACAGGAGCTGGTGATGTGGATACATCGACAGTGCGTACAGCGACTGATGGTTATATTACCGGACTTACTGGAAGAAAGTTAAAGGTTACAACTTCTAAGTGCATTGGCAAACAGGAATTGTAATTGCGGGAGCTGGAATAAGGAATGGGTGTTTCAATTTCGAAATATTTTGATTAACTTTTTTTAATTGCTTCGAAGTAATTGTAATTTTAGTCAGATTTCAGATTCCGGAAACTTGGGTTAATCCAAGCGGTAAATATCATATAGGAATAAAGCCAATTTATGAACTGTACAATAAAAATTTGCTAGAAAGAATAAAGGTAAAATAGTGCTTTTGATAAGATTTAATTCTTAATGATTTGCAGTTTTGCTTAATTTGTTGATGGTTTGTGAACTTGTTCTAATCCAACCGACTAATTTTATTTTTCACTTATGACACGTGTTAGTTCGATAAAATCTGCAATACTCTAAGAATTATGTTAGAGTTTAAGGAATTATAAGTAGAGAGAAGTTCAGCATAATATTTGCACCCCTTCCCCCTATTCAATTCGTCTCCATCTACTCGATGATAGTATACGTTGAGAAAAAATCGTTTTTTACTAAGTTATTACGAGCAGAAGTTAGTTAACATTTTTTTTTGCATTGTTTAAGTCTTATTTGCAGAAAGAAAGGAAGGAAAGTCTTTTTGACAGTGGGCAAAAATTGGCAATGGCTGATGCAATGCGTCGGCTTGTTGCGCACGAAGAAGCGGTTGGTGGAACATCTGATAAAATGGTAGGGTTCTTGCTTTTGTGCAAAATGGAATAAAGAGTTGAACATAATGTCTCTTCATCGAGGTTGCCAAATCTGTTCACAACTGTCTATGCTGACAGTTTTGGATCGTGGGTGGTTATCTTTATAGTTCTCTCTTTTCAGAGTGATAAGGAAGATAGAGAAGAATTTTCGAGTCAGGTAGAACTATTAAAAGGTTTAGAAAAAATGGGCGATCCAGGGCCAGTTGCTGATTGTATTGTATTTCATGATGGCACGAAGTTCAGGTATCATAAGAGTGTTAGTCCTTGTAACTTCTCACCCACCTATATACAAAAACGAAATTAAATTGTGTTACAGAAATAATGTTTCATTGCCATAAATCAGTCATGATTATTAAGTCAAAAAGGTTAGAAAACTCGACCATACCAGTTATGGATGTATTATTAAGTCCATAATTATGTTTGTTCACTGTTTTTAGAGCTTGTATAGATACTTCATATCGTGGACGTCTAAACTTAGCACCACTACTCAGTAGTTACCGTGAAAGTGGTAAATATTACAAGCTCTCCGACAGTGGTAATTTATTTACATTCATTACATATCATTTTACTTTCCTTATTATGAATTTTTATACGTTGATATTTAACTTTAATTGGAGTAGATTATGACCAGAAGTAATAGATATATAAGTTTTTGTTTTCGTTAACGTTTAACATAAATATCTATTATTTGTCGTTAGGAGAAAGATTTTCGTTGACAACCAAGTTGATATAATAAAATATAGAATGAAAAGGATCGTGAAATCTTGTATTGCGAGACTTGCAAACTTTATAGATATGCTTACGTTCTGTATTACCATACACGATAATGGAAATTTGTTGGAAATATGTGTTCCTTCTAGTACACATGGATCTCACGTTGCAAACATTGCTGCCGCTTACTTTCCTAACGTTAGTTTATTAATAAACCTTATTTTCATTCTTTAAACCGTGTCTTGTGATAAAAGGAAATATGTTTTGTAGGAACCTGAAAAATCTGGACTAGCTCCTGGAGCTCAGATTGTTTCTCTGTGCATCGGTGATCATCGTCTGAAAAGTATGGAAACGGGTGCTGCACTTACTCGAGCTGTAAGTTATTACTTTTTGAGTGGTAATTTTTTTCAAATTAAAGGTGTAGCTTTTCAAAAATTTTCAGCTAAGCCGCTGTGCCGATTTGGGTGTACATCTTATCAATTACTCTTATGGCGAAGCGACGAATTTCCCAAATTCGGGGTAATCCTTGTTATTTATCCTTTTTTATTGTTTTAATGCATTTTTCTTAATATTTATTTCAGTTGTATTATCGAAGCTATAGATAGGATAGTGAGGCGTCATGGAATATTATTCTTTTCGTCAGCGGGAAACTGCGGTCCAGCTTTATCAACCGGCGGATGCCCCGGCACAACTACTACCTCAGTTATCGGTTTGTTTATGTTTCTGCCCTTACATTTCATTATCCATCAAATATGTAGAGTTTGAATAATTTTTTCGATTTCTCATCTTTTTTCCTTTTTGCTGCAGGAGTTGGTGCATATCTTTCACCGGCAATGATGGAAGCAATGTATAGTATGCGTGATAAGATACCTCCTACGTTATATCCATGGTCATCTAGAGGCCCAACGTAAGGCAACATTACGTTTTCAAAAGGCAGCTTGACGACTTTTGCTAGGCGATCTTTCAATTTCGTCAAAGCTCTTCTGTTATTAGAAGGAAAATATTTATAATTTATTTAGGAATTTAGGAATGGATAAGTATTAGTTAAATGAGGGAAGAAACAAACATTAAAAGGAAATGGGGGGAATTAAGACTAAAATATTCAAAATCACTAGAAAAGAACAGTAAGCTTAAGTTTAAAATGGTGAAAGTAAGAAATAGTGAAAGAGCTTTTGTCAGTTAAATAAGAAATGAGATCGTCGTGGATGTAGGTGAACAGGAAACGAAATATATCTTAAAATATATTCAGAGCTGATGGGTCATTAGGTGTATCGATTTGTGGTCCAGGTGCGGCTATTACAAGTGTGCCTAAGTTTGCACTGAAGGCTGGACAATTAATGAATGGTACCTCAATGAGTTCACCGAATGTTACGGGAACTGTAGGTGAGCGTTAGCTTATAAATTCTTATTTAAGATCTAACCAAAGTTTAACGAATTTTTGATGAGGTTGTGTTATCTTTAAGATGTTCTGTCTTTTTTCCATTTTTTATTCAATTTTGCATTTCTAATTTTTATTTTGTTTGTGAAATATTTAATGGTGCTTTTTTTAGCGTGTTTACTTAGCGCTTTGAAGGCACAAAACATTTCATGGAGTCCATATCTAATTCGATTAGCTTTGGAAAATACTGCCCGGTTACCAAAAGATCAAAATCGTTTCGCTGTTGGTAATGGACTGTTGCAGGTTTCTTTCCGCTTTTTCAAGAAAATATCTGAGAATTTGCTTTGTAAGTGGTTGAAATTTAACGTCAATAGGGGAACGACTTTCGTGGTATGACGCGGGAGTCTTAATGCTTGTATTGATTAGTGTATTTATGCTATATTTAAGATGTATCGGTCTCTTATGGAACCATTATTCTAACTCAGCTTATTTTGTTACAGGTAGATGAAGCGTACAATTTCATGCGGGAGCATTATTCAATAATTTCACCTCTACTTACGCATTTTAAAATTGGAATCAATGGTGTGAATGCACGTGGAATTTACCTACGTGAACGGTATCAAACATCTTGTATTAATACATATGTTATTGCTGTGCAGCCAAAATTCAAGCCGGAATCAGGTTTATTATTTATTACGATTTATTTACTTGTTTGAAGTACGATTTTAGTGGCTGTATTTCTTGCCTGTATTGTCCTAAAACAAAGCGTTAGTGCGGTTACCATCAATTTTTTACTAGCTTAGAATTTTTGCTTATCCTGCTGCCAGAGTGTTTAGATACTTTACTTCCATATAAATTAATGCTCAAAAATTCAGAATTAGGCTACACTGATTTACACTAATTACTTCATATTTGTTGATTTACATTAGTATTTGTTTTTCCTACCGTAACATATTCTCATATCGCTTTGTATTCTTTGAGAACTTTTGAATTCTAAGCAAATGAATTTTTATGTTATTGTTATTGTATTCTTTCATCTAACTTCTCCTATGGGGTTTTTTTCAGATAATGATGCAAAAATAGCATTTGAAAAACATTTGGTATTAACATGTGATGCGAACTATATTAAATGTCCGAAACAATTTATATTAATGCATCAGGAACGAGAATTCACCATATCATTAGATCCGGGTGGTCTTGAACGTGGTGTTGCTCATTTTGCTGAAGTAAGTTTATGGTTTTTAATTTAGTAATGTCGTTAAACCTCTAATATTACCGAATGAAGCAGGAAAACTAAAAAAAAATGATACCGCCGTCTAATGGTGATCGCATACTTTGTATCCGACGTGAATAATATAGTCGTAATACATTTATTTCATGCTTTCATAATCATGCATGCTGTTTGCAGATATGTGCTTATGACTCGGAAAACATTTCACTTGGTCCATTATTTCGTATACCAATAACTGTAATTGTTCCTCTGTGTTTGGATGATAACTCGCGATATACAATAAAACGAACATTGCTATGTATGCCAGCTCGTCCGGAACGACTTTTTATTCATGTACCTGAAGATGCTGATTGGACTTGTAAGCAATTTCAGCCTTTGTTTTTTGCAATTATGTTTTGTTGATGTGTAGGTTACATTTGTATCTCTTGTTTTCCTTCATATATATCATCTTTTTACACACACTGTTCTTTTTCCAATATGTTTTTTTTTTGTGCTATTTCAGATGAGCTTACCATTATTTAACTTTCAAGGCCTTTTTATAGGTTTAAAATTGACATCTTGTGGAACTCAGCTGCAAGCAAAATATGTTGCCCACATTGTTCAACTTTTACCAAATACAGCATACCGTTCGACTGAATTTCATAAAGTGAGAAGATTATGATTAAATTCGAGCATGGTCTAAACACCTGTTGGATTTTACTACAAGTTTTAGTTTGCTTTTCAGATTTATAGCACAACAAAAATAGTTTATGTTATAATAAAACTGAAAAATAAAGATCTTTTATTTTAACACGAATGGTGTGCTTGGCTGTTACGTTTTCTGAAGGTATCTCCGTATTTCTTTAACTTCTCAGTATAGAATTGGATAATTGAATGGAAATTAGGTTTTAAATCCTGTTCAGACAGTATCGCTAGAACAAAATCAAGAAGAACAATTTGCTGTCGTATTGCGTGGCGGACGTACAATGGAATTATGCATAACCAAGTGGTGGTCCAATTTGGGTGAAGCGACAGTGGAGACTGAATTAGTATTTCGTGGTGCTATCCCCTCTCCTACTGTATTAAACATGGTATGATAAAGATTTAATACCTATGAACTGGTTATGTAGAAAAATATTACATTTCTTCTGCACTTTATTTTCGTAGACATAGGAAACCAATCGACATAAAAAAGTCGGTATTTTGACAACGGCTAAAAATTTTAAGTAAACTAAGTTAACTTGATCTTGACGGTAATTATTTAAATTACGTCGCAGTTTCAACAGAGACTCCATTCTTTTTCAGTTTTCAACTCAGACGCCATTCCATTTTACTGTATGTAATTCGAAGATGAGGTTTGAATATGTGCGACCATCAATAACATTCCGTTATATTTGCCAACCACTTCGACCAGCGGAAGCAAAAGTGCAGCCTCTTGGATCACGCGATCTCTTCTTCACCGACCTGCAAACTTTTCGTTTGCTTCTCACTTATAACTTTTCTTGTTAGTTTCTTTCTCAACTTAATTTGTTATGTTTTTGTTAGGATTCGTTTCAATAGAAATCAGAACTGAAAGTTCCAGCAGTCAAATTTATCAGGTTAGCGTGGTTTCTTCAGGTGACAGTTTGATCAATTTCTTTCTTTTATCATACTGTTGCATAAATGAGCTCGCTTTTTGTAATTTTCACTATATGCAAAATATGTATTAGGCAGAACTGAAGTACTTTAGATTTTGCTAGCTGATTGCAGAAATGTTGATGGCAACGTTAACAAGTAACAACACAGTATTTTTTTCTAGTGCAAAAAGCAACCGATGCATATGTTGAATTGCCTGGCATAACCGACTACCTCTACGAAAGTGCATTTGACGATGTACATATTATGATTTTCTCTACAACAAAGCAATATGTTGGAAGCAGTGCTCCATATCCTGACCGGGTTTTCTTTTTTATTCATGATTTCATGAAAAAATGAAACCTAATAAAGTGAAGTGAATTTCAGTATCTAATATGTCTTAAGGACGGTGAATTTTGAATAAAGTTTAGTTATGAGGCCTGGAGTAGATGCAGATTCCCGTTATATAGCAATTAACATTCTAAACATTTTGAGTAGCAGGGTGGTTTATATACTTATGATGCCAGCACTATCTATTTGAGTGTATGATTGTTTTTTTTTCAATTATAATTTCCACTCGAGGTGATTAAATAGTTAATTTTTGTATAAATCTAAAATATTGTCTTCGGTTCTGATGAGAATTTATAAACGCTATGATTTCAGTATATTCTGAAATTAGAGAAAGGCGAGTACCGCGTTCGTGTACAGATTAGACATGAAGATGCATCTCTATTAGAAAAATACCGCGAAACGGTATTAATTTTAAAATTGAAGCTTGCATCAGCGATCAATTTGGATTGTTTTTCAAATTACAAAAGTGTGTTCTATTCTTTACGAATTTTAATGTTGCAGTTCATTGTGTTGATTTAACAATATAGAATATTTTCTTTTAAATGTACTTTTTTGTTTCTGACATTTCGTAATCGCTTTGTTTTAAGAAAACGTTATAATTAAAAAAATAATTACTCTTATATGTGGCTCTGCGACAATTTTTGCAAACTTTTCACATAATTGATAGTATTTATCTCCATTTTATCTTAATATTCAATTTAAACTGCAGCAAAAAGTAAACCGATTTGCACGATAGTTACTCTTAATTCCAGGTGCTGTAAAAGGGGAAGGGAAAAAATTCGGCACGAGAAGAATGAAACCAGGTGAAGTTGGCGTTGTATACGTTGGTCAAATTCCGGAAGATAAGTATGTTGTTTTGGTCTTTATGTTGGTCTTTATGCTACCAAACATGTTTTCCCTAAAGTTATAAAACGGCAAATTTGCTTCAGACTTCCGAAATTCGGTTGGCCGGGTTGCTATTTAGCTGGAGCGCTCTGTTTGTCAGATATGGAAATAGCTAGAAGTCATGTGCAATATCAAGCGACATATACATTTTTGGAGTGGAATCGCAAGCAGACCAAAAGTGGTTCATCAGTTGCTTTAATGAAAAAGAAGGAAGACTTTGCACCTGATTCTATGCAGGCTATGAATGGTATTGTTGTAGATTATTGTATTTAAGGAATTCACTCGTACGCAAGAATTTAGCAATTTATAACTGGTTTTGACAGTCGTTTGGATAGCATCGAGGTGAAATAAATACCTTTGGCATGCCACTGTGATCGGGATAGGCTAGTATAGAAGAATGGAGTTGCATAAACGACGCGTTATTTGTATAAATAATTTTTATTTACTTTAAATTAAATATTTTAATTTTATAGAAGCACTGCGTGATTTTTATACACAATGGTTAGGAAAATTACAAGATGTTATGGATGCAAATGATTTATATAACCATTTAATTGCTGAGAATCCAAAGAATTTGCGAATCATGCAGGCGCACCTAAAACGTTTGTTCGACAATAAGGTATTTTCTTAGTTTTTCATTAAGATATTCTTTTCATGTGTCTATAAGTTTTAGAAATCCTTTTTAAAAGACTAACTATGGTTAATTGTGATGACAAATGTTCGTTCTGAATGATGGATATTGTTTAGTTTTTAATAATAATTTCACTTGAGAGACTGTGCATTTTAATCGTTTCCAGAATAACCCGGAAAATCGTAATCGAATTCTGGAATTGGTAGATGCAATTCTAGATGTCGCAAAGCCAGATGAAGTATTAAAATACTTAGGCTGCAAACATGAGAATAGTGAAAGTGATGTCATCATTAAGGCGTCAGTTTGTTTTCTTTTCAATCGTTTATGCTCATGCAAAACTTCTAGAATTTATACTTAGATTATATTCCTTTTTTAAATGAGAATTCTCTTTAAATCATTATTGCCTTCAGGGATATGGAAAACCGTAAGAGTGCCATTGTTGATGCCTTAGTCATCAAAGCAGATACATTGGTTGATGAACATCTGGCAATTAGTACCCAGGAAATACCAAAGGCATTTCGGCTTGGTTTAAACGTTGATGTCATTACAAAAACTGAGAAAACATCGCCAGCAAGTGGAGAACTTACCAAAAGATCATCAAGTAGCGATTTTCAGGTGTCGTGCAAATTTCAAACTAAAATTTAAATTAGAAAAGGAGCAGCGGTTTATTACTAGTTGCATCGTATGGTTGAAATTTTCTTAATAATTTTCAGTAATTGAAGGATAATATCAGTGTCGCCATTATTTTAATACGCCTCGCAAAATCAGAATTAAATCACCAATAGTGTTCTGTTTCCTCTAGTGATGTATCTTTTGGGTGACCTACTTTAAAGAATTGATCTGTTGTTCTGCCAACTTTATGCACTGTGAATAATAGGCAGTAGAGCTTATGACTGCTCTTAAATTTGTTTCGATTGGTAATTCTAAAATGTTTCCCGCAAACAGAAAAAGATTTCAGTTAATAGAAGATACGAAGAAAAAAGATTCAGAAGATATTGGTATTAATGGAGCAGGTGATTTGCTAGCAACACTAGAATCTGATGAAGTAAATGATACGTTACCAACGGCAATTGAAACTGTAGATTCGAATCAGCCAGGAAGAACCGTAGGTTCCTTGTTACTAAAACCTTTTTATCATCCAGACTCATGTGAAAAGTGTTAAGCAAGCTTCTTTTGTATTAAACAGGGAATAGGACGCTACTCACTGCGGTATATGCTTGCTTAAATCTTAAAACATTATTTCCTTCTAATAGTTAACTTCTTTGTCAAATTTCTCTCGCATTCTAGGAGTAGAGAGGAAATAACTTGCGTTTACCCTGGAATATATAGCACAACGTTAAATTTTTTTTTTGTTCTTTGTTCAATCTTTTCTTTATCAAATTTGATACACCATTTTTGAATTCATTGCGTGATGCAGTGTTTGTTCCAGGCGAAAGTTACACTGAAAGAAGTTGACAATGCATACTATGAAGTTTTGAAGTGGTTGGAAGCGGCGGACCCAAAGGTTTTTACTTATTTAGTGGGAATTTTTTATGCAAGTCAACTAATAGGTAGATTTAATCGTGGGTTTTTGGCAGAAGCTCAACTGTAGGTGATTTAGAGTTAGAGATGTTTTAACTGCAATTTGCAATTTTTTTGCAACTTTCTGTTTTAAGCATATGAGAGCATATACAGCTACAATATGTCAATGCATAGAATATGATTTACAATTACTTCTTATGATGAATATAAGCGTTGTACGTAATTAAATTAAATTTCATTTCAAGATTACAAGGCATGTTTAATTAAATTTATTGTTGCATATCGATTTATTTCGTTTTATGCAGCTAGAAATACACCGTTTACTCTTAGAATCAAGAAATTCTTGCGAATAATATAACATAAAAGTTTAATATCTGGATACACATACCGCAGCGGTTAATAAAGAGTTTTGTAATGTATTTAAGTTAATGTGAAATTTTAACAGGAATATTTGTTTCGCAGGTTTTAATATTATCTGCAAAGCAAGCAGTTGCACATGCCCATTATGGTCGGGCATTAAAATACTTGAAAAAGGCAAGTGAAGATAAAAATTTTGCAAATAACCTGTCTTTGGAAGCGGCAGCTGTTGAGGTAATCATTTCTTCGTATTTGCAACTAGTGAATTTCATTTATTGTCGTTTTCAGTGGTTTTTTGTTATAATAAAAAATCCTTTATTAAAGGGAAGCATTGAGCAATAATTTTGAATCACAAAGGAATAGTGGTGATGAAAAAACATAGGCGAAATATTTAATCTAATAAAATAAATTTTATCCATCATTTTTTAGCTTGTGGAACAACTCGGTTGGATGCATATTGCAAGCAACTTACGGAACCAAATTATTGTTAAATATCGCAACGACTATCGCCTTTTTTGAAGTGTACCACTATTATCACTTAGTCCTTCAACAGTCTTTGCGATTAATGCTTACAATGGGCACGCCGAATGAATTTTTGCATTTGTTTCAAGATGTTGCAAGAACCGAGTTTGGTGATTCAACTCTGGAACTGTTGATAATAGTGATATTTCATAGTTTTTTTTTTTTTGCTTGATATCTCAAAAATAAAATTCATTCGTTCTTTGGACGAAACAAATATCTAGTTTACGTGATGAATCCGTTATCCTTCATCGCTTTCTCACAGACTTCTTGGATCGCTTGGAATGAGAACCCGTATATCGTTGATTTGTTTTACAATCCGTTTTCATGTTTTTGACTTTTCTCGTTCCTCTTTTCGGTGGACCGAGTGGTTTCACAGTAGCAGTTTTATTCAGGGTGGAATTCTTGCAAGGATGATACCGTAGGAGTGTGAATGAGTATCAAGAATTATAAATTTCTGTAGCATAGCGATTCTCATATGCGGAGGCGAAAAAGTGACATTCGTAGAGCAGTTTTCAGTGTTTACAGATTGCTTTATCAAATTCACTTTTTATTTTGCAATTTGTACATGAAAAAATTACAGCACTAAAGTTTTACGCGCCGTATGTTTGTACTGTTAAAAATTTGAAATTAGAAAAAAAGTTACAAACAGCAACAACAATCATTGAGTCATTGCTGTCTTCGGGAGTTTTTCAATTTTAGCTACGTTGATCAAGCGTACTGTCGATGACTTGCTGTGAGAAACGCAAAATGATAAACTTAAAATGCATAACCGCTGCGGAAAAAAATTCGTGATGTTTTGGGTTTTTATCGAAAAAAGGTTAAACTACACCTCCTTTAGATGTTGCCTCTCCGCTTAACATTTCACCAGCTCTCCTTTTTTGCTTTGCAAATGCGATCTCCCCCACCGCACATTAAATATTCAATATATAAACCGCCCCACGATTACATCTACATACTACAAATGATCTCTTGCCCTGTGTGTAATCCTCTTGCGTTTGATGCTAAAGACGGTCAAATTAGTTTATTCAAAAACAGTAAAGCAACACAAACAGGACAAATCCGTTCCTCAGAAGTTTTCAAAAGACTTCCGTAATATTTAACAATTCTGTAATATGAAAAAATATAAGTGATTAACGGAATTTTCTTATAGCATTTCGAGGAAATCTTGCAAAAATCCCATCTTTCATCTTTTAAATTTGAAATGAAAAAAAGAATCAGCATTGCACGCTGTCCCACCAAATTAAATTAAATTCCAATTTATTTACTTTATTCTTTTTCTTCTGCCTTCCAAGCCACCAAAGTTTAATTAAATGCTATCTGGACATTGGAACACTTGAAATGCTCAGAGAAAAACAATATTTCCACCACGTCATTAACCTTTTCTTTTTGTAATACATTTTCTGAAGTTTTCTATTGGTAACAATTACACAATAATGATAATGACACGTACGTAACGGAAACCATAAATATTTGGCAAAAAGCAAGGAGAGAAATAGCCACGAAGGCAAATTCGAACCATTGACAAACTTGTACGTTCTTAGATTTTAAATTATTCAACGATAATCACCCAAGCATTCCGTATGAAAGGTTCTCGATGCACCACCATCATATACGGTTACTAAAGAGACTAAAGGTTCTCCTGTAGTAGTTTAATTCTCAGCTGAAGAGGTGGTGCTGGAAAATGGTCGATTAACGATTCAAGTAGAAACTCTGTACAGAAACAGAAAAACGAATTTAAAATTTCAAAAAAAGTTGAGGTGAAATAAGACCTAATACCGTAAGCAAAACAATCTCATAAGTATCAGGTTATCTTAATAGAAGTACATTGTATGCGTAAATGAACGATTCAGCTAGAACACATCAGTAGTGGAATTGTTCGAAGATGAGAATCTGAAAATATTTCGGTTATCCGTACAGTGGGCAACATGACAAATAGAAATATGGCTTCAGCCTAACCAAGTGGACAAAACTACTGAAGCCAATAACTAAAACGCCGAAAAAGTAACAGTTTTAAAAATAAATGAAATTTAACACAGAATTTTCAATAGATATTCAAGCTTCAAAGTAAACTGAATTGCTAAATTTAAGCGACGATGCGTGCCACATCATTCCTGTTTCGAGGCAGATCCAAAGATAAATTCCGAGATCATCTACAAATCATTATGTCCTTCTCTGCTGTTTTTAGAAATTTTACTTATAACAACTAAAATTCAGCGAAACATGCAGCAAATGCACAAACAAAACAATTAAACAAAATGAACTAATTGGAGCTTCTGCTATGAGAACTGCTTGAATCGGAACTGCTCGAACGTTTTGATGAAGAGCTGAAACTATTTTAAAAATTATATGAAATTTAAAACATAATCATTGCTTCAGTGAAAATTATAGTGTTACCAGCTGTTTGAAATTTCAGAAAACGTTTAACAAGTCCATTTTCAATTTTCTAATGTTTCTGATTTTCATTGTTTTTCGTTTCTTTGCTTACATTTTCTTTATCATCCAAATAGTTGCTTATCCGAAACTTCTAACTACAGAGTGAAAATTTTTACCTGCTGCTGCTAGAAGTGCTCCGAGAATCGCTTGACGAACTGCGACTACTAGTGCTTGAAGAAGATGGTGAACGTCTTCGACTACGTCTCGAGTACTGAAATTCCAGCTTGAATTAATCGGCAAAGAGCTAAGAAGTTTATTCACCACACTCTTGCTTCTATGGCAGGCAAACTTCCATCCATTTGCATGAATTTTTAGCATATGTTTTTCAATGCACCGATGTAATCTCCGCACTCGATTGTACGATGTCCTCACATATACACAAAAAAAACAAAAGATCCCACGGATGGTGCATACTCAGTACATAGCAAAAGTACCTCCTAACATAAAATCTCATTAGTTTTCAATAACACGAAAATCAAATACCACCTCATTTCTTAAGATAAATTAAACACCGAACCCGATCACTATCCCGTCGAGCACTTCGGCTTCTAGTACGTCTTCTATCCGAATACCTGTCGAAGCTTCGACGTCGTTCACGCTCTCGACGCACACGCTCATCGTATAATTCCCGTCTAGTTGGCCGACGAGAACGTGACCATCCTTCATACCGACGAACGTGACCCCTCGATTGTGACCGCGACCTTAAATCAACGAATTTTGATTTTTTTGCAGTAAAATATTCACTGTGTATTCTTAAAATAACCAATGAGGCATTTAAAAAGCTACCTGAGACGATCACGTGACCTTGAACGGCGGCTCGAACTCCGTCGTCTGCGGACATTACTTCTGCTTCGGCGTTTTGGACTGGAACTCCTCTCATTCCGCTTTATTCCTTTCGATTTCTCATCATTCCTTGCTTTTTTAGGAGCTTCATTCGTCTGCTGTTTGCTTTCTTCTGATTTAGATAATTCCATTTTTAAATTTCTCTGTCCCGAAACTTCTTCGTTGTCCTTATTAGTTGAATTAACTTCCTGCAACTTCCCATTTACCGACACTTTCGAATTACCATTCTTGTTAGAATCGACCTGACTTGTCCTTGTTCCTGTAGTCGAGTCACAGTCAGCTTGACTTTTTTGGCCAGAGGTTTCCTTTCTTTTCGAATTTTCTGGTTTTTCTCGACTGCTGCTTCGTTTTCCACTTTTTTCAACGCTTCGACTCTTGTGCCTTCGCTCTAATTTTGCTTTGTAATCCTTGCTATCGCTTTTCCGTTGATCGCGTTTGCTTCCCGCATCTGCGATTTGTTTCGTATCTTGTTCATCGTTAGCTCGTTTTTCATGCTCATCAATTTTATGCTCGCGATGCTGTCTATCTTTTTCGACACTGTCTTTCTGCTTTCCCGCAGAAGTTGTCTTTCGTTCATTATCAGCATCAATCTTTTCAACTGCTTTCGATTCTATAAAAAAACAAAAAATCAAATTCAATTGTTGCCTCAGTTTACCATTTTCTTCTCTTGCCATGAATAAAGGAAATGGTGGAGGAAAAAGTGGATCGCTGCTTTCTGCACATAAACACGAATCTTATCTTTTCATTACAACGTATAGTGTACGTTCCGCTTTTTTTTGAAGGTATTCATTACAAACGTATAGTATATGTTATAGTACAGTTTAACGTATAGTATACGTTTCGCTTCTTCCCCATTTACAAACAAATGTATGCCATTGGACCTACCACATTTAGCTTTCTCTTCTGCTCTTTCTTTTGCCTTTAGCAAATGCACCCTGATTGCTTCATCATCACTGTCTCTAATGTCTTCGGCACTATCCAACATAACTTCCACTGTTGGCTCATCCAAATTCAATTCATTTACTGCAGCAGCTTTTTCACCGTTCTAAATTTTTTATCATGATCAATTAAGGTTCATGTCCCTACTAACGAAAGCTGTCGAGTCGCATTCTCCTTCTGATCTCCGCCTTCCGAGGGGAAATGTCACTATGTGTGGAAGTTCCAGGAGTAACAATACTTGATAAAATTTCGATATTCGTAATCAAACAGCACCAGGTAAAGACCTGATTAGCATTAAAGAACCATAAAACTTACAGCTTCAATTCCCTCTTTTTCAATAGCTCGTTTTCGTCGATCCCTTTTTATTCGCTTTACATCTTCACTATCCCCAGCCTCATCAATTTTACGACGCTTTTCCTTTGAAAAATGTGTTATATGCTCCGGTGACCGCCGCTAAAAGAGGCAGTTCACAAGGCTTGAAATGTTTAACATACGATACTTGAAATTTCCAGTACAACAAATATCGTTACTATTTTACCACAAGCACTTATTTCTGCCAAAAAATCCTCAAACACCAATGACAAATGAAGTCAGGTATTTTAGTATGCAAGTTAGTATGTTGAATTTCTTGAAAAAAAGAGTACAAATCTCAAGCTTACCGTTGTGTGCCTACTTCGATCATGCCGATTTTCTTTCTTTTCAGACCTGCCATGTTGCTTTTCCTCTTTGTTTTCCGTTTTCTTAGACATATTTAACAAAACATCGGTTTTTCTCCCGTTACTAACGTCGTTTTTGGGATTCTCAAGCTCTTCAAGCTCATACGCTTTCCTTTTCTCTTGCAAACGATGCAATTCATCAAGTGTAATTATACGATTCTAAAAACTCAAAATAAATCACTTGTATACATTTTTAATTCTGAAATTAATGAATGTCTATCACAATATATCGAATACAATATACTCTAGTATATCGAGACATATCGTAAGTGGGATAAAATTTAAAACTATAGTGTTTCACAAAAATATAGTTCTTATGAAACGATGATCAACAGTAAACGCACAAAAACTAATTGAAGCATTTCCTTGAAACAATTTATGCAGAAGTTACAAAATTCCAAAATAACCTGTTCACGTCTCCAATGAGGAGGAGTGCGACTTCCATCATGATCACTACTGCCTTCTGGTGTTCGGAATCGAAGTGCGCCGCGCCCCTAAATCGATGCGACATTTCATGCTATGACTACTAAGACAATTTAAGAATAATGTTGATAAAAAAAATACAAGTTCTGTAAACAAACAAATTTCATGAAAACTTCAAATTAACTAAATAAGTGAAAACTATCTGAATGATAATTACTGGATATAGGTGACGTACCTTTATTTTGTGTCCAGTTCGCGTTCTCCGCATGCGGTTCAAACGGTGACTAACATCGCGTCTCGAAAAACGCTGAGGTGAATGTCGCGGTTTTTCTCGTTTTTCTTTTTTTGAATTTTCTGGTGTTTTTGATCTAAAAAAATAAAGTCTTCGGAAGAAAAACAATTTCATAAAAAAAAGAAAACTGAAAATCTTGTCATTTAATACGTAAATGTTCACCGTCTCATAAGGTACTTATTTTGGTGCTCCGGTTCTTCAGGCAGATCTTCCGCTTTTACGCTTGACAACTGTAGTTCTGCGTCCGTAACTGCAGTGCCGATTTCTAAATGTTCCACTTCATCGCTCTCCTTCCGCTTTTTCTCTTTCATTTTTGTCTTCTTTGTTCTCTTATGACCTTTTTCACTCGATGAAGAGCTAAAAATCATAAATTATGTAGGGAATAAAAGCAAAAATTAAATTGTTTCAAGAATAAATGTATCAAAAAGATACACTACATTCCAGATTCGAAAGTGAAATAATTTCAAAGATGAATCAAGAGCCCAGCATACGAATATGGATGCACTTCATTCAAATAATATCAATTTTTCATTACCTGCTCGACCTACTCGTCCCAGAAGAATGTCGCTGTTTTTTCCGTCGAACAAGCTCACCACAATTAAGTATTACAACATCAGCTAATGGACGATTCTTAGAATTAGTTTTTAAATATTCGATTTTGGTCACAACTTCCTGCCCACTGACAACCTAAAAGTGGTTTTAATAACTTTTTTATTTTTATATTTATTTTATATTTTTCATATTCTAGAAGTGAAGACTATAAACGAAACTGGAGGCTTTAATAACCAATACGAAGCGACGAGATGAAAATCTTGCTGACTTACGATGGTTACTAAAATCTCAAAAACTCCGAAATGTTATAATTTTTTGTTTTAGGCGGCGTCAAACCTACTAATCTACAAAAACCTCACGATACGTTTATGCAGGTGGCACATAGAAAATGATTGAATTCAGTTTTAAACGTCTTAGTTCGCTAACCTTACCAAATACCACATGGATATTATTGAGATGGGGTGCAGGTGTTGTAGTGATGAAAAATTGCGAGCCATTAGTATTGGGTCCTTTATTTGCCATCGACAGAACAAATGGTTCGTCATGCTTCATAACGAACTCCTCATCGTCGAACATACCACCATAAACTGATTCTCCACCGGTCCCGTCACCCTTTGTAAAATCACCTCCCTGAAAAAACAATGTAAACAATGTTGCATCCATCTGTTTCAATATTAAATTACTTTCATCGCACGCTGACATAGCTTCTAATAAACTATTTCCAATTCAACACATTATGCGTTTTTTAGCTGCCTAATAAATGCATGGAATAATAACAACTATATGCAAATCGATTTTTATTGTATTACTCACAAGCTTTTACCTGAATCATGAAATTCTTGATAACACGATGAAATGTCGATCCTTTATAATGTAAAGGCTTGCCACTAATCTTGCCGGTGCCAGCCATACCAGTACAAAGCATCAGGAAATTATTACATGTCCGTGGTGCTATGTCATTGTACAGCTCCATCACAATGCGACCCACGAGGTTACCATCAATTGTTACATCGAAAAATACCCGGCGCCGATCCTTTTTTGACATTTTTTGTCACAGAAAACGAATTAAATTAGAAACTGAAAAACAAAAGCAGTTAAGCACATTCCGAGCAATTCGTTTACACAAGTGTAAAAACTGATTTGAAATTTAAACCATCAGGCAATAACTACTGAGTGTTTGTCATATAAGCGAAATGCTACGTTAACTGATGGTATCAAATAAAACATTGTTTTTACACTTAAAATACATTTGCAACCAAACTTCATCATCACCAATAACAACAGAACTAGATGAAAGAATTTCAAACACGTTTCAAATAGAACAGCGAAAGAACCTTGAAATGCACAGTTCGTCCGCCGATGTCATCGGCCATTAGTGAAATACCGCATAGGCTTATTTAATGTTACATGACAAAAGGAGAAAGTTCAAGTATCTTTCGCTTGCGACTTTATGACAAACTTACTTCTCTATTTCCATCTAGTATAAACCTTAAGCAACTCTTAAGCAAGTCTAGTTCTGTGTAACATAGAAGTCTACAATTATTCGCGCCGTACCGAAAACCGAAGTCACTGATTGCATTGAGCAAACTCTTTCCATAAATTCAGTTGTTTGAAGACGTGCACTAATCAGCTCGTTTCGACTACTATCAATTTAAATATTAATTTAGAAGATGACAAATCTTTTGAAATAATATTTGCTGAAGAGTTTTTGCACATACATTATTGTTATTACTGTTATAGACAGGCCAAGCTTAGTGATAGTCATTTTTATCAAAATTTAGCGATATATTTCGATTGACTATGAAGTGCAAGTATAGGTGTACCTACTTTTACTACCACCTTACAAGAATCAGTGCTATTAGCTTACAAATATTTGAAAAGCTGACAGAAACTATCTTACATGCCTGTGGATCAAGTCAGAGTAGCATAAGTAGAATTGTTGGATTGGTTTGATTTTACCAGTAGCACTGTGACTGTTTATGTTGGTGTAGTGGTTGTCAATTTGTTGGTTTGTTACGGGCACTTAGAATTAAGGACATTTTAATAAATAAGCAGAAACGAACAGCATTCATTTGTCACTTTTGACCTGCCTTTATGACACGATTGACTGCATGATTGGATGCAAACATGCATCGATAATGGAGATAGAAAATGAAAGAGATTCGGGTGGGAAGGATTTACGGTTTGATATATTCTGGTTAGGTAAAGTAAAATAGTGTATGGAAGAATTCATTTCCTAAGAATTTCACGTAATAATTTGTGGATCAATAGCAATATTTTTTTAGAAGCACGCATATAAATCGACTTTGGGGCAATCCACAGGCATACATCATTGTCGTGTGAACTAGAACATCAAAAAATGGTGCGCTCAACAGTTTTAACAAAGGTAATGTTGTTTTTGAAGATTTCGTCGCTTATGTCAAAAATTAATAGCACAGTGAAGAAGATTCAGTTTCTTTAGTATAATTTGCATTAATTTATTTTTTTTGCTGGTATAATCACATTATTTTTTATCACAAATTACAGCAGTTACTGGTGATATTTAAAACGATTTACGTAATGTTTACGGTGAAACTCTGATTAATTCATGGTAATAGTAAAAGAATCTCTGTATATTTTTGGTCATCACTATTGAAAGTTGTATGGAATGCGGAATTCTCATAAAAAATCTGTTCCTTTAGCTATTCACTTATTACCTACGACAAAATTTTTTATCAGCCTACCTTTAGCAATTTTTTAGGTCGCCTTCTCTCAATCCTCATTGCTGGCTCGCTGGGAGAAAGTATCACCGGCTGCTAAAAACATGAAATTTAGTTATAACGGTATTTTTGTGTTATGAAGTTCATTGTGTTCGTTGTTGAGTATTTATGACATTTCAAAGAAATGTTTTTTTCGAGCAGTATTAAATCAGGAACAGGAAGAATTATAAATTAAATGAACTTGTATTGCATTATTTGTCTTCAATGTTTGTGTAGTAACGAAATCGTTCTATTAATTTGCAAGATAATTCTTTCTTGTGATAGTTACATTAATAGTTCTTTTCATTTTCTCCTAGATGGTATCAAATGGTGTTTTTTGCAGGGAAGTGGGCGCAAATGTTGCGATATTATTTATGGTCATATGGCTGGAGCGGAAGACGATATGGTTCTTTTTTTGTTCATACTAAAGTCCTTCAAATAGTTGTATAAAATGATTGCATAATAATAAATGATTACATACGATTACATACGGTTGTTTAGAATTTGAAGGCATTAAATGTGCTAAAGTTGAAGTGAACTGAAGTTTTGGATATTTGCTGTAGTGTTTTGAAATTTCAGGTTTGCTCTTTCATGATCAGTGTTTTGAGCCCGCTCCAGAAGTGAAGGAGGCACTCCGTCGTCTAAATTTGAAGGAGCCATGGCTTTTTGATGAACGAAAAATACGACTTTATCATGCACATTCGATGAAATGCCATGGTGAACAATTACCAAAAGAAAAGTGGACAAAATGGGAAGATGTTAGTCTATCCTGTTTGATCACGAATAAAAAGATTCTATAGTTTATTCTGTTCTTTCTCTTTTCTTTCCATACTTTTCCATTTTTATATATGGTCTTTATTTATTCGTTTGTTCATTTAGTAGGTGCTATTTTATTGTTAGATGCTGGCTTATTGCATCATTTCAGGAGACATTGCACCTTAAACCATATTGTTTCAGGAAACGTGGTACCTTAAGCCGTATTTGGATGAAATTGAAGAGGAAAAAAAGACACGGTCGAACACTTCTGGACTGCTTCCTAGCTTTCGATTAAAAGAACACCATTGACAAATAAAGAATGTAACATTTCTTTAGTATGTTTTGGAGGTATTTGGATATGCGTAGTTCAATCGTGTTCAGAATTTTTTACGTTCAAGGCGATCTGGAATGCTAAGTCAAACCAGCGTCATCATATGAATAGTGTGCAGTGATTTTTAGCCATTGAAATTAATTAAAAGTTAGATAAAATTAAGTATTCTGTGTTATGGGTTTGGAATGTCAACAATTAACGGCAAATCTGAAGTAACTTTGGTGTGGCAGTAGCTACCGACTTACTTTACAGTGTATTATGGTATAGTTAATTTACGAGCTTTTTTTCCTTTTTGGATATCCAAGACAAACACTAGACAATTATGAGTCATTTACCACCAAAAATGTGATACATGTGTGAAGTGGAGTGTCTCAGTGAAAGCCAGATGGTTATTCTCGTAGATGTTTGCAGATCTATTAGATACATTAGGGCTTATTTCGTGTAGGTATCAGTGTTCCTAGCTTTTCGTGACGAATTTATAGCTGAATTTTTCTTGTTCCAACAAAGATGCTAAAATTGTGTTAAAATTTTTATTATGTTTAAAAAGGTCAAAATCACAGGAAAAAATGAGATTATTTTAACGACCACCGGCAGAAAGCTGTGAAATGGTTGTGTTAGCGATCGATCTTGGTGATAAACCCTTCAATGATTTTTTCTGTGAAATTGATGCCTTGTAACTGATCGCTTCGTCCAGAGTGTTGATGTATGAGTCGTCAGATAATGATTCCAGTGAACGAAACTGTAACATATTTAAATATGTGTGAAGGATAGGCGCATTCATAGCCCTTTTTCTTGCTCAAAATTTGAGATAGAGATTGGAAACCGAAATTTCCACATATCAGTTGGTTTGAGCTCATAGCATAGTTGGCAGATGATTTAAGCGGTATGCTCTATTAATGTTAGCTTAATAGAGCTAGTTTATTTCTTCTGATGATTTGAGCATAATCATTTGTCTTTGCCGTCCTTAACTTAGATAAAAATAACTTGCATGGTCTGCAATTTTACACTATTATAGAATCAGAACGGGTAAGTCTTGCTTCACCTTACTTCTTTCTGGCAGGTTATTCCAGTTATTTTCATCTAAGTTAAGGTGTCATCTATTCTTCAGCATGGTCTTTTTCAACTTTATTCCCATTCTGAATTCCTGTTTTGTATTTTAACGGTAATTCCGTTGAGGAAAAGCTTTTCAAAGTTGTGACGATGCTAAGTGTCAACTTAATACATAAGTGGAGTCGAACAAGTTTCTTAAGGTTGCTTAATGAACTTACTTGCATTTTTGATGTTGGAAAGTCGGCGACAGAGCAACTGAACGATAGACTGTCCCAAGTGCGAGATTCCGTTTCTGTTGTGAAAAAGGAGCTTTTTGTTTGATGATATGCTTTAGGCGATGCACAGAGCTTCTTTCTACGACGATAGAAAGCTGACGCTATTGCTGATAATTTTTATTTTTAATGAAAAGCAAAAAAGAAAGTTTAATTTTCAAAAATGAATTAGAATTCTTTTAGAATGGAGAATTACTTTTAAACGCAATAAACTTCAATTGTTACCAATTGCTAATGCAGTTATTATAGCAATACAGCTAATGGTAATGAGTACAGTGCTTGGCACATCCTCCACATGAATTGAGCTGCGTCGGGAATCGTAAAACGCTATTATATCGTTTGCTAAATTGAAATTAAAATTATCACTCATTTTATTATGAAAAAAAATATCATTCACAATCATAACTGATTTTTTATTAGTGAAGAAATTCAAAATACCAAATTTCAACTAGGAAATTTTTGAGGTAAATGGTTACTTTTATTGATTTAGTTTGAATTGGGCGGTGAATAGAAATAGCTTTTTGTCTTTCAAATAAATTTCCAATGTTTTTCATGTGCTGATAGCTTATTCTAATTCTACCTCATCCTATCCTACACCTCTATCCAATTCAAATTCCTTATCATCAAAGTAGGGATTGAAAGTAAGGATTTAATTTACTATTTTATTCATAGATACGATATTCCACCACCTGTTTTCTTCATATTCTAACATTATTTAGCAATTTTTACGATTGTTTTGAATGAATATGGACGCTTTTCAGGACTGCATTGCTATTATTAGTAAAACAAAAGATTTACTATTTTTAATTTCCGAGCTATCGTTTCTAAAAATAGTCGAGTTTGACGGCTTTCTATAGTTGACTGATTCGGTTATTTCGGATATCGCCAGTGACATTTCTGTGTCTTCCGTTTCCTTTAATTCACTTCCGACTTGTCTTGCTAAAGTTTTTTACGAGAATCAGGCTGAAGTATTTTCCTGTTTTAAGCATCAGAAATGATTTTGTTAATTACTGCACTAGCTAAATGTCAATAAGCCTCTCCATAAATTGGGTAGTGTTAGCCGATCAGTGCTGACGATAGCTTTGTGGAAGATAGCGCTTAATTGAAATAAAATAGATCTGCTTGGAAAGGCAAAATAAGTCGGTCCCCTACAATTCCTAACATTTCCACCTACATCATTTTCACTACTCGTATGATAATCTGTTTGTAATTAAGTGATGTAACAATTGCTTATAATTTAACGTCGGCGAACAAAAAAGGTGAAAAAGGTTAAAATAACTTGTACATTTTACGGATGCGACGTAAACATCCACAGGTAGAATATCGGCGACAAATTTTTCATCCATATTTGAATTGCAACGCGTTACTGTTATCGCAATTAGAAGGATAAATGTGCTAAACGGTTGAATGCTTAAATTTCGCATAATTCATCGTTTCACAAATACGCACATTTGCACTGAAATATGGAAATAAATTTATCAATTAAACATTGATCATTATATTTGATATCGATTAATCGAATGAGTGTGCATAAGCTAATTGTTCTGTGCTAGCTATTTCTAAGCTGAGAAACTACAAATTAAACTTTAGCGATGAATATTTATACTTACATCAAAAACAATTTCACACTCTTAGATTTCAGTTGGAGTGTGGAAGTGTTAGTTGCATGTAATTAAATGTTATTGCTGTTTTTTGAAAAAATAAAAAAAATATTTTTTGATTGAATTAACGCAGAAAAAGTTTTATTGTACAGTTTGCCTGTAATACATTACATCAATTTATCATATCAGTGCAAAAGTTCAAAAGAAAAAAAACCTTTAAAAAATTTTTTTGTTCAAACTTTTTTTTTAAATGAAATTTGCTTGATAGTATTTCACAACTACTTCTGCTTGTTCGTTTTATTCCTTTTTTTCTGGCTCATTTCCATTGTTGATACGTGACGTGGCGACGAAAATTTCAAATTGATTTTTAGATGAAGCGATAGAAAGATTGCGACAACTCATTTACTTTGACCTAGACATGACAGTAACCCTACTGCAGTAATTCATGATAATAAATTATTTCATTGAATAAGTTCGAGAGAAAGCGGTAATTTATGTTCTGCAATTATCATTTATGCTAGAAATCAATACGTCAGAATTCGCGTAAATAAATGAAATTGAAATTAAACCTTTCGGCGTTTCTTTTTCTTCTGTTACCTTTAAATCAGACTTTAAACCAGAATACACTCGTAACAAAAATATGTATTAAAAAAATATTTTGGCCCCAAATTCGAAAAAAAAAGAAAAAAAAAGTTTTGAAAATTTGTTACCTTTAAATCAGACTTTAAACCAGAATTTTGCACTAATACGGAAATATTTTCAGCGGAAAATTAATATGGAAATATTTTATTTCACTGATGCTGATCAAGAATCATCAAATCATTAATGTTTGCGTTAACTTTGTTTTTTCGAATATTTTTATTGCTGAATTAATTTTAAAAATTTTGAAAATGTTTGAAATAAAGTATGAAACATTATATGCATCTATTAAATAAAATTTAAACAAATTGTTGACAATTTGATTTAACTTAAGGAACTAGTAGGAAGAGGAATATTGAAACTTCTGTCTGCAAGCATAAGTAGAATGAAAGATTAAACTGCATATTGTCTATAGAACGATCAATCGGAAGGCGAAATCATTTCAACAACAGTGAAGTGCGCACTGTGAAATATTTACAGAGTAATCGATAGTGTACAATGAAATTCTGAAATGCTAAGGTAACAATGAACCTTTACGAAGTTTACAGCAGTTATCAATGCTATCGCTTGAATAGATTAATTATGAACTTGAAGGTCAAAAGTTAGTGCATCTTTAATTGCAAGCATTGTTGACTGCATTTTGTGATAACTGTGTATGAGGAAGAACTGATATGCCTGATCACCAACTGATAACGATTATTTAGCTTTAGGCACACACACACACACACACACAAAATGAAGTAAAAATGTGTAGAGAATTGAAACTGCGCATTTTGGAGAAGAAAGTGAGCTCGGTGAATATCTCTGATAATAATTATTTTCGCGGCGTTGAGGAGTCTGATGAACTATGAAATAATATTTCAAACCAGAGAACGGGCAGTAAGGATTAGACTCTGCCAAAGGAAGTCGAATTTCTTCTCTTATTTTTTAAAAAAAAAAGCTAAAATTCGAAGTTATTCCTATTGAAAAAAGAATTGCGAACAAATGGTATTAAAGTTTAAATGAAGTGGAAGAAATAATCATTTGCAAGCAAATGGCTGCAATATTATACGTATATGAATTCAAGTACCACAAAACCTAAAAACCTCATTTTTTAGCAAAAATAAGAAAAATATTATTGTAAAAAAAAGGAAAAATAATTCATTGCACATAAATGATGCAAAAAAGCTATTTTAATTTTCCTCAAATTGAAAATAACAAAAAAAGGAGGATAAAAGAAAATTCGAAGTAATTTTGCAATGACTTAGTACCAACCTGTTGGCACAAATTGTCACTTTTTTAGATAACGAAACGGTGTTGAAATTTACCTCACTCGTCTCACTCACCTCTCTCTTCCTCTCATCCTCAAAGAACGAAAGAATTGAGGTGAAAAACTAAAGTTCAATGCAGAGAATGAGAGAGGGAGAAAGAGAACAGTGATAGATTATGAACTACCTTTATTTGAAAGCTATATTGGTTTGTAAATTTTGAATTGAAATGCACACATGAAATAAGATCAGAAAATAAAAAGAAAAGCCGATAAAAGGAGTTGATAATTTTCAGGGTGAAGGAAGAAATGAGATTGATAAATGTGAGACATACGCATAAATGACAAGACGAATTATTACTGGTTAAGCAAAATAACTCGTTAAAATTATTCAAAAGTATCTCGGTGAGATCAATAAGGTGTGAAGTAAGTTTCAAATCAATATGCGAGCGCTGAACAAAATAAATTCTTTTAATTGAAGAAAGAGAGAAGTAAAAAATAAAAATGTAACAAGGTGAACAAACGAATATATTTAAAAAACGTTGTAAACGCTTGTAACAAGTTAGTAGGAAGGAACTAATTGAGTGGGAATGTTGTGGTTATGTAAATTCGTTGAAGTAATTTAAATGATTTTTTTTTCATTTTGCGAATTGCGATAAGACAAACAAATTTTGATTGAGCGAAATGTTAAAAATGTTTTGTGATAAATAACATAAAATAAGAAAAACTTGAATAGATGGTAGAGTTAGAGAAATCGTTAAAAAAACTTTAAAAATATACGAAATTAGTTCCGAATTTTTTCCTAAGACATTGCAGTATGACTTTGGCAAATTGCTTCCTTTTTCATTTGCCTTTATGTTTGCTATCAATTTTAGTAAATAATTATATTGAATGGTTTTTGAAGTGTAAGTGCGTGGATAATAATTAAAATGCTGTTGTAATGAGACGAGCAAATAATAAAGCTTTTTAATATTACTATTATATTTCTATTATTTGCATTTGTTTGATTAGCTCATAGGTAATGGTTATCACATGATTCAAGTAATAGATTTAGTCAATATTTAGGTATTTCGGTACCGAAATGGTAGTATAATATGTTTGCACTACCAGTCGCAAAAAAGTGTCTGTCGCATCGTCACTTTTTTTATAAACTTAAACAAAATTTAAAATCCGATTTTCAGTTCTCAAAATTTAAGCTGCCTAATTTTGTTTTGGAACTGTTTCATCTTCTTCTGAACTGACTGCTTAATCAAATTGTAACAAATAGTACTTCCATTTCTAAAAATAATAGTTACTGCTTTCGATTTGGTAGTTCAAAGTTATTTCGTTGGATAAAATACGGAAAATTTACCGCTGAAATTTTGAAATTTTATAATTTCAATAATTAGTGTTTCAAAATTTCCGTCTCATGAAATCAGACAGATTCATCATCATTTACCGTCTTTAATGCACAATTTAATTTTTTTCTGGCTTTTTCAAATAATTAATTGAATTTTTGCGGCTCCTTTTTATTCTTCTCTAAAATTTTGAAAGCTTCGAAAGCAACGTTTGGTTGAATTTTTTTTAAGAATAATGAAATTATTTATGAATTTCAATATATTCATTTTTGCTAATTGAAGAGACATTTCTGCACAAACTTAACGAAAACTTTCTCAACTTTTCCCAGCAACGTGCAGATTTCATTTTTATAACTGCAAATTACAACTTTCATTGTTGAAATCAGTTTCACAGAATTGTTATAGTGGAAGGGAAAATCATCGAGAACTAAAGTTTTCGTTCGATTAGATTTAAAAATATAAATTTTGTTTTATTCGAATTTTATTGAAATTCTGTTCATTACTTTAAATTTGTTTCCTTTTATAAAAGCATTTATTCATCTATAAGCTATTTCTGAGAGAAAAAAATGTTGAAATGCGTTCAAAACATTAGGGATCAAAAAAAAGGACACTATCCCAGTTATGCAAATTTTGAAAAGTTCAGTCCTTAACGAGTTTTAAAATTGTCGAATGTATTACTACTAACTGCATGGTAGTAACAGTTACAATCAATCATAAAAGTAATGAAACATTTATGACAAAGGAAAGTGAAGATGTTCGAAAAGGATATTTGAAGAAGAGAGATGAGCGTAGGAACGTGTGAATGCTACCTGTGCAAAGCAAATGAGAGAGGGGGGAGGGAAAAAGAGAGAGAGAGAGGCTACCGGCGCCAGAGAGAGGGGGAAAGTTAATTAAAAGAAAACAGGAAAGTGGTTAGTGTTTTAATGTTTCACGTCATACCAGTGACGAAAGCGTAAAATAATTATGTGTGACTTAATTATGAGCTAAGTTGTTCCAAAACTGTTAGTCATTAGTTGGCGTGTAATTTTCAATGGATTAATCAAAATGACCGTGAATTAAAAAGTGGAAATTTAGATGGAATTAAGGCTAACTTAATAATTAATTCGATTATTCCAAAACTATTATTACATCAGTGGTTAGCATGTGCCATTTAAATGGCGTTTTCTAACCACTCAAAATGGATAATTCACATTTGAGGAAAGAAAGGAGGGAATGTTCCACTCATTCACAAGCACAGTCATACTTGACGAATAAGCATTTAACAATTGCTACTTGGTATTTCAGTGAAATATTCCTAAATTCATGATTATTAGGAATGCTAAATTTGAATCTCAAAGTTTTTGTGGTAATTTATGAAATATTTAATGCATCATTCAATGGTAATTAAAATGAAAGATCATTCAATACTCGAATATATTTTAATTCCAAATTATTTAATGTAAAGAGTTGAATGGCAGTGTAGCTGCTTGTGTGAATAATTTTTTTGCTATTGAAATATAAGAAAATGCTCGGATAAATCATGCAAAATCATGATATTTCAAGAAATTATCATCTCAAAAGTTTTCACTGATCAAAAAATTTGCAGTGAAAAAATTTTTTCTTCCTTTTTTCCAAAAACTTTTATCAATTTTTTCCTTTACCGTAAATTTTTTCATAGCTACACTAGAGTAATTACAACTGGGAACCGTTGATATTTCGCATAATTTAGATACACTTAAATGAGTGATATTCCATTTGAAGTCAACTGAAATGAAATAATTTTCTGAATTCAAATTATACCTAACTTAATTAATTGATGATCGAATTAATTATCCTTCTTTTTTGTACTAAAAAGAAATGATTTTCGTTTGTAACTTCTGAACACACAAACAAACAAGTGGAAAGGGAAGGAAGAAAAGTACAGTGAAGTCGTTCGATGAAAGAGTCCAATCCTTCGGAGTGGAAGTTTCCCGAGTGGATTGTGACGGAACCGGTCCCTCAACGACTGTAATTGCCATCCCATCCACTCAAATGTAATGCAAAGAAATGAGCCAAAAAAAAAGTGGAAAATTAGAAGGTGAAGGAGAGAGAAGCGCAAATACTTTCACTGCGCAAATGTCGCAATCGTAGTTGCTAGCGTTTTCAGTCAATTCATCCTTTTTTTCGATGTTTCACTTAATCCCAACGAGTGCAATTAGAATTAGAAGGTGAAGGTGAAGAAGGTATACTGTAAGTGATTCTTGCATAAATGAACAATGACGGCACGTACTGCTGCTGAACACGGCACATAAAAGGGCGGATATCATTTGGATGAGAGGCAGAGGGACTCCCTCTCAGAGAGTGTTTATCAAAATTTTACTTCGAAATAACAAAATAATTGTTATCTCTTATATATTTCGAATGCCACACGCAAATGTCGTATAAATTGCGGGGATTTGCAAAAAGTAAAATTTGATTGAAAAATAAGCGAGATTTGTTGGAAATATTTCGGTGGAGCAATTTGATGCAAAAGAAAAATTGTTTTTCACTTCTCCTCTCTCTTTCTCTTTCTCTCGCTCCCTCTTTTTGCATTTTGTTAAGAAATGAGAGAAAAAATTTATTGGGTAAATTTTGATTGAAAGTTGAAGAAGAATTGTGCAATTATGTCTAAGTTAAATATTTATTTGGGCACATTTTAGTGCAAAAATTTTTGATAACAAAAAGAATTTCTTCTAATTATTTGTTTTTTCCTCCTTTGTTTCCCATGAATTTCATTAATTTGTTATTTCATGAAATTTGAAAGTTATCAATTCATCTAAAACGGAAAAGGAGTTTTATATAGTAGCTTAATTCATATGCTTTACACATATATAGTAATTTATATATTTTGTACAGTAATTTTATATAACGGCATTGTTCTAAATTAACTTAACAAAAGGCACGTTCTTCGTTTGCTGATTTTGATTCGTAATTAGTTGAAAAATTCACAGAAATGTTGGTTTTTCCTTCCAATATGAATTTTTTTTTTGGAAGTAAATGGAAAGAAAAGTAAGAAAAATCGCGAAAGAATAATTTAAATGTATTACTAAAGAAGTGGGCGAGGCAAGGTCGAGCACAAATCAACTTTCCTTAATTTCACTTGCGCTTCTCAACTCAATCAAAGCTAATTTTGTCGCGCATTGACCGAAAAAAACGTAGTAAAATAAAATGGATTTTTCATCGGACAAAACGGCAGATTTTTTTTTTTTAATAATTTGCACTATTTCTTTTCTCATTTAGTAATTTCAATCTTAACTGCTAAATGTTTCGTTTTGTGGGAAATTTTATTTAATTAATAGAACGCTAGTTTAATCTTCCATTCTAATCGTTTGGTAGGAAACTCTTAAGAAATTTATGAAAATATCAGGTCCGAAAAATTTTTTCGTTTGTAAATTGCAACGAATTTATTTGTGTCGTAACCGAAATGTCAATTAAATAAAGCATATGCAAATCATTTTTTTCTTAGTGTAAATAATGAAAACGATCAAATTAATGAAATAATGAAAAATAAAGCTTGAATTCATGATTATGTATAAGCAATAATGAAATTTATTGAAATACCAGGAAACAGTAAGAAAGAAAAAGTGTCAATTACGTGCCCATGTAAATTAAGGTTAATTGAGATGAGAAATAAAATTAATAAATTATTGATGGGTGAATTAAATGGGACATTGAATAAATCGAATTCGACCAGTTATTAACGTCAATTCGAAATGATTCATGATGAAAGTGACTTTTCACGAATCGTTCACTTCATCCTTTCTTTTTTTTCTTCTTTACTCTTTTCAATGGCTTAAATTAAAGTTCAATTTCAGTTGCCATATTTTTTGTTTGAAAATTAATTTTAGATCAATTAATTGTGCTTTTCTTTTCGCGTTGTTGTTTCTATTTCACGGATCAATACGTAAAGCTCTGCTCACTGCACTGCACGTCTGCAACACTTCCAAGCAAAGCAATCGTCCACTCCTCCCTCAGAGGTCAGTCCTTTCAGAAGAATCAACCGATCCGGGCGGTGATAGCTTGACCAGGGCGGTGATAGATCGACCTCTCTCCTGTAATAGCTCCCGAAGATTTTTGTAATAACAGGAACAGTAATCTTTCCATCAGCAATACTTTCATTCCAAAATTCATTCCACAACCACTGCCGTGAATTCTATTCTCAGAGAAACATTAATTTGAAAAAGTGAACTGAAATATTGTCTTTATATGATGTATTTAAGTGCTGCTTGATACATCGATACTTTGATTCCTATTTTAATTTCAAATCGACAAAATAGCATTGAAATTAAATGAAAAGAATTCCATTAAACTAATTCAATTTGAATGTTAGAAATTTATAATTTATTTAAATTCTATCCTTCTCATTATAATTATTGTTTAAATCCATAATTATTCAAATCTCATTCTCATTTTAGCAAAAATTTTGCCTTTTTCATAATTATTTAAACTTCTGAACTTCTCGTTACAGATCGGAGAAAGTTTGATTTTTATTTCGAACGTTTCAACAACTTTTTGGAAGGGTACCGCACTTCAGTGCGAAAATGAATTTCAGTGCAGTACAAAATGATTCGTGCACTTATCGTTCGCTGCTGCAAAAATCGTTGAAAAGTACCAGGAAGAAATGGAAATTGTTTTGAAACAAAAAAAGGATAGGAAAAAATTCTCAAAAAAATGAAATTAAATAATGGAATGTAAAACTGAATGTAAACTTTTTAATATTTAAACTTCTGAACTTCTCGTTACAAATGGATAAATTTGCATTTAGATTTAATCTTTCTTTGGTATTTCGTTGCATTTCAATCGTTTTGCACCATGAAATTTTCAAATTAAATTCTAATTCATTTCACATTAATTTCTTTACTATAGCTAAGTGTAAGTAATTCCAAACTAGAACGGACGTTTTATTCATAAAATTTGTGTCTTATCTTACCTTTCTATTTATCTTCCACATTTGTTCCAACAATGAAATGCAAATTATCCATTTGATTCATAAAATTAAATAATTGATCATTGATTTCTAATTCGTGTTGCGCCTCTTCAGCGCTATTTGCTATTGCTTGTAAATTTGAATTTGGAAAATGACCAACGTCGGTGAAAGATTTCCCTGTCCGGAAATCCTTCTCTTCTGGTTATTGGTGCTTATTCTGATTGGGAAACATGTTCTTCGTTCCAGCACTTGATTTAAGCTAGTTCACGTTCTCTTAAGTTTTCTTGGAGACTCAGTTACCTAAGTGGGATAATTACTCAAGACCTTCCGGAAATGTTAGGAAGTAACTGGAGTAACTAAAGGCTGATTAGTTGCAGATGTTTTCCCGTAACATTCACCCATATCATCGTTTTCAAACATTTTCAGTTTCTTAGCTCCTAAAATGATGTTCACGCATCTTACACGTTTTATCCGCTTCTTCAGCTGATTCTTCCTACGCTATCAGTATCACCAGTGTGCGAAAATCCGTGTTGTTCGTTCTTCAAATTTCAATACACAACAGTAACGTGATCGTAAATGTGGGTTCTTTTTTACTAAGATTTCTTTTATTAAAACTTTATCAAAATTTCTTCCGTCCGAATCTCCGATGAATCTTCTTTACGGCGATGGGCATTGTGTAATTCGCCAAAACCCATCTTTGCGTGTCGATGGGTCCGTAATTAAATGAGTAGAAATATCGCGTGAAGCAGAAGTATCACGCAAATTATCAGTTGATGTAGCCAACAGAAATTTGTTTAAATTTCACGTACGGCTTATTATTATTATTATTACATCTATCTCTTTCTGCATATTACTGATCTCATCGTTTTTTCTTGTAGTAATTTCAATAAATCACTTCACTGTTTTCCTCGTTGCGCCATTTGCGCCTCTGATCATCGTACTCATTGCGCATACTTCTCCGTGTAACATGAATTATAGCAACTAGTAGCACTGGTTCCTAACTTTTTCAGCGAGCACGAAAATCAAACATAAATATAAATAATTAAATACAACTAATTATTTGCATTTTCATAAAAAAAACTATTTTAGCAAGAAGAAAATCTTCAGACGGAGAAAAGAGAGGAAGTGATGGAAATGTTTGTTTTAGCACAAAATTTGCGAATACAATAAAGTGATTTTAAATATAAGGAAATTATTGCGCACTTCCAGTTGTTTTGCGTAATGACGGTGTTAGCTTGAATGCGTTTTAGGCACTCTGAAATGAAATTCCAAACAAAATTCAAATACTCCTAGTTTGTCGGAAAAGCATGAGATCAACTACAAGTTAATTGTTGTCGTTTAATTAATTCCCTCATCTAACAACAATGAAGAAAATAACGTCGTCGTGTAGGATTTTATGTGATTAGTGTCACAAGTTAAATTAACTTTTCAAAAGCTAACCTATAAACAGCTTATGTTAGCAGTTGGATAAGCACAGATCATACTTTAATACGATCATAAGTATCCTATCCTATGCAGTTTACAACGGATGCAGTTAGATTTTATAGCAATTTGAATTTATACAGCTTATGTATCATATGAGCTTCAATTGAAGAGTTAAAAATAATTAATCATTCTTTGATTAATTTCCTGCAACTTAATTCGTTCATAATCTTTCAAAGTTAAAACTAACAAATCAAACATTTAACTCATTGCTTCTTTCGCCTTCTCTTCCTTCTTCTCTTGAAAATTCAACTGTTAAATTTAGTTAAAGTGTAACTTACACTTTAGGGACATAACGTTGGAAGAATGATGATAATAAATCGATAGGAAGTGGAAAAATTATTGTTGAATTTTTGTCGGCGCTAAAATGAATTTTTAATGAATCGATGGATAATTGATGTTCTACGATAAGGCAATAACTTATCAATCATTTTTCCATATATTAATGTAAGATGTAACTTCAATTCTTTTTTACTTATATAATGCATTTATAAAGTATTCGATTTTTTCTAAGTTTTGAAATTCACTTCACCTTTGTAAATTTGAAATTTTTCTTAACACTTAAACTTTTGAACCATTAGCTTTATTGTTGCCTGCTTGCTTGCTGTTATCATTTGAACTAATGCAATCTTATCTTTTTCAACTTTTACAATACTTCGTCAAATAATGCAAAGAATGAAAAGCAACAATTCTTCATCATTTAAATTTTCAAATTAATGAATTTGAAACAAATTAACGGGACGTTTTTTAACTTGTTCATTTGATGAACAATCTGTTCGTATAATATCCTATAATATAACTAATATCTATCCATCGATAATTTTGTCTTTGCTTTGTGTCTAAATGAATATTGAGGTTGAGGTTTGAAGCTTACCTTATTGAATTTAAAGTTTGCAAGTATCGTAGTTGAAGAGCAGATGGTGATTCGGCGATTGTTTCAGCAGCTTCTTTAAGAGCTCGTGATGCTTTATGTTCACCTTCTGCACCGATCACCTGAAATTTCATTTTAAATTAATGCTACAACAGATGTTTTTTGATGAAAAGAAAGAAAAATTTGAGCGGAAATTTGAGTGAAAGGAATATTTTGATATCCTTAAGGTCGATCGATTTAGATTCAACGAATATGCAGCAATGATTAAGTGTGATTTTACGTCAAAGTAGATCGTATATTGCTTATTTAGTCCTCGAAACAGACGTTTTTCACTGTTATCTATCGATAATTAAGCTAATTCTATTATAGGTGGACTTATAGAAAAGAAATTATTTCGCATTCATTGAAAAAAGAGAACCTTAGCTCGTGCTTCACGTGTAGCTTCAGCTTCTGCAGCCATAGCACGTTGAAGTTGAACTGGCAGTCGGACATCTTTTACTTCCACTCTTTCCACTTTCACTCCCCAAGGCTCTGTAGCATCATCAAGCGTTAGCTGAAAATTCACTCTTACCTCTTATCACTCTACTTCAATCATCATAAAATCCATTTTTACTTATCATTTTACTTCATGTTGGAAGAAAAGTGAATTTGACTTCATTTTAAGAAATAAAATTGAAATTTTGCTGCAAT
Organism: Litomosoides sigmodontis; assembly: GCA_963070105.1. Classification (NCBI taxonomy): domain Eukaryota; kingdom Metazoa; phylum Nematoda; class Chromadorea; order Rhabditida; family Onchocercidae; genus Litomosoides; species Litomosoides sigmodontis. The sequence continues at coordinate 6,587,626 of OY718807.1, read as the reverse complement.
CTTCGAATTCATTATTTAACTTTGTTAATTACATTTCAATATGTGATATGTAGCCAGTTAGCCATATGCCTATGTGAGTGTTTTTATTTTGAAAATTTAAAAAGAAGAAAAAATTGAAAATCAACTTACTTGCATTTGCATAGAAATAGCTTCACGATCGGAAAGCATTTCAGTTAGCGTTTTTGTTCCAAGAATATTCCTTAATGTTGTTTGCGCGAGTAGCTTTGTTGAACTAAACTTCATAAATAAATTCATAAATGACTGCTTTTCTTATCACTTTAATCACATTAGCATCACAGTGAACACAAAGTTAAAACATTTCACTATCAATTTTCAATGGAAAAGAATTGCTTTTATCAATTAATTTTGATTTTTAATTCTCTTCTGAATTTTTTATCAATTAATTTTGCATTCTTCCATTTTATGATTTGTTGCTTTACAACGATTTCTTCGTTACTTATTTTATTCACTCAATAGGATAATGAAAAGAATGAAATAAAAAAACATGCGTTGCAGCATCTTCAACGTTCGTAACTGATACGGTAGCATTTGAAATTCGAAAATATACAACCGCATCAACAGCTACAGTTACTGAATCCTTAGAAAGAAGCTGAAAGAACCAACAATTTCTTCATTCTTTAAATTTTTGAAAAAATTTCCAAAACATATGCATAAATATTAAATTATCGAAAGTTTGTAGTGCTGCTAGGTAATATTTGACAAATGATGATAAAGCTTTTGGTCATTTAATTTTGGTCATTTAAATTTAATGAATTGAGTGAGCAATTACCGGAACGGTAAGCTAAACTACTTGAGGGAAAGCAAAGGGTTAAATTACTGGAATTAACAGTGTGAAACAGAGTAATCATTTGATAATTTTACCTCCTGAGGAGGTACTTCGAATGAGAGCACACGCAGATCCACCTTACGATATGTATCTATGCATGGTATGACAAAAAATATGCCTAAATAATTAAATTTTTAAAAGTAGATGAGTTACAATTTTTTTCAAAAATTCAAATTTGATCAAATCATCATTGCATGAGAAATGTCGATTGAAACTTTAAAAAATTTAGCAACAAACCGGGGCCTTTTGCGCCACCAGGCATTAAGCGACCTAATCGAAATATCACGACCCTTTCATACTCTTGCACAACCTGAAGCAAATGACAGCTACTAGAGTTGTGGAAAATGACGAGGTCGACTTTTCTTGACCACATGCATCTCACTCTTGTCTCTCTCTATCTTACCTCCTCTACTGATATAGTGATAAATTGTTGGAAATTAGCTTTGCTTATTTGATAAGCTGTTTTCTGCTGCCAAAACGAAATACTGCGTGTCGAAATGGAAAAAAAAATCGATATTCAAATTGTTAAATTTGTAAATAATCGTAGTATGTAAAATTGATGAAATAAGTAACTTACTTTAACGCACATGCATGCCGAAATTGGGAATGTGAAAAAGATCAGTATGTAGGAAAGTATCATTAAGATCCAACCACAAAAGCCTAGTTCACTTCTTATATTCGCTGAAATAGAATAAATGTTGAAATTTCAATTGGAATAAAAATCCATGGGATGAAACCTTATTTGTTTATAAATAAAGATAATTTCAAAAAAAAACTGTAAAACTTGTTCACTTTCAACAAATGAATGATTAATAAACATATTAGCTAATTATGGCTATTTAGATACTCAAACAAATTATAATAAACTAATTGTAAACTAATAGTTTACTAAACAAACATTTGAATATTCATCAAATAAATTTATATATTAAATAAGGATATTTAAATATTTAAATTACAATAAAAAACAAAACATAATGAACTAATTAGCGGACAGAAATAGTTTAGGGAGTGTGAACGAAAGTAAGGAATGGTTAAATGGCTAAAATTACAATAATAAAATTGCATAATTTTAATTATACGAGCAATTATATTTTTCACTTGACTTACAACAACGAACTACTTATAGCTAAATTTCACGTAAGTAATATTGCACTTTCACTAGAGCTCTGCAATTCCTTGCACTGACGTTAGTACCGTCAAAAAGTGCAATGACACCAATTAAGGTTACACTACTAGTATATTTCGTAAATATTCATTACTTTCGATTGATTTCGATAATATTACTTATTGCAACAGCAAAATTGATATGATTGTTATGATCTTGATTGATATGATCAAATCAATCAATATCAATTGATATGATATGATCAAAGTGCTATTTATTTTCTTTTCGCACGAATGCTGTGCAAGTGATGATGGGTGTGCTTAAAATGAAATTTCGAATTTTAGCTTTCAGGTTTAGCTATTTAATAAAACTATTTAGGAGGGTAGAAGGAAAACGGAAAGGGATTGTAGCTAATATCAACCTAAAATGGCTGGATAAAGTGATGCAATTACTGAAACTGCAAATTATGGGTAAATTACTTCACACAGCGATGCATTATTGAAAAGCTTTTAGGAGAAGCGAGCAAAAATGATGCAAAAGAAATATATTGTTGAAGTATTCGGAGAAAAAGGTTAGCCTTTCAGTCACGGACGTGATGTTCAAGGATGGCAATATCGATTGATTTTGAATTGGTAACATTTTTTTCGACAAAAAGCTCTTGCTGTTAGTGGAAGTGATGAAGTATTCAGCTATCATTAGCTTACAGTTGCATTCGGCCTCAGTTGAAGATTGCTGACGGACATTTGCGTCAAACTTTACTACGCTGATACGTGAGCGATCATCACGGCTTAGCCCGTTTACGTCGGACTTCCAGTGCTCTCTCGTGATTATTGGCGGATACTTTGGCAACTGAAGAAGAAAGCAAAAGGAGTGGTCACATTCCTAGCAAAAATTATTGCAGGAAAGGTACGAACATAGGAATTTGTGGAAATTAGCTGTATTGTACCTGTTCAGTTAGATTACCACGTATTTCCATAGTGAAATTTTTGGCCTTACTGCTGGTAGGCCTGATGATTCTCTTTGATGGCGAATGATTCGCCGCTCATATCAACGAGATTAGCAATCAAGAGGATTTGATGGAGCGATAGCCGATGGCGAGCATTGCAACAGATGTTGAGAAGCACTCAATTCAGAAATAGGCTAATATCATCGAATTTAATCAAATTATGCAAATAGCTTATGCAATGAGTGTACTCGATCGGAAGAGACAAAGAAATCCCTTTCAACAATTTAAATAGCAATTGTGGAGGCGAAAATAGAGGAGAGAATGGAGGAAAGGAAAAAAAATATGTCAAAGTTACAGATTGCAAAAGTCATCGAATTGAAATGCTTTTTTTTTTTTAACTTAATGGCACTTCAAAATATAGGAAAGCTAACGTGAAAATTGAAAATGTATGAGAGGGAATTTATTTTACATCACATCGCTTCTTCAAAGAAGTGGAAGGAACACTTCAATTTTTACACCAATTGAGGGATGAGGGATGATGAGATGAGCGGAAGCTAACGAGAGAGAGAGAGAGAGAGAGAGAGATAATTGATGGTGAAAATTTTTTAATGGAAAGCTTCTTTGACAATTAATTGATCGCATGAACTTTCATTTCAAAAATGGCTTTAGTACCGCAACCGAAAAGCACTCGTCAAATTAACATAGCTATATATGTACCATGCGATTTTCATCGTCAGTTGAACTGCTAAAAATGAAACTACAGGTAAGCCAAGATTCTTTTTTGAGACAAATTTTAATTGAGGAAAATGAAATGATATCATTTAGGGAAAGGAAATGAATGTTTAAATGTCATTAATGGTCAAGACATGCTTCTCAATGTCCATTTGCCAAGTTGTGCTGACACGTTCACTGCTATCAGAGTGACCACACTTAACCAGTATGTTATTAATCCAAGTATTACTGTAAACACTGTTGCTTACAATAACTGCAAAAGTCAAATAAATGTGAGTCGAATGCATGCAATTAAAATGTTTAGAAATTCACTATTTTTGGGACAAACGTTTATAGATAATAATAACAATAATATAATTAATAATTACGATAATGGTAATGGTAATGATATTGATAATGCCAGTGATAGTGACAGTGATAAGTGCTTCATCTCATTTCTTTCATTTAAAATTGTTTATTTCTTTGTTTGTACGTTTGTTTACGACTGAGCGCACTGATTTATCAAATTGATTTTTGTTATTTCATAGAACTGCTCCTTTCATTGCAACAAAAAAAAAGTGCAAATAGTGAAATTCGTAATCGCTGAATTTATGGAACAACAAGTCCATCGTCCATGTGGCAGTGAGAAAGAGAGGATTTTACTGCTTAAATAAATGCTTATATATGTAAGCTAAAGTCAATAAAAGCAAAAATCAATGATTTAGAAAAAAAGAAGGAACCAAAATGAAACACTGTCATCTGACATAGCCGACCGGATTTCTTAAAATCTCGCTGTATCATTTTGCATTTAAAAAAAAAATTAATTTTTTTCAATATTTTAAAGCAAAATTCCTTTTTCCTCGACGTTTTTTTTTCTCAACAAAAAGCTAGAAATGAAAGAGTTGAAAGTTTTAAAATGAATGCATGAAATACTTGGTGTGATGATACTTGATGAGTGATACATGTTAGGGTTGCTATGTGATAAGTATTATTACTACTACACTGTACGAGAAAGTTCATTAGCGCTTAGACAGTAGTGCTCGTAGACTTTCGAAAAGTATAACTGTGCGAAACTAATTTTCAAAATTGTCAATGAGATGGATTTGAAGAGACAACAAAATTACTTCCTTTTCTTTCTCAACAAACTTTGATCGATGTTGCTCTGATAATAAAGCTATTTTAGTTCAGATATTTCTTTTTTTTTCGAAATATAATAGCGAGGCAAATTAAAATTATACGCTTAGCAAATTAGAGCAATCGAATAGGTAATTTAAAAAAAAACAGATGTAAACTTTATAGATTAATTAGAGTCAGCAGACCTCTAAGAGGATCAGATTGTGTGGGATGAAGTGATTTTGCATTGTCTGAAATACGACGGTTCGTTCGGGCTATTCTCTCTTCTGCTGTTAGACGTGCCCACGTCAGTGATCGACGTCGTTCGTCGTCGTTTAGATTATGCGAATAACGTCGTATTGATGGTGATAACTGTGAGCGTTTGACATCGAACGGATACAGTGATTCCGCACTTCGCGCTAACACTCTTCGACTGTACAAAATATCGGTTGTTGAACCGATCGTGCTACTACCAATCCTAGCAGTGCCATCGTCAATCAATGAGGGTACGTGATCGTTATCACGGGATTCCTCCCTGTTCCTCCTACTGGACATTCTCACGCCAATAACCGTCAAAATTCCACCATCCAAATCTTCCTGCAATGTTGCTTGTCGAGTTAATGTGGCGCAGCAGTTGCTTTTGATCGATCCGATAAATGGTAGCATGAAATTTGGCAGTCGTATATTAGTGCTTTTTCGGACAGCGGAAAATGACCAGTGCTCGTGTGGTTCATGCAGCAAATGTAAAGTGAAGTGATCTGTTTCACTCTCATTGATTAATCCACGTTGGAGGAGCTTTTTCCTTTTTTTTTTTTCACGCACAACTATTTCCAAGGCATCGTCCTATCAGCGAGCGATCCGTGATGGATCGTCGTTGCTTCTGAAAATTCAATGAAAATGGCGGCATTTTCATAATTTCATTGCCTCGCATACATATGCTTTCCATCCTTTTTTCCACTCCTCAAAACCTCATGTAGTGGCTAATTCGGAAATTCTCTTTTTTTTTCTCTCAAAATCATTTAAAATCTATTTTGCTTCTTGTAACTTTCAGCTAAATTCTTCTTCACTTCAATTATCCCTTTGAAGATTTCATCGGAGCAGGGGCTTATACATTTCACGCCTAACCAGCTCCCCTCACCTCTTTTCTCTTTTTAAATTTTAATCATTATAAGCCTAAAGTAGGTATCAAGATATTCCGAACAGAAAAAATCAATTCCTGTAATTCGTTATCAGTTCGACATTACAACATATGTGTGTCTCTATTGTTGGCCACAATGACTCATACCAAATTCTAATGTCAGATAAAATTGATTTCAATGTAAATGAACTCACGACCTATTCTGATATACTGCACGTGCTAGAGGTGCAGGACAGTTCAATTTAAATTTCAAATCTCTACCAGCATTTACAGAATTATTTGTGGGAAAATTGGATTTTAAATTTCAATTACTCACTTCAAATATATGCTATATATATATATATCCAAACTGTTATGATAGGAAATGCTATTTAAAAAAAAGAAAAAAACGAAAAATTGAGCATGAGATGGCTTCAAAATTTCCAATACATGAAAATTTTTTTTTTGCGCTTTTTTCGGCTTTTGAAAATTTCAATAAGAAGCGAATTTTTTTTATGTTTTTCAAAAGTGTACGAAATAAACTTCTTTTCAAATTTCCATTTTCTTCTTATTGTGAATGTGAAAGGCACCAAAGAATTTATGCCGCTATTTATATTTACACCGGCGAAAACCTAAATTACCTAATTGAAAGGATGCTAATAGGTCAACAAAGAAATTCACAATAATGCTAATGCTCACTGCAAAATATCAATGGTAAAATATAGTTCGTTTCATTTTGCTCAATTGATATGAGTTAAATCATGCAGTTATAAAAACACAGTGTGGGAGGAGAAGATTGAAAATTTATCAGTGAAAGTCGTCCGAAAATTTATTTGATTGTGCAGAAGGCATAAAGGAGAAAGTGATTAAAGGGAGGGAGGGAGGGAGAGAGAGAGAGAGGGAGAGAGGGAGAGAGGGAGAATAGGTGGGAAAAAACAATGGAAAACAAAGGAATCAATTAAAATGTAAATTTGGATTGAAAAGTGAGGCGAGGAGGATAGCGAAGAGTATAGATGCACATTTATGGTGGCTTAATGCCATTTGACGTGCGTTGATGAGAGTGAGGGAATAAGAGAACGACGGCGATTGTTGGCTATCGATCAACAACACCGCCATAAATGATTAGGCCTCGTACGGTGGCTTTATTCAACGAAATTGAAATTACTTTTAAATCCATACAATTTCAAGCAATCCTTCAACCATCATAATTACCTCTCTCTCTCTCTCTCTCCCCCTCCCTCTCCTAAATCTTTCCAGTGTTCTTTTCAACACAAAAATATGAAAATCATCCTTTGTGTAATATTGCTAATTGAATGATAGTAATTTTAATTGCATTGTCGAATTTAGGCATAAGTGATATGAATTAATCAACACACTTATCCAACTATCCCTTTCAAATAGCAAAAATTAGTTAATTAATTATTAAATCATTGATTAATTCTACAACAATTAAATGAGACATTCAAAATTCATCTTTAACAATATTTCCGCATTTTTAATTCAATAATATTATTTATCATTCTATATTTGTTATTTATTTATTTGTTTATTTATTCATTTATTCATTTATTTATTTATTTATTTATTTATTTATTTATTTATTTATTTATTTATTTATTTATTTATTTATTTATTTATTTATTTATTTATTTATTTATTTATTTATTTATTTATTTATTTATTTATTTATTTATTTATTTATTTATTTATTTATTTATTTATTTATTTATTTATTTATTTATTTATTTATTTATTTATTTATTTATTTATTTATTTATTTATTTATTTATTTATTTATTTATTTATTTATTTATTTATTTATTTATTTATTTATTTATTTATTATTATAAATATGCTAGTAATAATTATTTGTTAAAATATCGCTGGATATTTTTAAAATGAGTGCCATAATAGCAATGGCAAGAGAAATGAACGAAATTAAAATAAAAGTGTTTGGAAAAAGAAAAAGTAAATGGGGGAAATAGCATGTAAGTTGATGAGAAATTAAACATGCATTTTCAACAATCTAATTTGGAATGACTTTTAATGTCAGTGAGTGTAATTAAATCTCAGGATGAAAAGATATTAAATTAAAATTGAATTAGCATATTTACATGTTTTCACTTTGTTATTTATATTTTTCAAGTAACATGAAGTGGGAGTTATAAAATTGACTCGTACATGGCTGAAGTGGGCAAATGATGATGGATCGACTTTCTGGATGACGACGTAAATTGGATGAAAGCGAAAATGGAAATTTCAACAGCATTATTTGCTGTTCGTCAGTTTGTCGGTGAAGTGATATTGACATCTTTGATATTAAATTCAGAATTGGGGATTGAAAATTTGAAAGGAGAAAATTGAAAAGAATATGATTCATTGATTTTGATTTCTAGCCAAATTTCTAGTTGAAAAGTCTAAATTTTGAAAAAAAAAACAACCTCACTTATTTAACTATCGCAATTTTTCTTTCAACATTTATTTTAATTTATGCAAGTACTATTCTTTTACAACTCTCCTCCTGCTTACTGATAAATTAAAATTTTCTAGAGTCTGTCTCGCTGTTTATCATAAATTATGATTTCAATTTTGCAACGCTTGGAAAAATGAGCAGATAAAAGGTTGCGGAAACATTAAGAGATAAAAGGTCATTAAAGGTTATTATTGCAACGTGCACATTTATCAAATGAATGCAATTGTCTTATAGCTACTTAATTTCGAAAAGAGTCAGGTAAATTTTATCAGTGATAAGGTGCTTCGCAACTTTCAATAATTTTCATCTTTCGATGTTATTTCCAATGTATAGAAAGAAGAAAGGGATTTCTTTATTTAATTAATGCATTCGTTAATTTTTTTCATGTGATAATAACAATAAATTCAAACGCCAACAGTAGTAATTTTTGATTTCCTACTTTTTTACGCAGTTCTTTTACAATTTCGACGCGCAAAAATTTTCCCTCACTTCTCTATTAATTATGAATCTACTGGTTTTTTGACGCAAAATTTACATGCGGCAAATGTTTGACAAAAATTATCAACGTATAGCAGTGGTTTTGTGGTAGGAAAATATTGATGAAGAACACTTACACGGCAATAAATCATATCGACGATACCAACGCTCAAATACGCCAGTTGACAAATGCGTAAAAACCACGTGACCTCAATCTTTTACATTACTATTGCAAAATACGCAAGAAATGACAAATCGCAGAGTGGTCAATTGAACATTTCTTATTATTACTTAAATTTCTAAGAAAAGTTATAATTGTCGTTTCAATTAAAGCAGGGAAACTTTTTGCTAAACTCTTGCGGAACTTCTTCACTGCAAATTCTCATTCACGCAAAGTTTAATTTTTGAAATGTCATTTTCTTAGCGATAATAATAGTTAGTATTCGATTGATTTGCTAGGTGGCAACCAGAAATTCTGCGCATTCGCGGCACTCCCAGTAGTATTTCATTAATTCATTCTTACCGGCAACTTACATCTCTCATTTTTTGGCGTTGGGAAAAATCGAAATGGTTCAATGCGTATTTCAGGACCACTAACAACCATGATATATCGCTACCTGAGAAACGAGCACACGAATAGTTGTATACAAATGACTCAGTCAAATGTTTTACATATTTAAGAAAAAAATTAGAAAAAATTAAATGGAAAGTTTATAATGACATGTTTGTTATGCGAATTCACAAAACTGAAAAATGGCAAATAGCTGAATTTATTTCAAAATTATAGAAAAATAAGATGATAAAATTCAATGAAAATATCCTACAGATAAGTGAAATTAAATCGTTTCTAAAACGATCTATCAACTGTTTTGAATTCTGCTACCTCGTTTCTCACTTATTTTGCAGAGATAAGAAACAAGGAAAGAAGCAAATTTGAAAAAAAATTGAAATTTGAAAAGGTCACGCAAAATTGATAAGAAGGAGCACATGTTACATAGTACTAAAAGAATTAATTTGATAAGGAATGAGCATTTTTAACAGATAGTTTAACAAATGTTCTCTTTTCTACTGAATTAAAATGGAGAAGGGGATGAGTGATCCTTCTGAGTGAACGAAGGCGAAATGAAATTTCATTTTGTATGTCCAGCACTTGAAGTAATTAAAGTTTGATGAGAAGGGTCGCTGTTCACTTCAACATTAATTGCAACAAATATTAAAGAAATTTCAAGGGAAGCGGGGGAGGGGGAGGAAGGGCGAAGGGGAATATCTGAAAGTAACAAATACGATTTGAACAGCAATGCTTCCTTTTATTCGATAAAAAATTCAAAGTGGTAGGATAACTGTAGAAGTGTCTAAAATCTACCGGCGAATTACAGTTGTATAGAAGAGAGGAGGAGAACTGATGAAAATAGAGGAATAAGTAAATGGGAAAAAAAAGTTTTTTTTCCATTTCTGCTTCGTCATCTATTATAAGCTACAACAACAGCGAAGAAAGATACGTAAAAATACGCTTGCATTACCGCGTGCGCGTGCATGAGTACGTGAAATGAGGAAAATTGGTGCATAAATTATTTTTTTTAACAAAGAGATTTAACGAAAAAAAAAGAAAGTGAATGGAATGGGAAAATGCAAGAGAAATATGCAGTGAGCACATAAAATTCATCCTATAATTTCCATAGCTTTATAGATATTCTAATGAACTCCTCCCGCACCTCCTCATTTTATCGAATTTCTTTTTCTTCTTTTTTTTTTTGCTAATTTTTATCGAATGAAAGGAAGCCTTGGTGTTCATCCATTTTAAATCAATAAATTGAAGCTAAAATTTTACTTCAAAAAAGAAATAGAAAGAAGATGAGGAATGGAAATTTTAGGAAAGTAGCTGTAACTGTATTAGTGTAGAAATTTTGAACTAAAAGCAATTATATGATGAGTCTTAAAATATCGGTGATTGACCGATTGATCAATTTGATTAAATTTTATTGAAGTAATCAATGCTGAAGTATCGTACGCATGTGATTGTAAATTTATCAAATTCATCACAAATGCATCACTTTGAGTGGAAATGAGTGATGAAAATTCATTTGAACTGTTTGTCTATTATTCATCTTTTCTCTGTTTGACTAGATTTTTACACTTAAAAACGATATAAAATTAACGTAAAAAAAATAAAAATATAAATAAACATAAAATTGCAATTGGAGTAGAAATCTTTTTTTTTTAAAACTAATTTATGCTCTGTAGACGATGGATAATATATGTAAAAAAGGAAGTAAGCTTAAATAGAAAGAAAATTTTCAAAATTCTCAAAGATTTTAATTTTTAGGACTGAAATAGGAAAGATGAAAAGACTAAAATGTCGCATTAAATTTTCGTTATTTAAATTGTTGCACAAAAACTGTCCGTCTCGGTTGCTGCATTTAAAACAAACAATAAATACAATTAAAATAATTGATGAAATTACTACCGCTAATCCTCCGTGGTGATGGGAAATAAATTAAAGGAAAAAATAATAAAATCTTAATAATAATAATAAGTATTATTATCATAATACTTATTATTATTATTAAAATAATACTTCAATGCACAAAATTATATTTTGCAAATGTTACAAATTAATTTCAAAAAAGGAAAAAACTTTTTTGTTGCCTTTATTTTCAGTTGACTTTGCTATTTCAAAATGAAATTCCATTTCAACACTTTTGATCCTTTTTGGGTGAATTCTGAATGAGTGAGACGGAAAAAACACTGAAAGAAATCACTCCATCAACTTGTCATTTAACGCGCGTGTACGGTAGCGGCGAGCTATTCGCGCAAATAGTGTGTCAGGGGAATTGATGCATATGAATTTTTTTGAAAGTTTTTTTAATACTCCATAAACAACTGTTCCTCTTTTTGAAATTGCCTTCACAGCACTTATTATTAATTGCTACTTTCGTTGGGATAAAAAAAAAATGAAAATTAAGAGATAAACAATTGCATATTTATTTTGTCACAGTTAAAATTTACAATAATGCGTAACAATTTACTGTTACATACTTAATTTAAAAAAGAAAAAAAAACATTCTTTGAAATATTCTTATTTCAACAGTGAATGATAGAAATGAAATTTATTTAGTTTCTGTTATTATTGTTTGGATATTGCGGTTTTTTCCGTGTAAATTAGGAATAATATGTTTTAGTGTTAGCCTAAATTCACAATTCACAAATATCTCAATTTTAAAAATAATGAATATAAAGTCTTTGTTGAAGTATTTCTCAATTTCGGTAAATTAATAATAAAAGTGCATTTATAAATTTAAAACTTAAAATAACTTCTAAATTTTATTAGCTTCCAAAGGCTGTAGCAAATGTCAACTTTAATTTCATGATTGGACGAGAATGAGTAATTTTTAGCAGAAAAATGAAATCATTTAAAATTTGAAAATTTTAAATTACACAGACCGAATCTGTAGAATCATACAATCTCAGGTATTCCAATATATATCGGAATTACTAAGAAGACAATTCGGTAGGATTGTGGAAGTGAGCAAAATGAATTAGAAAATGAGTTGTCAAAGAAGGGAAACCTACCGGACACCAAATTGAACGGTTTCTTTTTATTTCGAGTGTTCCGTGTCTTTTGATCCGAACTGAATATGCTACGATGATGCCACTTGTCGTCCGACATTGTCACCTCAGTGCTCTCGAGTTCAGCCGATCGAGAAACATCAACCATCCGGAATTGTCGATCCGTTGAACTGAATTGAATGCACACGGTGCACACGCAACTCGCTTCCCTTCAACTAACCCTTATATTGTAGGCGGAGATTTTTCCAAAACGATTTTAATTATTTCAGCAAATACAATAAAAGTACTGCAAATAAGCGTTTTGCAAATTTTTCAAATGCTAATAGTAAGTTGCGAAGAACGAAATTTAAAAACGTAAAAAATTAACAAAAAAAAAGTTGGCAGCACAAACAAAAAAAAAGCAAATGTAAAAAATAATGAAGTTGTCAAAAAGATCTAAGAGAGCAAAGGGAAAGAAAAAATGAGCAAAATTCAGAAAAAAAACCTAAAGTATTTTAAATGTCATCAATTTACATTCAATTGGAATACAGCAAACGTCTAATAAAATTCATAATTTACGCTTCTTATGTCTGAAATTATATTCATTTCAACACTACTTCTTTAATACAATTCGAAAAAAATCTGGAAATTTTTATCAGACAACAAAAAATTATCCCAAAATGCTAAAATAATTTATTTTACTAATTTCAAAGTTTTTAAAATTTCGTGAAAGAGAGGAAACAAATGCTCAAAATACAGGAGGCTAATAAAAGTACTGAGCGGTAATTTGCTTTGAAGCTTTTCTTCCTTCTTTTTTTAAATGACAAAATAATGCTATTAGGAAGAAGCTGAGAAAACCGCAAAGGTAGAAAATAAAATTAAGCAAAAGAAAAAATGTCCTTTAACTGCGCCAAGCTTATTGAAGTTAAATTAAAAGATAGAAAGAAAAAGCTGAGGTGAAATATATAAAAGAGAATTTGAGAAAAAGTGCAAAAAAAAGTCAAAAGAAGTTAAACACTAGGATGGAGTGGTGAAAATTTTAGTAAAATTAATTTCCGACATGATTTTCGTATTTTCACGCTATGAAATTAAAATTAAAATTTTACGCAAAATATTTACCGTTCAATTTTTCCACTTAACTAATTTGACAATTGCTGCAAAATAAATTTTACTAAATTTTAATTCCATTTTGCTAAATTTTTACTAAAAAATTTAAATTCTACTAAATTTTAATAAAGTGTGTGATAAACATAAATTGTCAATATTTTTCGTTTCGTTCCTTTCGAGCTTGAAATTTAGACTGCCAGTAAATTTCAATTGACCACCGAAGTTGTTTCAGTTTATCACACATTTCATCTATAAATTTCACTCTGTTGCTTTCGCAAACACATGGAAGCGGAGGGCGTCATCGGAAGCTAATTTCGCTCAAAACAACATTTATTGCTTCACGAAATGCTCGTTCATTCATTTCACTGCGCCATCAAACTCAAGCAGACAGCTTCAACAATTAGCAATGTATTAATTTAAGTGGAAAGAAATTCAAAAATAAAGAAAAAAAAAAGGGAAACGAAGCGAAACGCATTTCATTTCGTTAGCCATCAAGCAGTTACGTTGTAAAATTGCATGACAAATGTTAAGAGAAAAAAAAAGGCACACAATGAGTTTCGTAAAATTTTGATCAATTTATGCTATTATTTTCCGTGTTGTTTGCACTTAACAGCTGCGTTACGTCACTTCGCTTTAATTTTTCTCAATTTATTCAAACACTAAACGCTCAATCGTTTAGTTGCTTTTGTGTAATAAACGTTGCAATAAATCATTTTATCAGGAAATCGAGTAAAATAATAATTATAATTAATTATAGTGATAATGACAATAATTATAGTGCTGTTAAAAATAGAAAGAGGAAGGGGGAAAAAACAGTGGAAATTTTTGCTAACTTTGAGAAAAGTCTTCGTTTCGCTATGAAAATGCAACTCGAGTGAGTTTTTTTTTAACAGTGTAAATTAATTTTCGAAATTCTCCACTGATTGATTTTAGAAAGTTAAGTTAGAGCATTTAAAAATCATTTAAAGTTTTATTTAATTTAGGAAGTGAGAAAAAAGTTGGAGGGAGCGATCGGTTCAATTGCATCTCTCAACGAACTCGTTGATCCTCCAACCAGTGATTTGAAATTTAATTTTAAGTTTTAATTTTGTAGATATAATGATAAGGGAGACTAAATTAGGTGCTATATGCATGAAGCGTTGCATGTGTCACTGACGTCAGTTTTGATCCTAACAACCATTTCAGACGAAACGAGTGAATGAGTAATCGAAGATCGGAAGAATTGAGAAATAAAGAGGAATAAACTCATTCGCACTTTTATATTCCTAAATTTTTGCACTCTATGAATACACCCACACCGACACCAACGCATTTTGTAATTTATTAAAATTTCAATAATTAAACAATAAGCTGAAGGAAAAAAGACATTTGCGCTTACTCTTTTTTTCATTACTAACTCATTTTTCATTGTTCAACATTAATGAAACGTTAAGCACAAAAAAGGGACAAACTATCTGAAATACTTTTTAATTCTCCTTTATTTTTCTTTGTCGCTTTGTTTTCCCCTCCTTGCTCTTTAAAATGCAAATAATTTTAAATGTATCTTTAAGTGGAGAAGACAATAAAGAGTCTTTTACTTCCCTTTTCTAACCTTTCTTCATTTCAAATTTCATTTTCGAATTACTGCTTTGTATACGTAGATGTGCGTACATATTTATTTTTTAATTTGTAAATGCGCGAAAGACCTCTCTAAGCCTCTCTAAGTCAATCTAATCAATTAGAGAGAACTAATTTTTTTTTAGAAAAAAAACGAAGGTAAAAAAGAAAAGAAATGGAATTGTCACCTTCGGCAAATTATGACAGTCAATAGTTTAATGAATTTTAATTTAATTGGAAGTTAATCATTTCAGCCACAAAACACTGATAATAATTAGCATATCACAACTGAAAAGGAAACATTCTAAATGCTATTGCTCACAATGACCACAAACAATACTGCAAAATAGAAATGAAACTGAAAAAAAATTCCGTTGAAGTGAAAAATAAAATTGTTCACATCGTCGACAATTTTAAAATATTAGTAAATAAATAGTGCTGTTTGGGTTGAATATTTTGCTAATTAATTTCTCATTCCGATTATTGTTGTTGCGGTGCTGTGCGTTCCTCTTTTTTTATTTCACAAATAGAATTTAATAAATAAATTTATTAAAGCATTTAAAATTTCCGAACGGAAATATTCATAATAATAACAATGATATATGAACATTTTTATGGTAACTGATAAATGATTAGCAAAGTAGAAATATTAAATTTCGCATTTTATAATTTTTTGGTTTTTCATAAATGAAGCAAAAAAAAGAAGAGAGGATGAGGGGAAAAAGAAAACTGAAAGTTTTGCTTAGCTTAATTAAATATACGCAAAGAAGGTGTATTCTAAGTATTAAATTCGATTAAAAAAAATCACTTATTTCATTTCTTTCCTTTTTTTTGCAATAAACAAGGCAAAGGAAGGAAATAATTGGAGAAAAGTTGAAGGATATAAAGAAAAGAAAAGTAAAATTTAACAACTGGAGTAGAAAAAAAACAAAATTTCACATAAAATTTAAACAAATTTTAGAAAGGAAGAAAAATTTGCAAAAAGTAATATGATATTTGTGTGTAACACAGACAACCATCGGTGAAGCATATTCTCAATGATAAGATAAGATATGATAACTTTATAGCAGACAGATATGATAGCAAATTCTATGAGTGCCATTAGCATATTCATAAATTTCAAGTTTTGTTATTTCAAAATGCCTATTGTTGGCTTTAGGAAATATTACAATTGCCGTTGAGGTAAATCCCATCGTCCGCCTACCGCTTACATACACGCTAAAATCAGATTTCTTTGTTAAAATTTCCATATTTTAGTTTGTTTGATTTCTACACGCTACGCACACGTCACGTCGTTAAATTCTATCAAATTAATGCACCCAAACATTTGCACTTTAATATTTTTAGCATATAAATTGAAGCAATTTTTCGTCGCTTCAATGCAAGAAAAGAATTGCTTTGAAAGGACGAATGCGATAGTTTTAAGAGTGGAATTTTTGAAATGCAGCTCAAATTAAGTTTTTTTAATTTTATTCCGCTCCTTGTACCCTTCGGGAAAATTTCAGAAGTGTTTTTTTGGAGGGGAAGGACGCGGATTGGGTGTGAAGAGTTTAATTTATGTGAATAAGCAAAATAAATAAGTGCATCAGGAACTATTGATTGTGAGAGCGGAATTGTTGAGGAAAAGTGCTTGACCGTTGCAAGCGTTTTTTCATAAGTTGAAAACTGTCATAGAAAACTGTTTGAAAACTGTCATGTTTGTTGCAAATCACTTCCTAATAATGTTTATCGGAACATGCGCACCTACCGGTGCCGGTTTCCTATCGGTCATTTATGTCTGCGTTAATTGGAATTGAACGACTCTACCACATCAGCACTTCCACCAACTCCTTTTACAACTTCATTTCGACTTCTATTTCTAATAATAATAGTAATGGTAATCTAGTAATAATAATAATCGCAATAATAGTAATTAATTAGTAATGGTAAATAATTTAACAATAATTAATAATTTATAACACCATCGTTTGTTATGTTTAATAAGGGATCTGTTGAATGTTAAGCTTATGATAAAAGTATCATTCCTGGAGATCTGTTCATTTTAATGATTTCATCATTTTTTGAACTTCTACTGCGAAAAAGCTCTAAATTACATTTTATACAAATTTCATTTTAGTTCGTAGCAAAATTTCATTAATTTCAAAATTTTCAATTTAATTTTTTTTAGTGTAATTTATATCGCTCATATGATGAGACACAACGTATACTTTCATTGGAAGTACTCGTAGTCTGACGAAGTAATTTAAGAATTTTTAATTTTTATTTAATCTGAAAAAAGGGTGACTCGCAATTACTTGAAGATAATTTCAGAGAAATAAATGAATGACACCTTACATTATTGAATTTTGCAATCAATATAAAACATTGTTATGATAAATAGTGTAAGTGAAGGATGTACAGAGAAACGTTCTATTTTTCCTCACTGAAAAGCTTGCCGAGACGTATTATAAGCTTCGTGGCTAATTACTCCCAAACGTATTCGTACTGTTAGAGTAATGAAGAAATTTAAATAGAGAAAAAAAAAACAAATAAATAGTAGCAATCGATATTTCACAATCTAAAAAAACGACTTATTGACGTACAAAAGTTAATTTTAGCCATCTTTTTTAGTTGCGAGATATTTCAAAACGCTTCCTATTAATTAATTGATTGCTCTCCTATCCTTCAGATCAACAAAAGTGCCGCTTCAACATTCCGCTCTACGGCAATGTCTTTTTATTACGCGGTAATAAGCCAGAGATCTTCATCTGGTCATTCGTACACGTAATTTAACTTGTACTGTCGTCATCACAAAATAGGTTTACCTTATATTTACTTATTTCATACTATTTCATTACTCGTTTCCATACGACGAAAGTCATAGAATGCAATTCCATATATTTCAAATTACATTTTAATTCACTTTCCGTCTGATTAAAATTTGATCATTTAGTGCAGTGACATCATAAGCTCACTTTCCTCTAAGATGGAAGTGATCAATAATTCAGCTACTTAAGCTACATTTTGATACTCAGTTATAAAATCAAATATTACTGTAGGAATTTTTAATTGAATAACTAATAATTAAGTTAACAATGCAAATGAAATGAAAATATAGTGATGAAAGGTTTGAGAAAGACGTAAATTTTTGTGAAAAAATGGTAAAATTCGTAGTGTTAGTTTTGAAAAAGAAAGGAGAAAATTTTACATAAACGATATATTTGTGTGCTCGCAAAAAAAATATTTTAAATTTTAAAATGAATGCCTATTTTTTGCGATATTTGTAAATTTTATTCCATCAAAGTGCGCTCGCTGAAATTTCACTTTTTACATTTTTAAGTAATTGCTAATGCGAACACTTTTGTAATAAAAATAACAATGCCAATGCCTATTGGGGAGTTATTTCAAAGCTCTCGTCGCTTACATTTCAATTATTAAGTATTGAATTTCGGTTATAAAATTTGTATTTGAAGCAATAATTTGTAAACACATGCAAGCAGCGTGGATGTCATGCAATAGGCAATGGTTACCATAGGGACAACAGAAGGAGCATTTGCGCTCAGACAGGCTAATCCGTTTCAATGGCGCAATCGATGGAGTGAATTGCAAAATTTATTTTTTTCCACAATTCCATTCTTCCTACAACAAATGATATTTGTATATTTGAGCAAAAAGGTTACATTTTTGATTTATTTAATTTTCGGTTCGCTTTCTTTTCTTTGTGTAAAATATGAAATTCAAAGCGAAGGGATGGAAGAGAAGCGACTGGACGGAAGGCAGCGAGCTAAGCTTATTGTGCTTTGTTTGGATGAATGAAAGTTCCCTTCCAGTAGCATCCAATCATACTTTATCATTGACTTCCATAAATTGACAACTACACTGGTCATGCGTGAATGCAAATTATCGTCGTTTATAATAACAAAATGCTCTCGCGCCACACACACACACACACACACACACACACACACACACACACACACACACACACGCACACACACACACACACACACACACACACACACACACACACACACGCACACACACACACACACACACACACACACACACACACATCGATCGTAAAATTCTATTTGTAATGAAAAAAAATATTCTTTTTCAACATTTAAAATTGAATTTTAGTAAAATTTTTAAAATATTTTTCAGTATGATATTTTAGATTTCAATTCCAAACAATACTAAACTATATTGCGTGTCATGGATGAAATCAACGGGTTATATTGCAACTGGTGGAGATCAGGGATTACTTAAAATTCTTAAATTACCAGCAAATACACGTTAGATCATGCTTCGCTAGTATTTTCATTTAATTTTACCGTTATCTAAAACGTTAGCCTATCAAATATTCCATTCAAAGAAATGAAAGAGAAAAGCAAGCAGAAACTCTGATTTTCATCGTTTAACCTTTTTTTCTTATTGTTGGAGGAATTAAATTGAATTAAATTTAAATGTAATGAAAAGAGCGGTAAACTGATTGATGAAGCAATGCGTTGCAGCAAGTAGTAACAGTACGTTGCCGGCAACAGTATCGAACAGTCTGTCGATGAATCAAAATTTAGATGGACACGGAAACATCGTCCACATAGCCGAGTGGAATGAGTGCTATCAGAAGCTAACAACGTGTGACAGCAACGGTCTGATAATCGTTTGGCTAACACAGAGTGATAGCTGGTACGAAGAAATGATCAACAAGCGGAATAAGTCAACCGTCGTTGGCATGGCGTGGAGTCATAATGGCACTAAAATTGCTATCGCATACGAGGACGGTTTGTGTTTCATTTCATTGCGTCGAGTGATCGCTGTTGCTGTAAGTAAGTAAGTAAATACTTCGTCCAATACAGCAGCAACTGTACTAACTGTTACTTATTCAGTTAGCTAAATCTGTTGACAACTTTGTAAATAGCTAATCATCGCCAATATTGAATTCAAAGGTGAAATTTTTAAATTTCATTAGCATGTTGCTATGTTGCAATGAAAGGAAATTATAAGCTTAACTGGATGGTTGTTTGAGCAGAATGGTGTTAGGTGCAACTGCTCCACTTAAATGCTAATTTTTCATTCTATCTAAAAGTAAAACTGAGGAAATTTTAATAATTAGTTGAAAAGTTTGTGTTTACAAATGGTTGTGCTTGCTAATTACTTAATAAAGAACGATTTGCAGAAGTCTAGCTTAAAAATGACTGAGGTATGAAGTGAGTGAGAGAAGAAGCTTAGGAATGGTATGCTTTTTCATTTGATCAATCAATAATTTCAAATTGCAAATTATTTGCTTTTTAGGACAAGCGATTGTTGGTTCGGTTGACGGAAGTCGTTTGTGGAATAAAAATGTTGCCAGTAATTTGGTCACACTTTGTGTAAATTTTTTAGTCACACTTTCAACTGCAATTTCATACTACTGCAAGTATTCAACAATAATTTTGAAAATGCATTTGATAATTTCAATTACGTCAGATGTACCGTGTTTTGAATTTAACCCAAAAAACGATATAAATTTAATAAATTTTTATGGAATTTTTCCTTTTTTCTTCACGAAATTACTGTTAATGCTAGCGAAGGCAAAAATGGGAAATTTCGGTGGACGCATTACTTATTGATAATAAGTAATGCGTCCAACGCTTACTTAATATTAGAAGTTAAGCTTAGTTTTTGCATGAATTTAGCAAAATATGAAGTATTCCAGTGGTCCGGTGATTCATCATTGGTATTCTTCGGCTTGATCGATGGCGAAATACACACGTACGATACGTCAGGTGTGTTCATGCATAAATTACGCATGGTTTGCATTGAAAGTGTTGAATTAGAAACAGCTCTGAAGAGTAAGTTTTTTTTTTTTTCATTCGTACTTTTCCACCGACCGAAGATCCCTTCAACTATGAAGTTCGTCTTTCGGTTTACTTCAAAAATCGAAATGGTCAATATTGTTAGTGAAAAAATTTATTTCAGAAGACTTACGGCGTACTACAATTGTTTCCATGGAGTGGTTTTGTCCTGTATCGCAGCACAGTAAATATTCAGACAATTATCAGGCTGGTTTTCGATTAAAATTTAAAATTGTTAAATTTTAAAACTTTTGTGATTAGTAAAGATATATTGGAAATAAGTAACAGAAAAAGAGCAACTGTGGATATTATCAAAATATTATTATTTTTTTTAATTTGAAAGTTTTCGTACATTGCATAATTGATCTGTTATTACAACTTTTTTTCAATTGAAGTAATACATACATTTGAAATTTTCGGTATTACGACGAGTTCATATTCCCGACGATCGACCGCGATTTCTCGTTGCATACAATCATGGTATTGTGCAGTTGATGAGGCATGAAAATGATTCAAGTGGGTAGTAATCAGAGTAAAAATGAACATAAATTTTAAACAAATAAAATTGTAAAATTGACGAAATTTTCTTTTACACTTAAAGCATATTTAAACAAAATAAAATTCAAATGAAAGCGAAGAGGGATTTTTTTATAATTTTAAGGAAAATAAAACATAGAAATGCTCATTCCTAGATTTATTCAGATCCGGTCATCATCAAATTGCCCAATATGATTATTAGTAAGGCTCGTTGGTCACCAGATGGCTCAATGCTCGCAATTTGCGGTTTGCAGACGGATTTAGAAGAGGAAAAGTGTATGATACATTTCGCTACTGCTTATGGCGAGGTTACTTAATTCTACCATTCCATAAGATTTATTTTGAAACGTTTTTGCAAATTTAAACTTTTAATATTTACTGATTGCATTATCGTAGCATCTCGTCTGCCATAAATTTTATTTAAAAATATCTTTTAAAAACAAAGTTCTTTGTTTTCATTTGGAATGAATTAGTAAAAAACAGAAATACTGGAGGGAAAACATTGAAACTTAAAAAAAAATTTCTGCTTTTTCCTGCCTTCCTCGCACCACTCATCATAATTCGAAATTTCAGCCTCTGAGGAACACACCAATACCGGGAAGAGCGATCGCCGACATAGCTTGGGCAGGTGACGGCTTGCAAATTTGTGCTGCGGTCGATAGCCACCTATTCTTTGCCAATATTCGATCGGATTACAAAGTAAGCGCTGCAAACGTTCCAACTTCATATCTATGAGTATGCTTAAGCGACAAACGATAAATTATTAATTGAACTAAATATTTAAATTAGTACAAAAATTTGTTAAACATTTGGTTTTGTAACTTTGTTCCATACAGCGTTATCCATTGATCCATTTTCGAATGCTATCCACAAGGAATAAGCAAAAGTTAGGTGATAGTTGAAATATGAAAACATATGCTTGTTGCATCTTTTGAGTAATTTTAAAATTTCAATTTCACTTCTAGTGGGCTTATTGTGGTCAAACGGTGATTTATTCGTATGAACGGATGGAAAGCAGAGAGCATTGTGTGGTGTTTTTTCAAACTAAACTTGAGGAAGTTTATTTGCACTACGCAAAAGTGATCGTTGCATTAGCTGCGTCCAGTGAGTATTGCGTTGTCATATCACGTGTGGAGAATCAGGTTTCTCAGCTTGGCCAGGTTTCTCCGTTACCTTATCACTCCTACCCCTAGTATCGTTTATCTTCTATTATTTGTTCGCATATCGAACAGTTCGCGATAATGATTTTTACTTTAATATTTTGGTTGATGAATTCTTTGTTTTATTTAGTTAAAAAAATGGAATTTATTTAAATGACTATTTAAGCAAATGATCGAAAGAAGTTGTTTCATTAGCTTCTTTTTTGATTGAAAATAAAATCTGTCGCTTCAACTAATTTGATATTTTTGGTTACTAAAAGAGGAAGAGAGCTAATTTTTAGTATCTTATGCAAATTTGCAACGGCATCGGCACAACAATCGATTCCAAATACATCAATATAGAGCCGAAGCATGTGGTAATGAGTGATTCGGAAGTGGTCATTGCAACTAATTTATCATTTACTATTTGGCAGTACAGTATTCCGTGTGCCATAAACCGTGCAATCAATTTAAGCGCTAATAATTCAACTCAAAGTGACCAGAAGTAATTGCTTTGTTGGCTTTTCCTTTTTATTGAAAATAGAAATTCCTTTCGTATACTTCACATAAATAATTCTGTGATTTACTTCATTCGTATTTTTTTTTTCAATATTTTAATGAAATTTCAGATTTTATTCTGTTGATGAAATTGGTGAAGTTGATAAAACTTCATCGAATCTCATGCGGAAACGATCTCAGGTATTGAAAAATTTACATCAGTGCAGCGTACTTCATTTCTTTATTCATGCGCTGTTTATTAAATTAATTAGTAGGTATATGTAAGCATACGTTGGACTTGAGAGTATCACGCGATTCTTGTCTGTGAGAAATGAACTATTTTGCGTGATCGTTACTCAAAATTAATTTCAGCAACAAAAAGATGAAATATGTGCATTAGGAATCTCGAAAAAATTCATTCTAGTTGTAAGTTTTTTAACTGTATTTTCGAAATATTTCTTGAAATTTACTTGACGCATATGAATGTTTAGTCCTTTGATTGTTTCCGACGATTTCTTCCTCTCCCTGTCTCTCTCTCTCCCTCTTCCTTTCTCTTCCGCTTCATTCTTTTCATGTCTTAGTGGAGACATTGCAAGAATAATGTAATTAGCAATGATCCGCTCCGTAATAATATGCTATAATTAAAGCAAATGACATGCACTAATAATAGAGCGCATGAAATTAGCACTTCTGAAAAGGAATAATTTACAGTGTCGAACTTCTGGAATTGCTAATTATTACTCGTTACCTGAGGTAACATTGCGAACAACCCTTAATTTGGGTTGTCGTGTGGAAAAATTGGAAATGAACTGTAATGGAACACGATTTGCTGCACTTACTGCTAATGGATTAAAATTATTTGAATTACGCGATAGTACCGTAGTATCGCTGTACCTTGAGCGGAGCGATGTTTGGAATATCAAATGGGATTCGGTAACAATATAGCTTTAAATTTAAATTCCAAATTATGCAATAATGAAATTAGCGAAGAAGTAAGCGTTAAAGGGAAATTATTAGACATTTCAGCTTTTTTGTCTTGAAATATATTAAAACATAAATGAAAAAAAACAAATTTTTAAAAATTATTTTTAAGTTCCTCCTGTTCAAACTGAGCTGTTTTAATTCGGATTAAATTCGAAATACTAATTAACCGTATAATGCTTTTCAATTATTGTTATCCCATACTTTTCTGCTCTCACATATGAATTAAAAAATAAATCAAATATCAGGATGAATAAATGGATAAATTTACGGAAAATTTAAAACGATTAAATTAATTCACGTTAAATTTTGACATTTCAATATAAAATTAAA
This sequence comes from Litomosoides sigmodontis, assembly GCA_963070105.1. Classification (NCBI taxonomy): domain Eukaryota; kingdom Metazoa; phylum Nematoda; class Chromadorea; order Rhabditida; family Onchocercidae; genus Litomosoides; species Litomosoides sigmodontis. The sequence continues at coordinate 6,563,281 of OY718807.1, read as the reverse complement.
ATGAATACACATATATGAAATTACCGTAGTCGAGCATTTTTATCAATGATATTTCAGGAAAAAGATGATACGATAGCAATAATGGAGAAGACAAAACTGTACGTCGTAAGAAACAAGGAAATTGAGGAGCCGATTGTTAACAGCGGCTATATCTGCTCATTCAAAAATCTCGTCGTCCGTACCGTACTCCTCGATGAACTAATGAAAAATCCTGAAACACCACATAGATCATTCATTATTGATGTTGAAACTAAAGTAATTCAATAGCTAATTTGCATTTTTGTTACTCATAAAATTTTAAATTGAGATTTTAAATAAATCGTACAGTTATCTACCTTTTAATTTGTGGGACAGGAGACAACGCTGTACAATAGGTTTCTTATTCATTGAAAATTTAAATTTGAAATTTGCTAGATTACTTTCTTCCAGCTACTACGAAGCGTGAAAAGTCTATTGGAGAAGATGGAAATTCAAGAAGCAACAGAATTCATCGAGAAGAACAATCATCCTAAGCTGTGGGCATTGTTAGCTGAGGTAGCACTTAATCGTTTGGATACGGTTGTTGCTGAACATGCGTTCGTCATGCTGAAAGATTATGCCGGAATACAACTTATCAAACGGATCAATGCCTTACAAGTAAGTAACATACTCGTAGATTAATCTATTGATTGCTGCTTTTTGTATCTTTCCTGAAGCATTTATCATTTATCAATACAGTTTAATTAGTGGTGAAAAAATGTATGGAAATATTTGCAGCATAATGGCTTCAAGAAAGCTGAGGTGGCAACATTTTACGGACGTGTCGATGAGGCGGAAAAAATTTATATGGAAAATGATCGACGTGATTTGGCACTCGAACTTCGAGAGAAAATGAATGATTGGTTTCGAATTGCGGAAATTTTGCAAAAAGCAAGACAACCGGGTGATGATGAGCTGTTGGTGAGAGCGTGGAATCATATCGGTGATTATTACGCCGAGCGACAGAAGTGGTATGATAAGGATGGAATGAACTTTTCCTCCTAGGATTTAATTAATAGACTTAATTATCACGTGATGCGTTACATTGTTATGCTGTTGTTAGACGATGATATTCGGAACCGAGCTGAAGTTGCTGTTCTTCTTCTTTTAAAACATTTGTAAATTTCAATTTGACGAAATTATATAGTTGTAGGAGCTAATATTGACCTTTGACAAGGTAGCAAAATAAGTCAGGAATATTTTAGGAAACAAGCAGAAATTTATTACGAAAGAGGAGAAAATCACAAGCAATTGATTAGATGCTATCTGATCGCTGATAATTACGACAAAATGGAATTGTTGGCAAAACGTTTGCCTGATGGCGACAAACTTATTGCGGTAAACTTTTACAATTTTAAATTTCAGTCGACAATTTTTACGTGTGTAATACGGAAAAATGTAATGGTAAAATATAATCAAAAAAAGGAAGGAGAAGAACATAAAATTTCCATTGAGCTTTTTTTCCACTGCTATCAGAGGCATCGATAATGTAAAATTGAAATTTTGTTAATCACAGGAAATTGGTGAAATATTTGTTAGTGCTGGCTTATGTGAACGAGCGGTAAAATGTTTCGTACGGGTATGTGCGCCAAATAATTTAAAGCCTTTCTTTTAAGCGTTGTTTAATTGTATGAGATTAATTATCATTTTTTTTTGTAAAATAATTTGATGACATTTCAAAATTTCACAATATCGTGCATTACTCCTTCTTTGTCTCCCTGAGCCCATGAGATATAAAATCGACAATAATATTAGCATCGTAATCTTGAAATATAGATTAAAAATTACCTCCCTCTTTCTCTCTCTCCCTCTGTGCAACTGATTATTGTAGAAAGAAGGGAAAGCGTATAGCAATACAGTCTTCCAGCGTGATAGACGTCACGTCGTTGTTTTCAAAAAGTGACCATATGATGCTGAATGAAGCACACACTCATTTTATTTATTCAGTGCGGTATGGTAAATGAAGCGTTAGATGCTTGCATACAATTGAATCAATGGGAGCAAGCGGTTCAATTGTCCAAAACGTATAATCTACGTGATGTGCACTTACTTCTTGACCGTTACGCTGAACAATTGACCGGTATTAAAGTTATTTCTTTCGCTGCACTGTTATGCCATTTGTCAAAGTAAATGGTATATTTTTAAATTTAAAGTTATTTTTCTTGTCAATGAATGTCACGGAAACGCAAGGATACTTATTAGTAATGTTGTAGGAAGTAAGGAGAAAAGATTAGCATCGGCGCAGCTTTATCGAAGAGCTGGAAAATATTTGGAAGCTGCACGTATTATTTTTGACGTATGCTAATTTCGTACATTCCCTTTGAAATCGCTTATCATTTTCAGTCACTTTTGTAATTTTTGTTCAATTTAGTTTTTGCTAGAAACGTAAGGTAGAATTTTTTTTTTTGAATGAGCGAGTGCATCTCTTTCGGAATTAATCTACCAGGAAGACCAGGAAGATTTCACGGAATTTCTTCTAGTGAACGAACGATCAGTTTTAATATTTCTAATTACATAGGATGTTCTCTTATTAAATTTATTGGAAAATAGTAATTTTTTGTTTGCCTGAACACTTTGAATTAGTATTTTGAAGTTTTCTTCGAGTAAAATGTCTCAAAATTTCATCCATCACACTTTGTAGGAGAATGGAGTTTACTCAATTATTTGTATTTTTAGATTGCAAATGAGGAACGTGTAAAGCATGCAGAAGCGTTACGCTTAAAAAAGCTTTATGTAATGGGTGCTCTTCTTGTTGAGCAGTATCACGAACAGAGTAAAGTTGAAATTGCTAAGGAATCAAAAAGCAAATCTGATGTTCGTCGTAACATTTTCTTTCATACACTACAAGAGATAATTTAAATTTTGAATAAACTCCTCTTCCGATCAGTCTAATCATCATCAACCTCTCCTCTTCACACGCTTGAAAATGATATTTGAGGCTGAAATTTGCTCGGAAATAAATTATCAATCCATTGAATGTTAGATCATTAGGTCATTTTTTGTGAACAATCTCAACTCAACCAATGAAGAAATCGATTTAAACAAAACGAAGAAAAGAATTATTGAATAAATTCGAAAACTGCAAAATTTCAGGAAGTAAATATTTATATTTTAGGCGGAAATAGCTCTAAAAAGATTGCTAGAGGAGGACTGTAAAATTTCACTGTCTGACAGTACTCTCATTGATAATGCATGGCGTGGTGCTGAAGCATATCATTTTTACATGCTTGCACATCGCCAACTCTACAACGGTGAAATTTTGTTTTCCGTCTTTTTTCCGCAAATTATTTCCAACACTTACGAGCGTTCATTTATTATTGTGAAATTACAATAAGAAGTAATACTTAGATTGGAAGTGAGTGATAAAAATCCGTGATAAGATTAAGTTTAAATTCCTTGCTAAAAAAATTTCGCATTCAATGAAATTCTGCAAAATTTTTGTTTAAATTATATTATTGAAGTTTTATTTTACATAATCTTCCCAAATATATGAATTGAATTATGAAACACTTATAGGTGATGTGGATAGAGCAATGATGACAGCCTTACATTTGACGGATTATGAAGATCTGATCGATCCGGCGGCAATTTATTCCCTTCTTGGTTGTTTCCACGTGGAATCATTTTTTTTTTCTCTCACTAATGAAAGTGTGGGAAATTTTGAATTTTAACTTGGAGTTGTTTAAAAGCTTAAAAAATACAACCAATCGACGCGTGCTTTTTTTTCATTCAATAAATTTTAGTTAAAATAATTTATAGCTTTAGCGAGTTGCGCCGCACGACAATTTGCAGTGTGCAGCAATGCGTTCATTAAATTGGAAAGTATGGAAACATTTACAGCGGAGGAGAGGGAAACTTACAGAAAACTTGCAATGAAAATTTTTACAAAGTAAGTATATCAGCGAAATGAAACGGACGAACCAATAATTAAAAGTAACTAATCAATAACAACTTATAGATATCCACCAAATGATACACGAATGAATAGGGTGGAATGTACGGGATGCTACGCACAGATTCAGGATTACTGCCACGTGTGTCCGTCGTGTGACACCAAATTTCCGACATGTGTGGTCACTGGTCGACCGCTTCTTACCCATCAATTCTGGCTTTGTCTCACCTGCAAGCATCGTGCCTGTGAGCAAGAAATTAATTTGCTACAGTTTTGTCCATTATGCCATGGAAAGCTATGATCGCATGAAATCGATTGAAATTTGTTGTTATCATTAAAATGATTTGACAAATTCTTTTCCTAATTTTTCCCATTTGAATCATTCTTTTTGTGTTTATGCAAATTATTATAGCCTAAAAGGAATGAATTTCACTTCCTAAAAGATCTGACTTGCTGCTCCACCGATCTGTTCTATTTTGATGTGTAAAATACAAGTATGCTACTGTAATTATTTGTTGATTAAATTATTTAAACTGCAAAGTATAAGTTTCAATTTAGCAATGAAATTTTACTTCATATTAACTGAGATCTGCAAAAGCAATTTTAAAAGAATAGGTAAATGCCTCTTAATTCTTAGAACATCGAAATACTTCTTCGTTTCATTTACATCACTTGAAAACTAATAATTTAATTTAAAAAAAATGAAAAAAAATAAATGGAAAAGATTTTTTGGAATAACTAATCTCAATTACTGCTTAATAATGATAATTGGGCGTATGTTTTGTACATCGACCTATTATTATCGTTTCGCAGAAGTGGCCGGATATTTCATCGTATAACTATTTCTTCGATCTGCTCCGTTGAATTATTTCAATAATTTATTTTAATTTTTTTTTGAGCCGTCTGTGAAGCATCCGAAAAGGAAAAGTAAAAGTAGTTGAGAGCAGTAAGCAATGTTTTAAAACAAACATTAATTTATTGGTGGTGGTGGTTTTAACTGAGCTACTCCAACGCTACCTCTCACGCTTCCAATGGGAGTTGATCATCAACCGATCATTGATGATGGAAAAGCAGGACTGGAAAACTCGCCCAATCAGCTCGTTAATTGCTTTGTTCAAATTGCTTATCAGAGAATAATAATGAGCCGCCCGGAGGGAATTCATACCAGTCCTTCCATTCCGCACTCATTCTCCACTCCCAACTGCATTGTTGTTCAACGAAGAACTGATTGATGTGAAGAAGTGCAAAATGCAAATTGCTCCTATGCGTGTTGCATTTTGCATTTTAACTTTAAAATTTCCAATTTTTCTTTAGATTTAAGTAGAAATGTTAAATCAGTCTTTTTATTTCATTTTCTTACATTTGTTTTTGTAATGTCAACGAAACAAGTGAAATATTTCGCGGTGATAATTGGAGAATTTTCAAGAATGAATGATTTCTGGCATATATTGTATTTGTGGACAATTTTTCACTGTGTCACCTCTCGTAAGCATTCCAGTAATTATTATTTTCCATATTAATGCTTCGAAATTTAATTTGCCGTAATTGATCGATTTCCAGGAGGTATTACATATTGACTTCAACTTTCATTTTAATACCAAGTGGGGTGGGTTTTCCACATATTATAAATGTTGCTTGGCAATTAACAGAAAAAGAGGAGAAATTGGAAAATCTCAAATACTTTACTTTCAGTTGTTCAACGGTTTTTCAGATGAAAGGTATTTGGACGAACTTAAGCCACTAAATGATTCAAAGGATGAACATAGACCAAACGGTGAGTTATTAGCAATAAAGCTCGAAATACGAGTTATGAATACGAAGATTACCCACGTCAACATCTACTTAGTTAATATTACTGATACTACTACGGTCATTATCATTAATCCCAACGGGACTTGAGAAGCTATGAAAACTTTTTCAGAAGCGATAACCTTTGACATTGTACAAAGTCATATGAGGGGAAATGCCATTTCGAAATGGATTGGTCCGAACGGACGGCTGAGCACCAGTCATTTCGTACCTGTCTCGGAAGCAAATCGCTTAATGAAAAATGGAACCAGAAGAATGGTTGAGGAGAAACAAAAAACAGAAACTGAACGGAGAAGCATAGATCATTCGAAGCTGTCCAATGAACAGAATTCAAATTCCGAATCTGACTTAACTTCTAAGAATAAGATTAAATCTCCGCAATTTGAGGCGAACGTGCGGAAAACATCCGATAAATTGACAAGAAAACCTATTCCCTTTCATACGAATACACACTATTTCAAATTACCCAAAGAAATTAAAAAAAGTTCCCACAAGCATTTTAAAAGAGAAGCAAGCAACCAAAGAGAAAGGGCAATTCCATCCGGACCGATTAGCGAAGAAAAGGTGGTCCATTCAAATGACATGAGATATCATACTTCTTCAACCTAATTTATCTTAACCATACGTCAAATCTAATCTATCATTAAGTGGTTTTGTTCCTTTCAGCCTCAGCTAAACAATCTTACCGGAACACAAGCGGCTACCGGAAGCACCCATGGAACGCACAAAATACCATACATAAGCAATCTTCCGGTGGTAAAATTTCTTTGAAACTTTTTGAGCAAGCACGCTTCTTTTTCCTCTAAAATAATATTACCAAATTTGAACTAAATCTAGCAAAAAACACAGTAAAATTGTATAGATCCAATACCGGATACAGTAATGGCGCCATCAGGACAAGCAACGATCGATATCTGATAGTAAATGCATAACCTTATATATCTGCCCTGTTGTTAAAGGATACAATAAACAACAAATTTTAGCCAAGCAATTGTCCACCACTTGACCCACTGCTTAATTCATCACTGCACACCGATACTGATGAAAGTTGTGGACAAAGCTTACAAGGATGGACAAAAGATCCTAACTGTGTTTGCATATATTTTGTAGCTGAATATAATGATGAGGGATGTCCAGCTAAATTTCATACACTTTGTTATCGACCCATCTACCAGGTTCGTCTACCACTTTTAAATGACCACGTAATACCTTTAAATCAAAATCACATTTACTACTTATGAAATCGTCATGGAGAAACTTTTGCATGCTATAATACTTGCCATTATCATTCGTGATCACTCGGGTTTTCCGGTCATATCAATCATTCAATCTAACGATCATGCATTTCTATATTTCAGTTAACAGACTTGCTATTTCTCTGGACGGATTTCTATTTATATATGTCAGGAGAGCTTGTTCATCTTTGGTGTAGTACTACCTGTTAAATTAATTGTTGATTCTCTTTCATTTTTTATCTGAAAGATTTAACTGTTTAAGAAAGTTGGTGGCACAGCTGAAGGCAAAGACCTTGACCTACGAGCATCTGAAACGTCTTTGGGACGAAACAACGCAACACATTCCAGTGGAGGCGGACAGATCAGTAGTGATAATAATCAAGAATTGCTAAATCAAAGCAGACTACAGTCAAACCAGATGCAAGCAACGAGAGAGGTGGAGGAATCACATGTAACGGTTGACAGGAAACTCAAACAATCGCAATAGCAATGTTTGATTCGCTGAATGAAAGATACAATGCAGTGTGAACAACAATGCCCAAAATGTTTTGTATGAATTGAACAAAAGGAGGCAGCTGCTTAAGTAAAATTAAAATATCTTTCTTATTTACACACTAAGTTATAAACTACGTGCAGGAGGAATCGGAAGCCTTTACTTGCTATATCGACATGCTCGCCCAACTTCATCCTAAATTAATGATATCTGAAAAACGAAGACAACCCTAAACAAATGTTATAGTTCCTTGTCGATGATTTTCTATAGTACTATCCGTCCATGTCATTTATTTAGTAAATCATTTTTGCATTTAGTTCATATAGGATGCATGCTGCTCCATCCACTAACTCAAACTATCTATTGATGAAAATGACCAAAATGCACAAAAAAAAATACGCCACATGTTACTTGTTTGACAAATGCACGTTACCACTGATATTCGCAGATCATGTAATTAGAAAACTAAATTTGTGAAAAAATTAAATAAACTTACAGCAGTTGCTTTGTTTTTGTGCTTTCGTTAGAAACGCGGAACCATTGTTTATAATGATGACAGTAATATAGTTGTAACGAACAGAAAAAATATTAAACAGGGTGATAAAGGCGATACAATAAATAGTAATAAAGAATGCACAGAACCCTTTCTGAGATATTCGGGCACTAATTTGGAATTCCTCAACACTGCAAAAATTTGCACTCTGTGAAGGATTAGATTTGAAGTTCAGATACACTAGACGACGATGAACAAAAAAAATCTATTCCTTTAAACTAAACGTTCAATCAAGCTGGTACAACATAAAAGCTACCATAATAATATTCAGATAAGGACCAGAACGATGAATTTTGGTCATAAATAAAATATCTAAAAGAAATTTCTTTTTATAAATAAAGTGCTCACTTTTATCTCATGTAAAGCGTAATGATAGCTAGAAACGTAGACAAATCATCGATCAGCAAAAAGAAAAATGTTGTGATAATGTTGGATTTAAAATAATGAGAACATTAAATATGGTTAACTTTCTCGGACAAGAAAAAACAAAGTAGTTTTAAAACAAACGAAGTACTACCTTAAAAAATTCGATTTCGATCCATCTCTCCCTACTCCATTAATAAATACCATTTGTCATAAAGAGAATAAAACTCAATAGCATCACAATTTTTCAATTATATTGGATTACGATTTTTAACCGCACTAAGGTATGCTCAACAACGAATTTTAGCAAAAACAAAAAACAACTTTTCATCCAAAAGAATGGTACGCCTCCCAATCAAAACTTTTTGATTTAGGATTCAAATTGAGGTCGAATCAAAACATTCATTACTTAATAGCAATATTTTATTAGTTCATCTTTCAATTAAAAGGAAAGTCTCATGAATTCTGTACCAATTTGTAGTATTGTCATAATCAAACCGCTAAAATCAAATACACATTCCATTTGCCGTCGTCCGTATTGATAAGCAAAATATTCTCTTGATGACATTGAATTCATTTGAATCCCAAATCAAAAAAACTTTACAGCACGACCTCAACTGGCAAGCTTGAATCCTGCTAAAGAGCAAGAAAGATGAAAAAACCTTTCATAAAACAAAAACTGCACATGGAACTTGTCACGACACGATAACAAAAATCTTGGCATCAAAAAAATAAGATACAAGCCTGAAAAAATGTGGAAAACGGGACTGTAAAGGAAACGGTAAGAGACCAAATACAAATCTCTTATTTTTTTGCCTTTTTCCCAGTTATTTTTAGTTCATATTTTGTCTTTTCTTCCAATAATGTATGCATTTGTGACTCTATACGTCGCAGTTCTTCTTCAAAATTATCGTTAATCTCTTTGGTCCGTAAATTTAGCTGTAACAAGAAGAAAGATTCATAAGAAAAGACATTCTTTTTCAAATTGCAAAATATCTTAAAAAAGTAGCGATGATGAATTTTAGTAAATTTTAAGTGCACAAAAGCAGTATTTCCGGGAATAAATTTTTGAAAATAGCTTTGAAGAAAACAAATAAGAACCAACCAATTCTTCCCTCCTTTTCATTTCTTCTTCTTTCTTATTAACTCGTGAAACGAATTCTTCGCGTAAAACCTTGTCTCGATTTGTCATTTCATCAATAAATTCACGTTGTTTCTACAAACAGTTAGTTCATAACCGAATAAAAAAGTGTTAGCAGTAAGATCATTCAAACTAAGTGTTCATAGAGTGATGAAGACTCTTAACTCAAGTCCTATATTCAACCAAATGCTTTTTCCATAAAAACGATTAATGCTACGTACAATAGCCCACTATTACAGTGTTTCAGTTAAAATCAAGGAAGCAAACGATGTAGGCAGACTTGCAAAATTAAATAGAACCTGAGCAAAAGCTTCCATCATTTTTGGTCCTGTATCACCATCACCAACTTTCATTGCACGTAAACGTTCACGACGATATGCTTCATACAGTACTCTATGTGTTCGTTCACGTAGTGCATCCACATTTGTGCGTAACACTGCCTCACGTAATTTGACGAAATCGCAGTGTTCCTCGTTTTCGACTATATTCGAAATGATTTTTTTGAATTTTTGAAAAAAATGCACAGTTAGGAACGAATTTAGTTTAGGACTAAAATGACCCAAAATTTAGCATAGTGCCACTTAATATTCAAACGTTTGTTTTAATCACCTCAATAAGCAATCCACCAGTTATCCTTTAATTTTTAAAAAAGATCCTCACCTGATCTTTCTGTGAAATTCTTTGGAAAAACAATCATGAAAACTGAGTATTTATAAAAAGAAAAATACATACCTTCAACCATTCCCCACGGATATCGACGTGCTCGAACCATTTTACCGTTTTCTTTTTTAACAAAATCAGTGCTACCCACGACAGCGTATGGTACAAGCTGATTTAATTCCGTATTTACTGCTCGTACCGTCTCATCGTCAGTTGGAAACTGATAGATGGGAATATTATGGCTTCGCAACTCGCTTAAAATCTAGAAAAATATTGTTGGACCATGAAAATTTCAAAGCATAATCAATGCAAAATCGAATAACTAAAATAAAGAAATTTTAGGAATTAACGCAGCGCAACGCATATGAGAGTCATAATATAATGTGTAATTGCATCTGCATTTGCAGTAAATCATAAAGCAATGTTTGGAATACAACCTGATCAGAAAAAAAACAAACTTTTGAACTTTCGATAAAAACAGTGTATAAGAGAGTTGGGAAAATCATCACTATTATGAAATTGAAGCTGTGGTTGTTGCTGAACAATGATACTTTTAAAAGCCTATTTTTAAGGTATACCTTGCTTTTGAATCTTACGAGTTCATCTTTGCATGTGGTGTCCGCTTTTGCTATGACGGGTATGACGTTAACTCGTTCTGCAAGACGTTGTAGTGTTACAACATCAAGTGCTTTAAGCCTGAAAAGAAGTGAAAGGTAATTCTTATGAAAACAAAAGCTGCTGCAAATTTGAACGTCGTGGAGCAATCTAACTGAACCAAGAAAATTTCATCATATCGCCGATTGAAATTTGGCGAAGTAGGGTCTAATTTCAAAAAACAAGAAAGTGTCAAAATTCTTCTCTATTTTAAAAAAGGAAAAATAAGACAATATTATGCAAAAGAGCTAAACAAAGAAAGGAAAAAAAAGGAAAAGAAAACGTGAAAGAATTTTGAAAGAATTTTGATATACATTGTTCACAATCATGAGCGTCACAGTGAAGAAGGGCAGTTATTATGAGCCTTGTTACTTTTACGTGACCGAATTTGTCACATTTAAATCAATTATCTTATAGAAAAAAGCTACATGAAGAAAAAATTCAAATATATGATGAGACTGCTTCTTCACCCCGCCTTCTTTTTCTAAGAGAGATCACGCGGTAGTAAATTATTCAAACTAGGAAAGGAAAGAAGGGAGGAAAAAAGAAAATTTCTATTGCAAATGCAGAACTACCTGGGTCATAGGAAACAGAATGCAGCAAATAAAAATAAACTACCGGAAAGGTATTTTAAGAATATTAAGAAAGACGGGAATGCTTTACTGCTGACAGTTCAACATCCCACAAAATCCTTATAGTCTTGAAAAATAAGCACACGCTCTCTGGCGGAAACGTGTGACAGATTGGAGAGTTTCGGAAGTGAATATTTTGTTTTTTGTTAGACGAAGTTAATGAGAAAATATGTTTTTTTATCTTCTTCTACTCGCAAAATTCGGCAAAGCTTTCCGTCGATTATTAGCTAGAAGAATGTGTCAGTAGTTTCCTTTATAAATCAATTCTTACGTTTTGCTAAAAAAAATAATTATACAGACCCATGTCCTGTAGGCGATATGAAGTAAAGGCAAGCGTGAATACGTGTGTCATCGTAATAATCCAAACAACGTTTGATTTTTAACTCTTCCTTCAAATATTTTTCAAATTGTTCATTGATGAAATCAACAATTACCTGAGCGCTGAAATGAAGAGAAAATCGCATACGAACAATACAGTACAATACGGCGGGAATTAAACTATTCCCGAGTTGTGTTCTTTAAAGTCTCCTGTGTACTGCCAAAAAGAAATATAATTTTTGCTCATAAAACTTACCAAGCGCCAGAACAAAAAGTATACCTAAACTTTCAATCTTTGTTTAGGACTTTTCTTATTTCAAGCATATCTACAATATCCGCCCTTTTCTGAGATGCAGCACAATTAACTAGAACTACATCTCAAGAAAAAAAACAGGTATTTCGTATAAAATCGCAAATTAATATTTGCTACCACTCGCTTAAAAACCGCAAACGAATACTTGCTTAATTTTTATAAACCATAGTGTGTCATAAAGTTCACATCTTACATCATATACCATTACCTTTTGTCCTTATCAAGCTGGTCCCCAAATCCAGCTGTTTCAACAATGGTCAATTTCAGTCGAATTCCACCTTCCACAACGTCTGAATATAAATAACATTATAAAAGTAAAAATTTATAAACAGGATGATCATATAAAGCAGCAATCATAACGCATTTACCATATGTCCTTGAAAGTAGTTCCACAGTTTTAAGTTCGTTATTACAGGGACGAAATTCAAGCTTCATATTAAACAGAGATTCAATCAGTGTTGTTTTACCCATACCTGTTTCCCCAACACACATCAAGTTGAACTGAAACCTAAAAATCGTTCATGTGAGTTGATCACGAAAAGGAAAATCAGGAAAAGTCCACTATGAAATTTAAGCTATCTAAATTAATTATATTGCTTTGTGAAAATTGAAGGAAAATTTGTTCAACGTCAACACTTTAACCATTCAAGAATGAGAACACTATGAGGCATTTAGATTGAATATGCATTTACAATTACCCTCGTTCAGTGCATTTCCGGACCAACTGATGTGGAAGTGAATCAAATCCAACATGACCGTTCAGCTGCAACGCTCGAAATTCTTCTGTGGCACTTCCAACCATATTAGGCTTTTCTGTAAACTGTCAGTAAAACAGTAGAGTTAAAAAAGCTTTTGCTATTAAAAAAAAATTACCACTTTAACATAATATGGTTTCAGTATAAACCAGTAGTATGTTATCCTATTCTCAAGCTTTTATGATTGTTCCTCGAACCGTTAAACCAATTAATAAGAATGAGCCTTCCTTTATGTGGTAGCAGATCTAAATCTTAGAAATTGCCCCTTTCTAGGAGAAGGAGCATGGTTCTCATTTTTTTGTCAGCAATAATTTGATATAGAAGACCAATAATGCTCACGGATCTTAGCAGTTAATGACGTATCCTCTACGATTATATTCTTCTTACGGTTAGAAGAGATACAGCAAAGTTGTTGGGAGAAGCAACCAGATGAGAAACGAGAAACCGTGCCTTTTGGGATGAATTTTGCGTCTGTTGCTTCGTGCTTGCTGGAATCTTGAGTTGAACCTGAAGCTGCAGCTGTTGGTGTTCTTTTATGCAAACCATTGGAAAAATTTGGTGTCGCCAAGGATCCACTACTACCATTTAGCAACTTGAGTTGAGATGTTTTTAGATGCATTGGAACTGGTGGTAGCGGTGGTGCCGGTGGAGCCTGAAACCATTTCGTACTTCATTGCCAATGCAAGGTATGAAGTGTTCAGACAGCGAGACGCAAAAAGGTGTTGCACTGAATGTTATCTTCCAGTCCGTGAGTAACTGATGCTATTGAAACAAAGTTTTATAGAAAACAAAATTTGTCTATCTCAAAACTAAACTATTTTAAATAACTAACCGCCATTGGTTTTCTGGATTCCAACATATTGCTGTCTTTCGATAAAACCTTTTGAAGTTCTTTCGGAGCAACAGGCAAAACGTCAGTGTGCTGCACGTCACTCTCAGTAGCTCGTGGTCCAAGCGATACTTGGCTGCTAGTATCCTCCTTTGCTTGTAATATCACTGAATTCCCAGCGGATAGACCTGTAAAATTTGCACAAGAGAAATTCGAAATGTAAGACGGGAAAGAAATGCAAAGAAGAAAAAGTGATGAAACAGCTCCGACAGCACTGCAAAGTCAACAGAAACATTTCAAACCAAATCAAATCAAATATTTGGCGGCATCACAAAGGTCCCACAGCGAAAAACGCCACGCTGAAAACTAGTGTCAGCAACGATCAGCAACGATGCATGCTCAGTTGGCTGTTTACTAATTCAGGGATGCGGGGGGATGATTCATCTCTATCTGTTTGAATAAATTTGTGCTCTCCAAATTAATTTTAATTCAGTTGCTTTAACTGACTGAATCGATAACCGAGAATTTTGCAATATTTTTTCTTGCCGAGTAATTTCTGAACTGTTTGTGAAAGGTATTCAAACGATTCCCTGCTTGAAGAGGCATCAACTAAGTTTTCTTTTCTCATAGGTAATCATAGGTAATTTATGAATAAAGTGAGAAAGTTTCAGACAGAAAAATTTGGAACGGAGTTTATACTGCACTCTTCATACTTATAAAGCTGGAAAGGATCGGTTTGCACAAATTTGTAATTTCCCAATACGATTTTCACAATTGTTGTGAAGAGAAACTATACAGTGCACTGTAAACAGTTTTAGGAAACAATGAAATAATTTTTCAAGTAAATTAAATTCATCGATTAAATTATAAGCTTAAGTTGTAGATTTAATTTCTTATAGTTAAAAATTTATAACTTAAAACCTGATCTCTGCTAATATTGCTACTACTAATATCATAGCAAGCCAAAATTTCACGTTCGCTAAAACGAGTTTACTGAAACCACTCAGCGGAACTGTTCATAGGTAGTCAGATGACAATTAGAAAAAAAAAGGAATTTTTCTAACTGATAAGCGGTAACCTTGAATAAGTGGTGTGGTGCGGAAAATTTTCCCATCATTCCAACTAATACGAACAACAAATTTAAAAATAAATAGCTTGAAACATGAATCTCGCCTTGCGGAATATTTGATGGCTTTGATGAAAGATGTTTCTGCTGATATCCAGCAATGATACTACGAACTGATGTCCGCTCCAGATTGTCACTACAACCAGTTTCACCGTCGATCTGACTACTCTGTAATACACTTGTATACATAATGATTATTAACGATAGCTTCTATAAAACTTATAATACTGCTTAGCATATTTCAAACTCCATTTTGCATTGGCAGAGAGACTATCATCGAAGTTTGTAATTTTGGTTGTAGAATGAATTGAAATGATGCAAGTTGAGATGTCCCTAAGCATCATTAATTTTTACGGCTTTAGAAGTAATGAACAAATCCTACTGTTCAGTGTTTCACGGATTACTGTTTCTTAACATTAGCAAAACCAAGAGCATACACTTGAATTTGTATGATCTCCCGCATTACAATTCAAAACAAGATTAAAGTGATTTCTATCTACGCGATTAGTGAAATTATCGAATAAAAATGAATTTTCAAGAAAGGTCGGTCATTTTTTTTCACATAAGGACTACAAACTGCAGTTCAAATTTTAAAGCTTATGGTATAATTTCCTTCACGAATAATATTATTGAAAGCGAGATTTGTTTTAACAGATGTTCAGATGGCAGTCGACGTGTGTCCTCCTTCCTGTTTCAACTTCTCGACCTTCAACTAGATGACTTTATCCTCGCAAAAAGTAATCATCTTCTTCCGTAGTAATAATATTCTTTAAAATTTAACTAATAAAATGACCAATTTAAAAATTTTAGAGACCGACAACTAAACTTGTTCAAACCATACTTATTCATACCATTCCAATCAATGTTCGAATTCAAAATGAATTTACGCTTATCACTAATAAAAACTTCAGCTCGTTTTTTTTGCTCACCTCGAAATTTCGATGACATATTACGCCTGCAAAAGAAAGCAGTAATTTATTGATCATAAAATACCTTTTCTAGAATTCTATTTTGATTAGTTACTTCCAATTCCCTTGAAATAGCAGTCCAGTTTGTCAGTTTTGATTTCTCATTGAGGACTAGCTGAAATGGAAACGAAAGTTGACTTGGCTGAGTTGAAATTTGCTGCAAAAAAATCAAAAACCTTAAAAATATCTGTTACTATGAATACCACGATGAAGTACACTTTGAACAATACATTCTTTGCTTAAATTGTGTGCCACAATAGGATTACAGTGATATTCAAAAAAAAAATTTTGCAAGAATAACTATCTCACATTCTCTTCATTTCTTCACACTTTCTTAAATCAGTACAGATATATATCGGTGACTGGAAGCTATTTTGAATGCCTCCCAATTCTTAATCATGAAAATTTCGATACAATTTTATCGCTAGCTAAATTCCCATTCTCCTTCTTACTTGTACGCCAAAGTAAGGCTACAGGTGCAGAGGTTATTGTTGAATTAGAAATTGGAAGTATTTCTGGTCGCAGTTGAAGGAAGCAATTAATATTCTATTGTATTTCGTGGACGAGAAACTTATTTGTGTTATAATTACAATTATTCTTTTTTGACATAACTAATTTAAGGGGATATTTAGTGATGCTTCAAACACATATTAATGTTAGTTTTTGAAATTCTTCGATCACAAAAAAATGAGAGAACATCAAGTAAACATGTAGAATTAGGAGAGGAAGAGCAGAGAGAGAGAGAGACAGAGAGATTGGCTAATTATGTTTTTCTCCTTTGTTTTCTTTCTTTAAATTAATATGTAAAGATTGGTTTATTTCTATTCAATGATATGTATAGGTATACATATATACTAGCAAACGTACAAAGTTACACGAAATTATTAACAGCTTGTTGAGAGTAGGAAAATTGAATTTTCAAAAAACAAGCGGAGTGTTGAGAAACCCAATTTTTTCTCCTCAATTTCGGTTCTGCCAATCGAACCGATATATTTAGCAATGATGGATGGATGGATGAATGGGACATAATGTATCAGTAAGCATGCATTTTTCACATTGCAATATGTAGTTTGAATCTTACTTTAGATGAACAACGGCTCGACGACTTGAGGAACGAGCTATTTTTCAGGAAAAAGGAAACTTTTAGACAAATAATTCGCCTACTCCTTCATATGCTAATTAACGACTAACATTGGATGCGTTAGTAAGCTTGTAATTTCAGTAAAATATCGTCATTGTGTGTAATGAAATTGTAAAATCGAGGGAAATGTTGATGAATGATAGCCTACAGCAAAATATTTTATGAATAATACAGCAAAGTTACAATAACTAAACGTACACATACATAAAGTACAGAATATGCTAATTAAAATATTTCGAATTTAAGATGATAACCACAAATGTATCCACTACCTTTAGTGATTACGTTGGTTCAGCTCTGAAGACCTAAAATAACTCATTCATCCCAACCTTCCTATCCTGAAGACATTCAGCTGTCATTCAGTGTGTAATTTAATAGGTACTGAAATGAAATTCCCACATCATCCAGTAATTACCCTAAATGAGAAGGATGAAATGTCTGAAAAATGTGAGAGATATGGAAAAGAAGCAATAATTTCAAACTTCTAACCTTCTTTTTTGACAGTTTTGAGCAGAAGAAATGCATACAGTTGCATTCCATAACGAACAACAAAAAAGAAAAAACACTTCCGCTTAGGGAGAGCACCACCTCCGTCACACGCGTGAATGAAGAAAGTGACGCCTAAGGAGCAACACAAACTACCTGAGCTACAATGCATACGTGCAAAACGAGGGAGGCTACGTGAGATATTCAAAGTCCACTCATCCTCTGCATATGTTATGTGTATGTGTGTGTGTGTGTCTGTCTTTCCGCGAGTGTGTCTGTGTCTGTATGTGTATGTCTGTGAGTCTGTGTGTGTATGTGTGTGCATGCATTAGATTGGATGGAGGAAGCTTTGCTACAAGCACTTCCTTCCTTCTTTGTGAATGGAGACATTAGATGCATAAGCGGTTTATCGATTGATTGGAACGATCTTTCCTCTTGCATTTTTTCTTTTTGGAGGAAAAAAAACCCGAAGGAAGCGTTGTGCTTCTGAGATTTACTCAATTTATTTTTTTGATTTGTTTGGAGTTTGAAAATTTCCGTAAAATTTTTTGCTAAATTTTCCATACTTCTTTGTTCACACGTGATTTTTTTGACGTGCAAAGATTACTACGTAAATATTCGTAGAACACGTTGAATTTGTAGCGTTAGTGTCGTGGATGTTCTGCATTTTTAATATTTTGTTGTTAATTATTCTCGGGCACACTCACATCAACCACTCATCCAGCAAAGTGTAGTTTAATTGAATTTCACTTTTTAATGCAAAATAAAATTGTGGAGAATTTTTTCAAAGTTAAGAGGGAGGAAGAAGGAAGATTTGAAAAGGTAGAAATGCATAGTGCTAACTGTTGGAAAATTTTCCTCTCGAAAACATATCTGCCAGCTCTTTTTTATTTTAAATGTAGGAGAAGAGAAATGAGGAAGAGATGGACGGAGGAGAAAGTGACCGTTACCTCTCCACCGTTCGATCACCCAGAAAAAGAAAATAGAAGTGTGATAGACTATAGGTGATTAGTGCTATCGTGATTGGAAGTAGGAGTGGACGAAGTGGGAGTTACGAGCTGTGTAGTATTCATTCAAAGAAATTAAAAAAACAACTTTGTTGAAATTGAGAATTTAAGAAAGCGATTAAAGAAATTGTTCTAGCTGATCCGATCCTAATTGGCATCGAATCCGAAATTCAAGTATCAGATAGGAGTATTAAATTGAGTTAAATGGATTGAATGATGAATGTCCAGTCTAAAAATCACAAATATTTAAACAAAAATAAAACTTCCAGCTTAATTAGATTAAATATTAAAAAGACTCGTCACATACACGAGTCAAGTAATTAATAAATTCTGTTTGTCTGAAAAAGATGGTCATTTCTTTTAAATATCTTGAACTACTAAGAATGCGCTAAAATCCAGAAGGTCGGATTTAATATCCGGAAACACGGTTCAGCTCTTCTGTTTCTTTTTTTTTAACTCAGATCTATTGGCATGAATATAGCGTGATCATTCATTAACTATTCGTTTTAATTAACAAACAAAAAAACAGGGAAATTAACTTGAAATTTAGGAGTTGAATAAATATTAAAACTAATTCATCAAAGATTTTCGATGTACCATTTTGAAAACATTTTTCATTTACTATATGAATTTGTTGAAATTAATTTTATTAGAATTAAAGAGAAATGTGGGGAAGTTGGAAATGATATACGAAAGGCCTACACATTTCATCACTTTCAATAAATTAACAGACAACCAATTAACACTTAGCTACGTGCTAATTACAATAGTATAAAACTTAGCTAAATAATGAAATCTTTTAAATTACATATGAGAATATCGAACAATGTAATGTGCCCTTTCCGCTTCACATTATCGTCTAGTGAAATCGGCGGTGATGTATTTGATGAGTGAATGAAATTGATTGACGTATTTTTTGAGGCTTACTCTATATGGTTGGACGAGAATAAATCAAAATACCATGTTACCTTCGGAAGGTGAGAAAAAAAAGAAAGGAAAAGAAACACAGAAAGTTCCTTTTAGCTACTTTCCTTCTTCCAAATGGAATGAGCAAGATATTTTCATTTTTATGTAAAATTGAATTAGTCTTTTATGGTTGCGAAAAGACAGCTGCAAAACAGTTGTGACCATTTTCTTCTTCTTCAGGACGATTTAAAGTTCATCAATACACGAAAATAGATGGCGCGAGTGCCTTGCTTCCTCTCCTTCAACTACCTAATTAGAGGACAATACGACCGAATAGCAATCTCCTAAAATGAACTTATGTGTATTTCATAGCTGTTCTAGATCTTCTATGCTTCCTCAGATTCTGCACAAGCCTGATTTGTTGAATCAAAACTCGATGGATAAAAACTATCCGTTGCTTACCGTTTCAAGCAATCTCCCGAACTCTTCTTGCTTCAACCTTTCCATCAAGCCCTCTCAAGCTTACATTGAGCGTACCGTAACCACGTCATTATAATTATTATGACAAAAAAAATGGGTAGGGTAAGTGTAGCATAATTGTTGGGAACAACATGAATGAAATTCTTGAAGGAATGAACAAAACCAACCGGAAGTGAAGTTAACAAACCTCACGGATTAAATTTCCAGCAATGGTTTGATCATTAAATTGCCATTTTTGAGTGTTATTAAGAGAGAAAATTTTGTACGGTTCACGATCGGGCAAAACTTTCTTCGCTTCCTGATGATTTCCTGATAATCCACTGCAAAAATATCCAAGCATCTTGTTCGGATTAATCATCGGCAAACCGCCCATCCATTGTACGATCTCTTCACCGGTTAAATCAATTTTTGCTGTCTTCGCACATTCTGCTTGTTTTTTCTCAATTGAATTATCACAATTATCCAAAATTTTCACACTCTTCCGTCTCATACAATTCTGATCATTATCAGCAGGATTAGCGGAAAAAAATTTATTGCGCTCTTTATGATTTCGTAGATTTGCATTGTCAGCAGCAGTGGTAGCAATTAAATCAGACAGAAGAACGAGAGAATCATCGATCGATGCAAGAATCATTTCAAGTCCTCCCGGTCGACTGTAGGTATTTTTAAGTGCTCGAACACTATTTCGCTTTAAACTTTCCGTGTGTTGCGAAGAACGAACGCTGGTGCTACGTGACTCAAAGGTCAGTCGCTCTTTATGATGCATGTCTCGAATGTGTTCTTTCTTTTTTTTCATAAACTTTTGCTACTGCAATTGATGCAGAGCACTTGAAGGAGAAGAAATTTAAACAATTCGTTGCTAATAACTTAATGAAGTTGAACGATCTAAGAAACGAAATTTTAGAAAAAATCGCAAATTGAATATCGAAAGCAATAGCATTTGGGAAATTCAGAAATAAGAATTGGGATTCGTAAAAGATTTTTTCAACAATGCTGGCAGAAATAGTAATATATTTTGAATATGAAATTTCATTTTTTTTAAAAAAAAAAAGGAAGCAAACAACATTATCAATGATTCAGTAAATGTTTTCATCAACCAATGCATTTTTAGAATGAAAAAGAGGAAAAAGCTGAAAAAACACACACACACACACACGTACTTTCATAGAATGGTGAACTGTTAAAAAGTTAAAAGTTTAAAACATTTTGAAACAGCAAATTTTGAATTCGTTCGTTAAATATCAAAACAACAACTTAGCAAATGTTTTTATTACAATTTTTTTCTTTTTTTTGTTGCTAATGGATTTTTACAATAAAGAAAATAGCGTAGAACATCAAAATACCACTTCGTGCGGTTTCATTTTTAAGTATTACTATATGATTATGTGGAAATTATTAATTGTCAAAGCATGTCACTAATTTTAGGACGAATAATTCAAAAAGAAAAATTTCAGAAGAGACGAAGTGAAGAGAAAGTCTTTATAAAGATGCACTTCACAGTTAAGATTCAATAAATTACATATAATCTTATGGTTAATTTTTTATATGTAAAATTTAATTTGGTAAAAATAAAATTACGGTAAATCGAACTGATACTTTTGAATGAATCAATACAAAAGAAAATTTTCATTTCATAGATTTTTAAAATTTTGAAACTAGCAAGAAAAAAACAAGAGTATTGTGAAGTGAGCAGTAATTTTAGGAGAAAATGATAGGGATATTTGCAAAAGAAAGGTTACTAAAGGACCATTTGTTATGAATTGACATTTCAATACACACAAAAATGGGTAGATAAAGAGAGAGGAAGAGAGAAAGGTACACAGAGAGAAGAACAAAGGGAAAGAGGCATATCTTTTGTATTTAAATTTGGAATTCAAATTTTTCCTTTTGGTAAAGAATGAACAATTTTGTGTTCCAAATTTTCGAACAAAATTATTCGTAAACAAATTGGAATTTATTTTCAGAAAGAATGGCAATTGCAACAGTAAGCTTTTTTCTATCTTTTCACTTCTTTTGAATCTAATTTTTGAGAATGCACAATTTCAAAGTTTTCATTAGTCATGTTCGCGATTTAATTAATTTGAGGTATGAATGACTAAAGGAAGTTGAATTACTGCTACAGTTTTACTTTTATAATGGAAAAAACCTAAGAAATTTCACATAAAAAAAGGTTAGTTTTCAAAAAAAAATCAGCAATTTAATTTTATAAAGGCATTGATGCTAAAGGGATCAATGGACAGTTGTATAATTGGCGAGTATGAATGGAAAGAAAAGAAGAAAAAAATTTAGATTTGATTTAACTGAACGCTTAAAAGTGGAGATTGTTGAATTTAAATAAGAGTTTAATTTAATGTCGAATTTAATGCTTTATTTATTTGTATCGTAGAAAGTTCATTTAAATGATTTTATTGAATCTTTTCATACAACTGACGATAGGAGAGCAAATAGGGAAAACCAATTAGCATAATTTCAGCAAATTTACACCAATGCCTTAACCTATGCCTCATTAATTTCAAATAAGATTTGACGATACTAAACTATCGATTAAAAGGAATGGATGAATTTTGGTACCAAGAAAAACAATAAATATATACAAAAACTTTAATTCAAATGAAATAAACGAAAAAATGCAACGAAAAGTCCCAAAATGTGAATTAAAAGATTTTGCATAACTATTCAAGAAAACGAAATATATTTATTTGAAATTTCATTCATTTCACATTTGCACGCTGCTAAGGTAGTAGCAATGTGCACTTGCAGCAGTAGTACCTGACACTTTAGAGCACTTCACTTGACAAGAACGACCAACAATTTACGATCTTCCAAATAACTGTAATTCAACTAATTTCAAAAAAAAAGCACTTTGAAAGTTACGCTGGAAAAGTCTCAAAAAATTTTTGCTTTATTTACTTTCGTAGATGTCTAAATTCTAACAAAAACTAAAGGAAAAAATTAAGTGTTTAAGCTTTAAAAGAAGGAGTAAACAAAAGTAAAAAGTGAATTTAACTGTACTTTAACTCATTCTTTCCATCATTCACAGAAATTTTTTCGTTTCTCTCGGTGTTGTTGTTTGTCGTGAAGGTCACTTGAGCTGACAGATTTCATAATATTAAGGCGTAAATATATTAACAAAACAAAACTGTCTCTTAAATCTCTCTCTCTCTCTCTCATCAATGAATCCTAAATGAAAGAAAATTTTTTTTCCGATGACTGATTGCATCGAATGAGAAAATATTTTTAAGCGATAAAAGTTTCATGTGAATTTTAATTGGAAAAACACATTTTTGGCAAAGTCGAACGGAACTGCCAACTGGATTAAAATTGATACATATTAACTTTAATAATGAATTTTTTACTCTTCAAATATAACATGCAATTAATTGAAATTAAAAAATAGCACAGGAATTCAGCTTAAATGAATGGCTGAATTTCTTCGTTATTTAAAGAAGCAAAATGCGATGAGTCAGCGAGTCAATCAATCGCTTCACTTCATTTCGATAAGATGGAAATGCACATATGGTAGCGATATGACGATAAGTAACTGACCAGAGAAGCTAAGCTATCACTAGCCTAAATTGATGAGTGATCGCGGCTGATCCTTGATTGATCATTTCTCTCTCTCTCTCTCTCTCTGTCATATAGGTGAAGCGATGCACATACAACAAATGATCAAATTCATATTGACAGAAAGGGAGGGAGAGAGAGAGAGACGGAGGGATCGTTGTTTACATGAATGGACAAGTGCAATATGGAGGATCAGACACACACATAGTGCAAAACAAGGTTAAGATGACCTCTGGAATTTTTCATTTCTAAAATGTAATTTAATTCACACTAATATTTCACACCTAAGAGCTATACCACTAAATTCATTGAAAAATTTTTCATGCTACATTATGAAAATATCTCTTTAATCAAGATTGAAGTGAATTTTGACGAAAATGAAGAATTTGCAAAATTATTGACATTAATAGAATGAAAATGAGCTTTCTATCATTTATAACGTTAAATTATAGTTGAAAAAATATTGCTACCTAATAGCTGACTAGCACCAAAAAAAACAAACGTTGAGAAATTTTTTATTTAAATTTTAAAGAATCAAATAATTAGCATAAATAATATCGCATATATCACAAACGTTGTCCTTTCCTCCTTTTTTTTTGTTTTACCAGTTTTTTAAAATTCTGTAATTTTTCCTAAAAAAAATTAAAAGAGTGCCCTTGGAATGAACACACTCTCTCGCCCACTTCATTCATGTCACTCACATTCCATTTCCACTTATTTTCATCTTTAATTTCCACTAATCTGTTCATCATCCCCAATAACTATAATAATGATAGTGATAACGACAACAGTAATATATTGTCATAATGATCATGTATATCATCATAACTTACTATTTTTTATTATTTTATTATAATAATAATAATTAATAATAATAATAATAATAATTAATAATAATAATAATAATTAATAATAATAATAATAGTAATAATAATAATAATAATTATTAATTATTAATAATAATAATAATAATAATAATTTATTATTATTATTATTATTATTATTATTATTATTATTATTATTATTATTATTATTATTATTATTATTATTATTATTATTATTATTATTATTATTATTATTATTATTATTATTATTATTATTATTATTATTATTATTATTATTATTATTATTATTATTATTATTATTATTATTATTATTATTATTATTATTATTATTATTATTATTATTATTATTATTATTATTATTATTATTATTATTATTATTATTATTATTATTATTATTATTATTATTATTATTATTATTATTATTATTATTATTATTATTATTATTATTATTATTATTATTATTATTATTATTATTATTATTATTATTATTATTATTATTATTATTATTATTATTATTATTATTATTATTATTATTATTATTATTATTATTATTATTATTATTATTATTATTATTATTATTATTATTATTATTATTATTAATTATTATTATTATTAGTGATTATTAATTATTATGATTATTAGTGGTTTTAGCTGTTGCAGTTATGAAATATTTCGTAGCGAGGAAAGTGTTCACATTAGTTATGATTGAAGGAATTTTCACACAGTAAAAATACCGAACGCATTGAGCAATGGAATGAATGACAAGATGTTGGCTTTTCAGTGGGAAAAAAGGACACATTGTTTTCGTTTCGTTTTTTTTTGTTTATTAAATTAAAATATGAGCGAATACTCAGTCGATGATGAGAAAATCACGTGAACGTGAAGTTTCAACTGTAAAATGCGTAAAGCACTCACGCAATGAAGTAAAGTTTGAGTTTTGATAGAAAGAAAGGAATAGTTGTAACTTTAAACAGTTTTTTTTTTAACTTTTTCACTTATAATTTCACTTCATCATTTTCTAATGACCAACGAATTTAATTTTTAACTATTTCAAATTAGCTTAAATGATGTAGCGATTTGCGTATTTTGTTTCGTTATCTTCCAACAATTGGAGCTATTAATTGATATGTTTTATTGTTTAGCCCTTCTTTTCGGCTTAAACACCAATGATTAAATTAATTTCAAATTTTGCATTATTGGCGTTCCTCAGGAGAGAGAGAGAGAGAGATGAAGTTTAATGAGACATAAGCAGAAAAAATAACTTCACCGCTAAACTAGCACTCTTTATATCTGTCTGAAACCGCAAATATCATACATTAATGATGGGTAACACTTACCTAATTTGGGTAAAATATTTAAATAAGAAATTTAAGTGAACATATCATTCAAATATATTGAATGCATTCGACGTAAAACAACTTCCCTTCATTTGTTTTGTGCTAAAATGAGTTGCTTGCTTGAACAGTTAATTACAAAATCACTGACAGTACCACTAAAGGTAAATTCACTTCTAAATTAAACGTAAAGAAGCAATGACTCACAGCCAATCATTCGCAAATATAAAACAGGCTGAAGGATTTTCAAAGAAAAAAGAAAAAAGGATGGCCGATATGAGTTTTATGGCTTGGCACCGCAAAGCACCACCAATTGGGCTAACAGTCAATGCATGGATGGGATACATACATGGATGGATAGATTGAAATTACTCACTAAGACTAGTCTCGATGATTTTTCTTTTGGTGTGAATATTAAGAGAGAGAGAGAGAAGGAACCAAAGAAGTGTGGTAGAGAAGCAGAGAGGCAAGATAAGCAGGCCAAGGATTACATTTGCTGTTAGATTTCACTTTCAAATTTTCAACTGAAATAATTGAAAAATTAGTGATCAAAAGAAGAGTGAATAACGGCTGGACGAACGAACCTCCTCATGTCCTCCTTTGCATGTTTCAAGTGAATTTCTTCTTATCATAGTGCCATAATTATTGTCCACAAGGCATAAATTATGCTGAAAAATGAAATGAGGAAAAAAGGTGGTGAGGATGGGTGGTCCTAAATGACATGTTTCAATTAGCTAACACTGTAAATGTGGAAAATTTCACGAGAAGCGGAGAAGGAGGGGGAGGAAGGGGTGATTGTTGGTAAGGTGAAAGGCTGTAGCAGGAGAGACGGATGTGACCGCTTGCTCAAATAAGGCTTATTGTCCAGTAGTAAGCGTCGAATCGACATTTAGGACAGAATCACTGAACAGATGGTACGGTTCGCTCAAAATTATCCGGTGGCGAGAGAGTGTGGAGAAAGGAGAGTTTGAGGAGTAAAAGGACAAATTGGATAAAAACATCTGCTTTATGCTTATCAACTCTCATTCAATCCTCATCCTCTCTATTAATTTTAACAATTTGTTGTGAATCCATTTCCTTCTCAATGAGCTAATTGAAGTGGAAAGTTGCTCGGAGGGGATCGAAGGGTGCTCAACTGGACAACCTGGCCTTTAATTGATTCTTGCATAATTAATAACAACTAGAAATATGAAAATGAATGCCAGCAGTTTCCTTTTTTTCCTCTGATCGTTAATTTGTCAAAGAATTAATTATCGCTAAATTCAATAAAATAATCGTTGGAAGATGAAACACTTGAATAAAAATTTTTTAGAGTTGAAAAAAGTTGAATGATTTATAATGAAAAAAAATTGTATTAAATTTTTGTGCAATGATGAAAAAGGAAGTCATCACTGATTGGCGGTACATCAATGAGAGTGGTATTTCTCAATTAAAAACTGTTTTGATTGCATCAGCCACGTAGTCGCATGGATAGCTTAGGTCAGTGTTAAGTTAGAAATATTAGATGATAAACTGAAATCAACCGCTCCTCTGGATAGGTAGAAATGTTGTTGACGAAAATTGAAATATTTATTAATTAGTATTATGTGCGATTTTTTAAAGTAACAAATTAAATTACTTACATTTCCACTGCTATTTCTTCTCGTATTACTCGA
Source organism: Litomosoides sigmodontis (assembly GCA_963070105.1). Taxonomy (NCBI): domain Eukaryota; kingdom Metazoa; phylum Nematoda; class Chromadorea; order Rhabditida; family Onchocercidae; genus Litomosoides; species Litomosoides sigmodontis. The sequence continues at coordinate 6,536,104 of OY718807.1, read as the reverse complement.
AAAAACTGTTCCAACAGGTACTGTATGTCGTTTAGCAAATGAATTAAGCAAAAGGCTGATTGAATTGCGGCAAAAGTTAAATCGCAAACTGTTGTTGTTACTGTTGCCTTTGTTGCTGTTGTTGTTGTTGTTGTTGTCGTTGTTGTTGTCGTTGTTGTTGTCGTTGTTGTTGTTGTCGTTGTTGTCGTTGTTGTTGTCGTTGTTGTTGTCGTTGTCGTTGTTGTTGTTGTTGTCTTTGTTGTTGTTGTTGTTGTTGTTGTTGTTGTTGTTGTTGTTGTTGTTGGTGTTGTTGTTGTTGTTGTTGCAACGAACACTGATCGATGAAATTGATGGCACAATGTGAAGTGAATGCGATCTCTTTGGTGCAGTCATTGTTGTAGAGTTTTAACTACAAATGACATAAAATCGAAAATAAAAAAAACAAGCTTTTTGTTTATTTAAGTAAACAAAAATAAAATGAGGAGAGCGGGATTATTTGAATAGTGAAATTAGCATAAATAATAACTATGAAAAATATATTTGCATTCAAATGAATTTGAAAAAAAAATTCAATCGAATTTATTTTGATAAAAAACTTTTAATTAAACTAAAAAAGAAAATTATAGAAATTGATGCTACAACGGTAATGAACTGAGTTAGCAGATTAATCTGCAAATTATTTTGCTGTTATACAATATATGTTGTAATTAGTTATTGCAAATTAAGTTAAACAACGTTAAAAATGCAAGCAAATAGCAACGCATACATTGTAGCTTAAATTAATTTTTAAAAATTTACACTTTTAAAAATTAATCAATAAAATATGAAGGCAGTGAAGTGCAAGCATTTAGGGATGAAACATGCAGCACCTCCAATATTAGTGGAAAATAGCCTCTGGTCAGATCATCCATAATCTTACTCGTGATTTTTGTTGGATGAGCAAGAGATGGTAAGTGCGGTAGTGCTGGCGCGTGATTGACCAACAGATATTTTTGAAAAAATTATGGAATTATTTTAAGTTGCATGAATTCTCATCAGTTTAAAGTTGCAATTGCTATGATTCGTAGAAATGGATGGATCATTCTGATCGTGGAATATTTTCTACGTGCTATCCTGGAGACTCTTTTAAATTGTCATTGGGAGATATGATCAATGCATTCAATCCTAATTGATAGATATGATTACAGTATTCGTTCATTTTAAGAGATTCGAAAGGTCGATCAGCGATATCTTCAATATATTAAATTCATTTTAGTTATTTCATTGGTGTCTATTTTTCCTTTTCGCTTCCTAAATTATCATAGAAATTTTAGGTCACAAAGAATTGCCCTTAAGGTACGAAGTTAAGTATGATTTACGATGCGAATTATTTGCAACCTAAAATTTGTATGAAAATTTAGGAAGCAAAAAGGAAAAATAGATGCCAATGAAGCAGCTAAAATGATATGTAAAATATTTACTGGAAATGTTTGATTATTTCATAATTGGTCATTTTCAACTGTTATCTGTGAATGGAAACAGCTCTGATGTACTGGTTAATTTCGCATGTAATATTTTCGTTCGTCAAATATTAGGGAGTCTGCTGATCAAACATGTGAGATGTGACATTATCAAAAGTCAATTATTAATTTAAGAAGATTTATTGCAATTCATTCGACCAGTTAAACTTTCATTTATGCCTTCAAAAAAATTATTAAAAAAAACAAAGAGTTCGAAATACTATGGCATCGAAAAATACAAAACAAAAATGTTAATAGAAGCGCGTAACTAACTGTATATATTTTGACTTTTTCCACCACTTGCTTATCTGTAAGCATATCATTTATGTGAAAGGTTTGTTTGTCTGAGGAGGAAATGGGAAAAAATTTGAAATAAACGATTTCAGATTTTGCTAGGAATTTTTACTGTTATAAATTGAAATCAAACAGAGCTAAAAGATGTTCGTTGAATAATTTAATGTAATTAAGAAATCATTACATTTTCGAAGAAAGAAAATGATCTTCTGAAAAACTAATTTGTTAATTAAATTTTATTTCAAAATTTTCGAAAATACTGCTAGCACATAGGAAAGATTACCAGCTTAGGTGCAATAAAACAAATCAAAATCATCTCAACAATAAAGCTTTCAATTAAATTAACGAACACTTATCTCTCTCCGCTTCATGGCATATGAAACGATAAGCCTCGCAGTAAGCCATGCAGAACCTTTAGTTTATAAACTTGTAAAAATTAAAAAATTTAAATATATAACATGCAAGACTTCGTTTCATTACTGACTGTTTGATTTGTTGCATGGACTCTCGCATTGTTAAAATTTGTGAAGGCAATCGATCAAATCGACAATCTCTGTAAACTAATTATTCAAACCGTCGGGTCAGTCACGAATGCTTAGTGGAATTAATAAGGTAGTACATCTCTTAATGATTAATCTCAGCCGTTAGCTCTGAAACAAGCAAAACAAACAGATGTTAGCTAATACATTATCGAAATTGAAATTGTAATGAAATTCCAGAAAGTATAATAAATGATGCAAGCAGTGAAATGAGAAATGTGAAGGGTTCAACGAACAAATTTTCTTATACAATCGACGATCTGAAAACGAATACTGCTAAAATTTTGAGTAATTTCTTTATTTCATAGATTAAAAAGTACAATTGTTGAATAATTCACCGTACAGGTGGACAGTTAAAAGCTTTGCTGAATTCGGGTAGATTGGAGAGTGGACCATTCACACGGTACATGGCCAGGCTGTGCTCATTTGTAAGTACTTGTTTTATCTGTGCCTCTTCCGTCTGGTGACTACACCATACCTGAAAGTACCATGCCCTCCCCTTCTCTTCGTTATTGCAATCACTTTGAGAATCCGTCAATTACCTTTCACGCATCAGTCCTTACCTCTACCTACGAATCCGGTTCCGGCTCACTCGAGTTCTGCTTACCTGTGCAAAGGAAAGGAAGAATATTTGTTCGTCGGTGAAATTTGCCATGCCTGGAAGGGGGCCGTTCCGTTCACTGTACTTTTTATATGCCTGTAAGTTTCGAGGACAGATATCAGTACAAATGCTACTTGCTGCATTACCTATATGTTGAAGTACCAGTAGTGGGAGACCTCTGGCACCTCTGGGCAGTAAGTAATTGGAAATTCAATTTGGCGCAATATTTTCTCCCAATGTGAGCCTCCCATTTACCTGTAAATCAATGAGTAATAACAATTCAATGATCACAGTAATCCTTCATTTTTGGCAATCCAGAAATTCGGATATTCAAGCCACCTGAAACTGACTGCATGATTCACACGCACAAAATTTCAATATATCTCTATCCTTCCAATTAGTTAATAATTATCGCAAAATGTACTGAAATCACATTAAACCAGGTGATTGTATATATTTGTACAAAATCGTTGCAAAAGTTTTGGAAATGATGAAATTTAAAAATGTTGTGATATTATCAGCACTCTTCCACTTCTTTGTAAATCATCACCACCGCTCTAACACTTGCTAATTTCTTTTCCACTAACATTTTTATTTTCAAAATAAATTCATTTTTTAATTCATTTCCAATAACTTACCCAAAGCGACGAGTGGATGGTCTTCCTGCTAATAATACATCAATAATAAGGTGGAAGGGAGGAAGAGAGAGTGTGAGGTAGGAGGACGGGAGGACAATGAACCGTTTGGTGAAGCATTGCACAAATGTAATAAACAAATCGAAATGCTTGCAAATACATTTTTTCAAACGATCGTTCCCTTTTACCCGGCAACTGTTCATGCGCATCCATCCCCTGCGATTTTCAATTTCCACTTCAACGCCTTTCCCTCCCTCACTTCTTGAGTGATTCTGTTCAGCTGAGAAATGCTTAATTGCTTAATTTTTCACGTCGCTTGTGCAACTAAACTTAACTCTAAACTTGTCATCGAAGAAAAAAAATAGGGAAAAGTGGAAGGTGCACTTTTGCTAGGCATGCACATCACTCTTCAACCCTTTTCTTTAAAGCTCTCTCCCTGTTTCATTTTATCCTCACCTGCCTACTGTACCACCATATCGTAGCTAGAGAGATACGGTATTTTAACTTTTACTTGTATTTCTGTATTTACAAAGTAATAAATTCTTCAAACACAAAATGCAAGTAAAGCAAAATTTTCTGCATTTCTGGGTTTGGCTTTTATTTCGTTATCATGTCAAGTAATGTAAGATGAAAATTCAATTTTTGACATAAAGAAATGTTTCATTCAGTTAATTTTGATTATTTTAGAAGTATTAGGCTTTCGACAGAAGTAAACAGCACGTGAAGCGATTTCTAAAACAGTAGAGAAATTTCAGAATCTGGAAATTTAAATCTCATCTGGAATTTCATTATGAAACAGTTTATGGATAAATTTGCAACCTTTTACATCTCATTTTTAAGCTTCACTTCTCACGGTAACGCATTTTTAATAGTTCGCTCTCATTTAAACTAAACTTTCAAACTCATTTCAAGCACTTTATGTCTGAGTCACTCTATGTCTGAGTTTTGCCAACAATTAGATTTGTGGAAAAGAGGGATGGAACTAATTTTAATACATTTTAACTATTTCACTGGAATTATTCCCAGCCCATACGGATTTTTTTTCTAATTGATTTACTGGCAGAATGGTAAATTATTTTTGCTTGCCCTCCAATTCCATGCTAATCGATCTTTTCTTCCACAATTTTTCACCTCTTAGAGCGCTGCGAAGATGCGGCAAGGAAGTTATTTGACTGACTGATCGCATTACACAATCTCATACTGAAAAATATTTTAGTAGTAAAGTATGACAAGTCAGTGGTGTAAGTCACTCACACAGCCAAGCTCATACTTGTTAATTTAAGTTATTTTAATTTAAGTAATTGCCATTATGGACGACAAATTTGATAGTATTAACTTTGCATTCTCATATATTCTTAATTTTTAGCACTTGATATTTTGCATAGAATCGAATTCCCAATGGAATCAAATTTCAATAGCAATTTATTACCTGAAAAAATTGACAGCGTTGAATATGCTCCTGTCGCTCATAGCATTGTAAGTTTAAGATTAATATGATTTTCGGAATTCTTGTTTTTTTTTTTTTTCAAAATAGTTCATTTCCTTCCAGTAATTTTATCAGAACTAATTTTCCTGTTATATTTACTGATGTTTCATTCATTACAGCTAAAGTCAATGAATACAACAACGGATCCATGCGATAACTTTTTCCAATATGCTTGCGGACGATGGATTCAGGAACATCCGATGCCGGATGATAAATCCGGTTACGGAACGTTTGCAATAACCACGAATGTAGTTCGAAATCAAATGAAAGGTAAATGCATATCGACTTTTTCACTCATGTCACTTCAGCTCTATCTCATCTCATTTTCTCAGATCTCATTGAAAAGTCCTAAAAATGAAATACCAAATGTTAAAGTTTTTTAAAAAAACAGTTGCACTGTCAGGAAATTATTGATAGTTCGAAGTTTCCGGCTCGTGCCGCCTAAAGTGTGTTTTGTGAATTAAGCGTTTCCGAGTTATCCGAACTGTTTGCGTTGACGAAGGTTATGGCGTATGGAAGAAGAGATACCGCTAGCAGGACTTGTTGAACACTATCAGAATTAGTCTGCAATGTCAAGTGGTGTTCGTAGAATGCTGCTTAGGGAGATTGGAAGTGGACGTGAGGTGACTGACTGCTCCAATCGTTTCGAACGTGGTCGGGAAGAAGTGTGCCTCAATGAATATTCATTCGACCGATAGGCTGAAATCAATGCCAATGGAAAACTCAATTAAGAATTCCCCAGTCCAAACCACACATACAGGTGTGAGACTGAGTGACTTATCAAAGCGATTTAGAGTTAGACTGTGGCTGAATGAAATATAAGGAGGAATTTACATTTAATTTAGAGTAGGGGTGGATAGGTTGGAGCAAAGGTTGCACAGGTGGGAGTAGGCATGTCAAAGGTCAGGTGCGGTGAGTGAATGAGGAAGCTTACAAAACGATCAACTGCCATTATGTGGTGCTGGGCATTGGCGGGCAGAACAAAGGCTGTGTAGTTGTTGTAAGCAATCCCTTTGTTAGTGAAATCTGATGGATGCTGTGATCTGTGTTAAACTTAATTTCGGGTCTTCCTACCTGTACTGCATTATTGGATAAATCGTTCAATTCAAGCAATTAAGCAAATTTTAACACTTTCAATTCCTTTAACATTCTCTAGCATTACTGGAGTCAAGCGAAACGGTAGCACCGGAATGTATCGATATGGCTCGTACGCTTTACAAAGCATGCATGAGTGTTGATCGGTTTAAAGTAGTCGGAACTGAGTACGTCTTTCCTCTTTTTTCTTTAAATTTTTGAAAATAGGGGATAGTAATGAAGCGAATGGTTTAGCGTATAACTGAAATTAATTAATTTACAGACAATTAATCGACACATTCCGTAGAATTGGTAAATGGCCATTTCTTGAAAAGGATTGGGAGAGTTATACGATTGACATTACCGATATGTTGTCGTCAGTGACTCAAACTTTTGGTGATCCAATATTATTCAAAATTTTTATCGACGCTGAATCCAAAGACACTACAATTCATGGCTTATACGTAAAGCATAATAACAATTTAACGAACAGTTTCTAATCAATCACTTACAAATATTTTAATTTTCAAAGCTTTAGAACTTCAAAAAACTTGGTACAAATCAGTTTCTATTCCAAATTATTTAACTGTGAAAGAATTAATGTACTAACTGAATTTTTTTAATTGATCATATTTTGCGACAGAAATCTGTTGTTTATTTTTTGAATTGAGAAATAAGCGATCACGGAATTCTCAGATAGATCAAGCTAATTTGGGTCTTGGAAGTGGCACTCAGTATTATTATTTGAATCAAAAAAAGTTCCGGAAGCATCTGAATGCATACAAAGAGTACCAGTTGGATGTCTTGAAATTGGTGTTGAACGGCGCCAATATCACCTACGATATGTCGCAGCTTATAACTGACATTAACGATGTGACGGCGTTTGAAGTCGAAATTGCTAAGGTGTTAATTTTGCGTTAATTTCCCAGTCGTAATTGTGTTGCGTTGTACTAGAAAGCTGAGTGGAGTAAATTTACGAGTTTAAGAAGTGGCATGCATAACATTAGCATTAGCAAGAGATAATTCTAAAACAATTGAGGTCAAATTTGGACCAATTAATTCAAGCAGCTTAACGTTAATTGGTTTTTCATTGTGAAGCATACCTTCGCTATGATATCAATGCTTATTGCGGAAAGCTTTGCAAGCCAATTCTCGTCGAGTCTGAGAGATAAACTTAATTCCGAATGCGAGCATATTTCAATCAATATACGCATGAGCTTTATGTCGTAATATTATAACGCATCCGTGAGTCCTTCGGAATTTCGTCGTTTGCGCGAGATTTTGGGAATGTGTGTGTTGCGTTAAGAAAGTTGAAAAATTTTAACTGAAAATTTATTTTAGCTCATTGTGCCGGAAGCATATCGACGTAATAGTTCACGTTTATACAATAAAAGAATTATCGCCGATCTCTATGCATTATTTCCGCAGGTTCCTTCCAAATTTTCAACTTCTTCATTTACCTTTAGACGTGAACAGGACAACCGTTATTTTATGGAATGCACATGAAATTGGAAATTCTACGTAATTTTTAAAAAGAAAGAAAGATTGATTTATACCTTACAAAGTGTCCTACGATAATATTGTTCATCCAAGCACTTCCATTAATTTATTGCATTTCAGATTGATTGGATCAAATTTTTCATTTATCTAACACCAAGTTCAGTGCATGATATAATCGATAATAACACAAGTATTATAATTCAAGAAATAAAATTCATGAAGGATTTATCAAGTCTGTTAAACGTAACCAGCAGGCGTATCATTGCTAATTACATTTTTTGGCGAACAGTTGATGTTTGGAGTGATATTTTGGGAAAAGCCTTTGATGATATCCGACTGGTATTTGATTAACAAAAGCTGTAAAAATAAATATTCCATTAGTTAATTGTGTTTGGGAAGTTTTCATTAATCGCTTTGCTTATTGAGTGAGGAGCTACTGGAAGTTAGAACTAATCAACAAATACAGAGAGATCAGAGCTGTTTGAAAGAATTTTGACGTGTGCTTCATAGATTGACGTTGACGAAATTTTCTGTTTTGTTTTACAGAAATTAATGCGTGTAATGAGCGGTCAGCAAGAAATCATGCCGCGTTGGCAGCGGTGTGTTCAAAGATCGGAAAATTTATTAGCACAAGCGGCTAGCGCATTGTTCGTTCGAAAGCATTTTAATGCAGAAGTGCAAAGGGAAGTAACGGTATCATTTGATGAAATCTTTTTCGATTCATTTATTCATTTGTATGATAACGTTATTTTTGATTTAATTCTTCAGGATATCCTGAAAAATATTCAGGAAGCATTTCGGGATATTGTTGCGGAAATTGACTGGATGGATAACAGCACAAAAAATGCTGCTCTGAAAAAGGTTTCACAAATTAATGCTAAAAGCTAGAATAGGAATTTCTGGAAAATTCAACTTAATTTCAAAATTTCAATAATGAATGAGTCACATAAAACCTAAATTGGTGAATTGCTGTGCAAAAGCGAAAGACTTGTTTGTCCACCTTTACCACACACATTGGCCCAAAAATGCATTAAGCCTTAAGTAAAGGAAATTTTAGCAAAATGTAGCCAAGTTGAAGCTATCCATCGAAATTTCCTTCGAAGCAAACCGTCTGACTTGTCGACTGGTTTGACGATTTTCTGACCGGTATTCCGACGTACTAATACTGCAGTAAGCTTGCTGAGCTATTTTAGGCTGCTGCAATGATCCATAAAATTGGCTATCATGATATTTCCATGAACGACACGGCGCTAACCGAATACTACAAAAAGGTTAAAGTACTTTTCACACAAAAGCATTTATCTAAATTGTATATGTGAATATTTGAGCACTTAAGAGCACTTTCGCAGCACGCAATAGTGTCCTTAATTTACGTCATTAAATCTCAAAACTATAATCATTTCATTTCAGATTTATTTTTCATACAATTTTATTTCCGATCTTTCACACTATTTTTAAGTCATCCAAATTTATGCATGAAAATTCTTTTTGAAAATTTACAATATTTATTCTGTTCCATTAGAAGTAAAATATGAAGAAAAATATTTAGAATAAGTGATTACTATTTTCCAGTTAAATATAACACGAGAAGACACGTATTTTGAAGCTTTGCGTAAGGTGGCAGCGTGGGATGCGGAACGGAATTTTTTACGTCTAAAAAAGCCATTCGATAAATACGAATTTGTGCAAAGCGCTTCTACCGTTAATGCATTTTTTACGTTTAAAATGAATTCACTGAGTAAGTTCGTCTTCCTTCTCTCCTCCTGCGTTCTTTTATTTCCACAAAAATGAGCAATGGAGAAGTCAATAATTTAATATTTTAGCATTGCCAGCTGGTTTTCTCACACCGCCATTTTTCAGCCTCAACTATCCAAAGTTAGTGATTTCACTTGGCCTATAAATAGTTCTCTCAGGCTCAGTCAGTCACCCGTACTTCCTCAGTGATATGATAGATGAGGAATTTTATAGTAATAACACTCTCACTTCTTGGCACATTTCATCTGTCGATTAATCGGATCCTCCCAATGAGAGAAGTGAAATGCCTAGATGAAATCCCTTTGAGCAGATTTATTCGAGATTTAATTTAAATTCCAGTTCCTGTCGCTGTTAATCACTTATAATCACATTTTAAAGAGCTGCAAATTACGGTGCGATAGGTACAGTGATGGGTCACGAGTTAACCCATGCCTTCGATGATGACGGTTTGTTGATGTTTTGTTCGATAAGCAAATTTTTCTCGTTTTAACGAAAATTGCATTTGCGCTTTTTTTGTGGAAGCAACACCCGCTATCGGCCGTATCAAACAGTGTTAATGCATTAGCTTTATGCTTTCATCAGAAGCATAAGCAGTCTTTGCTGCGGAAAAATGAGCATTTCAATAAAACTCAAATATTCTCATCTAACGATTCAAAAAAATCCACGCTTCATTTCATTTCAATATTTGGATCAAAAAGTTCACCTTTGTCAAAGATTAGTTTCATTGATTAATTTGCAATTAATTTCCGCATTTGGAAGCATTGAATTGATTTCAGGAAGTCTTTATGATATGCATGGTAATCTGAATAATTGGTGGAGCAAGGAATCACACAAAAATTTTAGAAATAAAGCACAATGTTTCGTTGAACAGTATGATTCATACAAAGTGCCAAACACGGACTTTAACGTAAGAAAAAAATTTAATTGAGATATTGAAATTTTGTGCGTATGAATGATGCTTTCAAGTGGCTTGAATATCCGAATTTCTGGAATGCCAAAAATCAGGGATTACTGTGATCGTTGAGTTGTTGTTACTCATTGATTTACAGGTAAATGGGAGGCTCACATTGGGAGAAAATATTGCCGACAACGGCGGCATCAAACAGTCATTTCGGGTAAGCACAAAGTTATTTCCGCCAAATTGAATTTCTAATTACTTACTGCCCAGAGGTGCCAGAGGCCTTCCACTACTGGTACTTCAACATATAGGTAATGCAGCAAGTAGCATTGTACTGATATCTGTCCTCGAAACTTACAGGCATATAAAAAGTACAGTGAACGGAACGGCCCCCTTCCAGGCATGGCAAATTTCACCGACGAACAAATATTCTTCCTTTCCTTTGCACAGGTAAGCAGAACTCGAGTGAGCCGGAACCGGATTCGTAGGTAGAGGTAAGGACTGATGCGTGAAAGGTAATTGACGGATTCTCAAAGTGATTGCAATAACGAAGAGAAGGGGAGGGTATGGTACTTTCAGGTATGGTGTAGTCACCAGACGGAAGAGGCACAGATAAAACAAGTACTTACAAATGAGCACAGCCTGGCCATGTACCGTGTGAATGGTCCACTCTCCAATCTACCCGAATTCAGCAAAGCTTTTAACTGTCCACCCGGAAGTTTCCTAAATCCTTGGAAGCGCTGTTTTGTTTGGTAATATTTTCACATATATTTCACTTCATTTATTCAAGCGATTATTCATTCCCTCATTGGTGTTAATCAATAACGTATTGTTTGCCCTATCAGTGATAATCGGATATGACACGATTAGTGATTTGGTCATTTGTTTTTGCTTAAAATGTCACTTATTACTAATCTTAGCAATCAGTCAAACGACTATTCAACCAAGGGTATTAATAAATAATTTCAAAAAATATCACAAAATCGTATTCGACAGTCATTACGCTGGCATTTTTTGGCAATTTTTAATGAGTTTTCATTCGGATTCTGGAATCAATGATTTCGAGCAGAAATTATTTAGAAAAAATGACTTTCAACCCCACTCAAAATGCATTAAGTTAATCCAGCTAGATATTGAACTTTTTCCTGCCTGTCGCATATTTTGAAATTAATTATCAAAGATTCCCTCCTCTAAACAATCCTATAGTATTGCTTTATATGAATATAATTAACAATTGTATTCTCATAATTTACAGCAAATATTTGAGCAACTAATTAATTAGGTGAAAATTGCTTTTTTTCACTCAAAAGATAAAAGTGCGAATCACAGGTTTTTTTTTAAATCAAAAATTTCAAAAAGTGCAAAATAAATGATTGGAAATTACTGCTCAACAACAGTTAATACTATTTTGCAGTTCTACTGAAGTTAGCTGCTCAATAATTTGAAGAATATCACAATAAAAATAAAATTAAACGCAATAAAATATAACTTGAAAATATATTGGAAAAATTTACATGGCAGCAATGAAGTTAGCGTAGTATAGCATCAAGCATTTAAATAAAAAAGTTAATAAGTAAATTAAAAAAAAAAAACGAAAACATCTATCTTTTTTCCTGAGTGAAAAAAATATCAACAATGTAATATTCATATCAGCCTGTACATAGTGCTTATTATCAATTACTATCATCATAATTTTCATTATCAATGCTATTGTCATTTTCACGACTGCTACTATCATTTACTTTACGATGTCTTGCGCTGCATTCAATACCATCGAAATACACGCTACCCCTATCGTATACCAATACGTCTGACGTACGATAGTCGATTAAAGCATCACTGCAATACTTATTGTATTTATTAAATATTTTTACTATTATAATAACTATATTAATCAATATATCATAAAAGAACGATTTCCAAATCTCACTTCTAACTCAGTCGGAATTGTTTCTTAATGTTTCACAAAAATTAACTTTTTTAAGGAGGAGAAAGAGAAGTGAGTAAAAAACAATACCTAAATAATTCGCAAGAATATGTTTGATTATCGACCTGAATAAGATTTGATGAGCGGCATCCTTCAAAATGACACCCATGAAAGCATTGTTGAGGACTAAAACTATTTCAGAAATCTTGCAAATCTCATTTCATAATGGGAAGTGAACAGCATGATAATATTGACATTTTTATCGTATATGAATATTACCAGCTCTTCAATATTTAGACAAAATATATTGCAAAAATCTTTGGTTGCTAATCAAATGAATCGTTAGTACCATTATTTAGCGTAAACAATTATAACAATCAATAAAAAATAATATTTCGCTAAAGAAGTTCTAAGGAAAATGTAATCTGAATAGAGTAATAGATAACTGGAAAAAAATGAACTGACCTGGAGACTAAAAAACGCTTGATTAATTTGGTACCGCGGAAAGACGTTTGATAGATAGCGGAATAGACGCATCTTCCAAGATGTGGATATGTTGCAATTTCAATAGTCGGTGTTGTTTCGAATTTTTGATTAGAAGTATCATAGTCTATTTTCGGTAGGGCTGTCGCGACTTAATCAATTATGACATTTATATATTTTTAGCTACAAATTGACCCATACACAAAAAGTATGAGTAAATTATCATCCATTTGTTCACACTTTAAAATGAGTCAAATTTAATTACAGAATACTATGACTCAAAAAAGGTATAACTTTTTAGTTACCCCCTTTAGTATTTGAAAATTTTCCCACCCAAATAGTGGAAGAAATTCAATTACTACAAGACAAAGCAAAATTTTTATAAATTTTTTCAGCAGATAGTCCAAATTGATTGTGAAGAAAATTTCGTTTAGGAAAGTGAAACAAACCCGTCATATTATTTGCTTCCAGAAATGGATCAGCGGTGGTTACAGAATTAGTAAAATTTTCGAGAGCTGAGGTTGCGGTTGTCGCGTATGTCGTCGTGCTCAGATGAACATCTTCCGATTCGTTCATTTCTTCTGAATCCTCGTCTTCTTTCTTTCCGCTCTCTACAAGATTTCAAATTTTGAAGAATCAAATCAAACTTTTTTCAAAGACATATCGCTATAAGGCCGTTAATTTCCAGCAAATTTGTGAAATTGTTTGCATGCTTTCCAATTCTCCGCTGCTGCTAACAAATTTTGGGAACTAAATTTAGTTTTTAAATTTCGCCAAACTGAAGAATTTACTACTGATGAATGAAAAAAATTATAATTTAACGCGATTGACATTGGTATAAATTTGAGCAACTTTTGATGAATTCATTAAACGTTGTAAAATCGACGACGAAATCTGCGATACAAAAATTTCAATTGCGCTTTCAATCTATTATTCGAAACTGAATAAAACAAAATGATAAGTTAAAGGAAAGCGACATGAATGAACCGTGCAAAATGCCATTGAGGGTTGTTGAAGAAGTAGCATATTCAGAGGAATAAATAGAATTTCTTGTCGAAATCATACTACTGTCGGTGAAATCAATGATATCATTATATTTACCGATGTTCGTCACCTAAAAATCCATAAAATTTTGAAAAAAATATCTTTTTTTCAGTCCTTTATTTCTCATTTCCCCTTTTCATTTGTATTATCAATCAGCAAAAAAAGAAAATAAAATTCATTGCTTTTTTTTTTAAAAAATCGGTCATTCAAACGAACATTTTCGTAATTTCACTCTTTTCGACTAATTTTATTTACAAATATTCTTTAAACTTTTATCCTTCAAACAATAAAAATTTCTACATTTAAGAAACTTTCTATTTCATTTCTCAAAAGTACAATCAGAGTAATTTTTACAGAATTAGAAAGTTTCTTGCAATAAAATTTAACCTCATTAGAGTGTGCAATAGCATTTCTTTTGCTGTCAATTTCATTTAGAATGTTCGATGGCGAATTTGAATTCGTAGACTTCAATTCCATTGCAAATAGGCATTTTTCTTTAATATACATTGAGAATTCATTGTCTAAAAAGATTTATATAATTTCTTGTACTTTAAAGTTCATGCCTTTAAGCTTATTTAATTCTTTTTCTTTTATCAAAAGAAAAATTAACTAATGTAATGTAAAAAAAGTAATGAAATTACTTTGCATGGAACAGGTCCTATCAAAATAGCTATGCATTAATATAGGAATAATTGAATGATTGAAATTTTTTGGATTTACCGTCCTGAAATTTTACTTATTGAGTGCAAATGAAGAGGGATGATTTCGAAATGAAACAGAAATCAAAATTTTTAAAAATTAATTCTTAATTTCTTCTAAACTTTAAAATTTTAGAATACACTTTTTCCTTTTTCTATTATCACATTTTTTATTTTAAATAGCTCTTGAAATACAATTTCAAATTTCAAACTTGCTTTTTGCAAATAAAAAACCATATTACCTGCTTAAATTACTGAGTAAGCACGTTCCAGAATCAAAGTAGTACTGGATACTGCGACATTCAATGCCGTATTGCCTTTCTGCATTCATACAGTAACACTTGCATGCTTCTACAGATATATTAGTTTCCGCACCAAATGCTGTACCATAGAGCACATGATTTGGCATTTCAATGAAGCAACTATCTGTATGCACTGCAAAAGACTAATTACTTCTAAAAATTAGTGATACGAAATTAAATTATCAATTATCAAAGTTAAAAATGGCAAGCAAATCTGGAGAATGAAAGATAAACGCCAGACTACATTAAAAATCTAAACAGAAAAAAAAAAAACAAAAAATGTAAAAAATTATTAGAAAATCGAAATAATTTCTAATCAAAGTTCTATCAAATGATCAACGATCAATATTTCAACTAACAGAGAGTGTGACTCACTATTATCTACACTGAAACAATATAATATTACTATCGACAACCTGTTAAAATATGTTAACTATTACCTCACGGAGCAGTCCACTCTCCTCACAGTACTTTCCTAGACCAATCAGACTGAAGTGGTATCATTTATAATTACCATAACTGCGAGATGAACAAAACTTCTTTCATCAAAGTTTTAATCAAATAAGAACAAACTAAAAGTTTAGAATTTGACCTGAATTAAAAATTTCTCAATAAATGTCAACAAACCTGGTGCGAAAAGCTCTTCAGATTTTGTTGTTGGAGTTGATATGCTAACAATTTCACGACAACCATCAGTCAAATTATTATTTACCAACTGCTGCTTCGATACTTCTGAAATAAATATAAACGTTATTCCCTGCAAATGTGCTTCACAGATGTCTGGTAACAACTGCTACAGTACCAACTTTGCTACAGTAATACGAAATACTATTATTAATTAATAATGAGAATATAACATCTGGCTAACCTACTGAACAAATCATTCCCAAATAACTGACATTATCTTGTCGTTTAAATTGCTTCGGAAAACTGTTTCGTGTTTGCAAATTCAAAACACAATCACGTTCTTCATGATAATACGTTGCAGAGACGCATTGAAACGAGTAGCGTCCTTTACTTCTAAAATTCGAAAATGACAAAATTTATTTTTTAAAAAAATCACAATCAAGATTATTGACCATATCTTAAATTCCTGATTAAATTATCTTAACCATCTTATTTCTTGGTAATATCCTTTTGTAATAAGAACTAGCAAGTATTTAGGGTGCAACAGCAAATGAATTTTCAATTTTTTCTTTTGAAAAAATTGAATAATGAAACTGTTTTAATATAATCAAAAGTCATAGTGAAATAATTAAGACCAATAATAGCAGAAATACAAATAGAGCAGTCAAACTGCTCAATGATTCCGACATATTGCATACTTCAAAAAACATAACAAACATTTCATTTCAATTATAAATTGAAATTAATAAATTTTTTAATGAAAAATTTAATTAGAAAGGTCGCATTAAGTACCAAATAATTAGACGTTGTAAGACTAATTTGAAAATAACCTGCTATTAGCGCAATAACACTGACATTCCTCCAACGTTACTTCTTGTTCAAGTCCACCAGCTGTACCTCTTAGTAAGAATCCGTCAATAACCTTTAAGTGATATCAATCTATGCAACTTAGAAAGTATTGATCAGTGGATAAGTCATGAAATGAGAATGCTAATTTATATTTGACTGCTACCAACGGAATAGAGTAGAAATGAGTTTAAACTAGCATGCGCTTTTTTTCTCCCCGAATAGTTTAAGTTATTAATTAATGCTATTATGTTTATTAAGTTACAAAATTAATGAGACTGAATTGTAATGGCATACTTCAAAACACTTTTCTTTTGTTTTTGTTGTTGAATTTTGTTCAATTTTGCTGACATCTGCAACGTCAAATTTACACGTATAATCAATGTATGAATATATGCGTTGCAGCATTGATAGTAGATAATGACGATTTGGATGGATTGAAAATACAAATAACTTGCTGCTTTTAGAATAATCAGCACCTTCAAAATCCGTTCCATGAATTTCAAATTCCTCACTGATCGTCATTTCGTCGGCTTCATTTATTGGCGTAACTGCTGTGACATCACTTTCATTTAAGCTATTATTGTTATTGTAACCGTCAGAAGTACCGCCAGACTTCTTAACATCACCGACTTCTAAACAGAATCATATTTTTTGATAATAGTGGCAAATATTTTTGAATGGAACCAATTTTTCTATTAAAATTCAATTATTAATTACGGCTATCGATTGATCGCTTTGCATAAACGAATAGTTTTAATAGTAACTAATTTTTTTTATTCTCTATTATTTGCTGATTGACGAGTGTTAAAAGTTGTCATTGCTCAATTCAGTCCATTAATTAATTTTTCGAGCTTCTCATCGTCACTCTTATTCACTACAATTTCAATATGTTCTCAATTTTCAATTCGGCTAATTTTTTTGCAAGTGACTTAACTTCTTCATGATGCAGTGGAATTGTTACTGGCGTTTCGGTGTTATGCTCCGGAAGAATTGTTGTACTACCAAATGGTTTCCATCCGATCGTTTCCAAATCCGAATCCTTTGTAGATCGTATCTCTCGGTTAGTGTAAGGTACACCACTAGTAACAGTAGCGCTTGTAGTGGTAGCAGTAATAGCAGTCATAGCAGTAGTAGCAGTATCAGTAGCAGTAGTAGTAGTAGTAGTAGCAGTAGTAGTAGTAGTAGTAGCAGTAGTAGTAGTAGTAGTAGTAGTAGTAGTAGTAGTAGCAGCAGTAGTAGTAATGGTAGTGGTAGCACTGTGTCGAATTTCAATCCTGTATTTGTATTCTTTCATCCAATCACTTATTTCTTCTGATTCCTTCTTTACTATTCCAAGTACCAAACTTTTCAAGTTTCTCGCAGCACCTTTTCTTCTTAATAGCTTACTCCACAAGCCAGGTGACAGTATCACTTCTTCAGTAACTGTCTTGTTGCTCACTTCATTCCTTCCACTCTTTTTCCACCAATAAACAGATTTTGCGCGAAAGATTGGCGAGGATTGATGATCAGTTGTTGATCGCTTTCTGATTGAATGAATTATCTCATTCACCTCATCATTACTTATTGCACTATCCAAATTTGCATTTGCCTCTCGCAATGCAATTTCCTTGAACTTTGCCTTTCCACTAGCTGGACAATTACGAAGTGCATCTTTGACAATGTCTGGAATATAGCACCAGTGAGGAATTTAAAAATCGAACTTTTCAAAAACTTATAAAGCATCATTATGCATTTTTCTAATGAATACTTCTGGTTATTTATCATAAATGTGCAATTGTTAATTAATTTGGATTTCGCTATGAATTTAAGTTGATGTCGTTTGCAGCAAAGAGTAATGTAAAGCTGGGAGAACAAACCTCTGACGACACAAATTCTATAAAAATAATTAGTGTCCCAGTTGTAGACCAAATCAAACTTTCCATTGTGATCATCTTCGTTTAGCAAACATTTTCGTGTAGTATTACTGTACTGGAAGCTTTTACATTTTGTTACGCAACCGTCCTCATTCCACGTTCTACCACAGGCGCATCTAAACCAAAGTTGATGACAAACTTCATCAATAACATTATCAGCGGTATAATGGCACTAATTAATTGCTTAACTGTAGAACAGCAATGACCTAATGTCCAATATCATTATTATTACCGATAATTAATCATCTAACGACCAATGCAATTAAGGTTAATTAGCAATGATGTAACAGTGGTCCTAGTGATTTCACATATTAGTTTCAATATAATAATACTACGACGGATGCGCTCTATTGCGATGATATTGTGGTAGGGTATTACAACAAAATGCAAAAGTCGATTCGCCATTTATTCCTGTCACTTCGTCATTTATTAATTGTTACTATCGAAAATTGATCTTATACTACTACTGTCACCATTTTCTTATTATCAGTTAAGCATTAAGTGAAACCAAAGCATCGTGCTTCTTTTTTCTAACTATTATTTTTGTTGCTAAAAATTTGTAACCTCAAAGTTATAATTTGTCGTCAAAGTTTCATCAAAGTTACAATTTATCAGTGCTATTTATTACAGTGTGATATTACCGTTATCAATGCAATGGAAAATAGCAATTTCATTGCTACGAAGTATTTAGAGTGAAATTTTCAGCAAAATACCTGCATTGTTCCAGTGAAACATCGTACAATGTCTTATATGAAGCATTGTGCAGCAGCTGACGACTAATCATCCCAAAACACGATGAATTTCTTATCGTTGGCGTGGCTCTTTCTGAAAATACAAATTTAATTTCAAATTTTGTAAATGAATTTTTAGACGAATCACACTGTATTACACCGTTGATCATCGACAATGATTGAAAGACATGAAAGAGAGATGAGTAGGTGAAAGTTTTTCTAATTAATGCGATAATTGGAATATTCACTTTTGCCAGCATTGTCATCCTTATGCTCGCCTCCTTCGGTCTCGCTATTTTCAATTTTCTTTCGTCGCATTTCACGATTATTGGTAATGTTGTTGGTGAACGGTAACTGTCCATTGATATCATTAATTTGAATACGGTACAGATAACCATGCTCATTTTGAATATATTTTTCCGGAAGTTTTCTGAATTTCGATTTCTCCTCATCGTCATGCAATCGTTGCATATTAGCATCAAAAGTATTTTGTGCATCTTTATGTGCTTGTTTTTCCTGGGTTTCTCCTTCATCCAATGTAGCATTACTTATAAATTTATAAGGCACTTTAATATGAATTGCATGATAATTTGATTTCAACTCTTCTGGTGAGTCACGTCTTGCTAGAAATTTTTCCGTTGCCCGAATATTTGAAAATGTATTTTCATGCAAATTTTTGCGCTTACGATAATTGCTAACACGTATGACAATCAAACTTTGCCCATCATCAACATGCTCCACCGATACTTTATACTCACTGGGATTTTCCAGTAATTTATGTGCTATCTCTTCCAAGGCGCTCAATTTCTCTTCACTGTTAACATCGCCGATAAAAGTTTCAGGATTACTTATAGCTATCTTTTCCATATTCTCAAATAGATCAATTATACTCTGATAAGTATGCAAGTTTTTTGCGAGTAATTTTTGAAGGTAAGTCCACCATAGGAGTGTTTCATTGTGAAATGTTTGGAAAATTTTTCTATGTGGCAATCGATCATCCCCGACCGTGTTAATAGTGGTAGTCAGTGTAGTAGTAACAGGTACAGTATAGCTAATAGCATTAACAGGATTGTTTCTTTCCATGTTTGCAACTGTTTCAGGCTTTGTAGTACTTTCTGTCGTAGTAGCAGCAGAAGTAATAGCAGTGGTAGTACTTGTTGTTGTTGACGTTGTTGTTATTGTTGTTGTTGTTGTTGTTGTTGGCGGAAGTGATGGTGGTGGTGGTGCTGTTGTAGTAGTTATAGTAGTAGTGGCTGTTGTTGTTGTTGTTGTTGTTGTTGATGGTGGTGGTAGTGGTGGTGGTGCTGCTTGTATTGCAGCTGCTGCTATTACTACGTTATAAACAGTTCCTGTTGTTTCAAGTGATGTAAATTTACTTGTACTACTACGCTGTGGAATCGTTATGCTTCCCTTTTTATGTTCACCAGATACCGCTGAAAATTAAAATTGTCAAAATTTTTCTCAAAAATTAAATTTATTATTAATTATTGTTGTGCATATGTCTCCTTGAGCTGCTTGACGAGAATGAGTTTTTTCATATAAAATCAAACTTAAAAAGAAAAGAAATACATTGATGAATTGAACGAGTTGAAAATTGAAATTTTTTGGTTAACTTTGTGATATTTACGAGGGCAGCGTGTATCGTTTCATGTTTACTGCTAATCTTTCTTTAAAAAAATTTTTTCCTTTTGCCCATTGTGGAAGAATTGTTGGTGCTAAATTTCACTTCGATTATCAATTATTGTTAGAATAAATTTTATCTTTCCTTAATAACATCAACAATTCTTCCACAATAGACAGAAAGGCGAAAGATTTTAGAAATTTCAATTTTTTTTTCGACGCAATTCATTAATGTTGGTGAGCTTTAACTTTTGTTCTCGAAATTACGCAGCATGTGCAGCAGTTTTTATTTTCAGGTTTGCTTCAAGCTAGCAAAAACCTTCTTTGTTTCCAAAAAAGATCGATTATTCGTGAAGACTTCAGCTTCAAGTGCGACTGGATTGAAAGATTGGAGAAGAATGAGTGAAATGAGAATTTTACAGATAAGAAAAATGGAAGAATTTTTAAAGTAACGAAAGCATAATTTAACAAAAGAAAAAACCCCGCAACAAGTGCCAGAGAAAATGAAATACTCACGTGCGTGGTGCGTTATTTCAATGCCTGATCTTAGCAGCAAATTCTTTATTTGACGTAATTCATTTCCAGCTTCTAGAAAAACAGAATCATAAAATTATTGTCCCTAAAAATCTATTATTGGGGTCTCGAGCATTTGAATAAGCCGAAAATTTACACAAAATAAGAATTCTAAATATAACAAAATGAATTGGCTTGGTTGAAAAATAAAATTTCTTATTTGAATAAAAGCGAGGAATAGTTTGATTCCACTAAGAATTTAAATCTTTTATCTTAACTATTTTTTTACTTGAATAAATTAATAAATTAAAATAAATGTGGGAGGGAAAATGGTTTTAGCTTCAAAATTTGATATCATTACTAATGCGATTGGGTAAAATAGTTGCATTGAAACTAGGAATTTAATATTAATTTCTTTTGCAAGAAATTTTGAAAAAAATTTTATATAGTTCTCAGGGAGAAAATTGAAATTAAAAGAAAAAAAACCTACGTGTTTCAGTTACGCTAATTTTACAACTATCGATGCAAGCAATTCGAACTAGCTCGCGACGAGAGGACTGGTACTGCGAGTATCGTTTTGAATGACTCCTGCAATTTTCACTTACCACTGATCAGGAAAATAATTCGATCAATTTCAGGTTAAGCATATCAGGTGGATTTGACAGGTTTTACTGTGAAGATCATAAAATGAAGTGTGAGTGAAATCAGTATCATTATTATTAACAGTAATGCTAAGACGAGATGGAACTTTTGAAATAATAATGGTATAGAAAGTTTAATGTTTTAATGGGATTAACCTACATGTTAAATCAATTTAGGCAAGCCTTTATTGGATAACTTAATGAAAAATCCAGATAATCTAGACAAGCAGGTTTTTTTTGTATAAAATTTTCATGTTGAACAGACAGGTAGGATGAGATTAAAAAAAAGTTTTTCAGTAATTTTTACTACTTTACTACTAGTAGTCGTCTTACCGACAATTTATCATCCAATTGTAACTTATCGAACAGGTAGTTGCAAAATAGTTGTACACAGCAGTGCGGCAAAATTCTCGATGAAAGCAAAAATTTGCACACTCATCGACCGATTTCACGTTAACACTGAAAGTGTTTGATTAGTCTTCGACGATCACAAGTAATACTTATTACGTCAACGCATTACTTTACAAACAGCAAAAAGAAGACATTAATACAGTAATAATTGTGAATTTCTTGCAAAACACATATTGCACCCCTTCATTGGACACTTTTGCTGCTGAAAATATGCTGCAATTTCATTTTGCAATTATAGAAATTAAAATTTTTTTGAATATTTGAATTAAATTGAATTACTCTGTAATTCACGCCCTTGTTTTATCTCAATTCTAAAGTAATTAGTGAGAGGGAATAAAGTAGAATATTGTGGCAGTGAATTTTCACGATCTTTTTTTTTCCTGTTGCACTTTGTTAATGCGAAATTTATGGAGCGTTCACTAATAGAAAAACCTGTTCGTAGTAACAATTTGAAAAATGTTGTTTTGGAATATATGTGCTCCATTGTAATATCTAGTTCAACATATTTTTTTGTCCTTATGGCAAAAACTCTTCTATTTATTTTTATTCTGAAATCAAGCCTGTTTCGTTTTCTTGTTACATTCTGAATTTCACGCCTTATAATTATAGGAAATCTAAAATTTAATGAAATTAAAAAACTGTAAAATTCAATGAACTTAGAAAAGAATAAGAAATGGTGGATTGACATCGGTTCTACTGATAAGAAGATGATTTTGCTTTCATCGTTTTAGCTAGCAGCAATTATTTATTGCTGCACGATGAAGCAACGCGGAATTGCATTTGTAGTAAAGAAACCAAAAGAAACAAAAAAAGTGTGATCATAAATGAGTGAAATTTATTTCACGACGTACTTTCTTTAATTTTACTTTACCCTGTACATTTTGAAATAATTTTTAGCAAACAATACAGAAAGGAAGCAAAAGCAACCATTTATGGAAGAATTATTTACCTTATTTCAAAGTAATTTCAAAAAATTTTAAATTATTTTTTATGTTGATAACTAGTGTTTAATTTTTGCAGAAGAAATGAAGAAATTTTACACAAAAATGTATCAAAATTACTATGGGAATTTAAAAATTATGTTTTGTCATTGCTTCTATAAATGCTACTGAAAATTTGCCTTAAACTATTAAGCACCGACATGCGTTTCATTCCATTGTAATTATTAAATTATAATTTCAAGAAAAAAAAGATACAACTTTAGCACTGATGCGTGATTTGGCGTTCAAAGAACACCAAAGAATCATTTTCATATAAAAGTGTGACCAACCCTTATTTGATCGTATTTCAACAAGTCAGCAACTATTCTCCCATTCAGTAATTCATTAATTAATTATTTAATTGATCAACAAATTACCTCGTGTAATAGTAATTCAGCGATGATGCATCATTGTAACTTATTTCGTCCGCGTAATATGATAGGACACAGTTTGTTGTTTCACCTATAAAACTTGTCGGTAGTCGTTATCTTTCATCACTTTATCAGCATTGTGCTATTTAAATTCTGTCGAAATATATCAGCAATGATTAGTGCGATCAATTGAATTAAAACAGTCCTAACGTCATAAATATGTGTTGAGAATTTGCTGCAAATTGAGAGATGTGATAATGATTGCCACAATCACTAATCTAGATGAAATTTCATTTTTTGAAACAAAAATTAAAATAGGGAAATTTCTAACTTACATGAAATGTTGCCAGAATACAGGATTACTGACAGCAATAAAATGTTCGAAAAATAACACAAATACATATTCATAGTAGGAAATTTTGATTTTTTGAAAAAAAAAAACTTCGTTTTCAGCTTTGCAACATTTAGCCGTTGCTGAAATTTAGGCAGCTGTTGACGTAGGAAGCATTTGCGATCGATGCTAAAAAATCTGATGATAAATTTCAGTTTGCTTGTATCATTAAATGAGCGCATAAGGAAGAAATTGATTTTGCAATTTAAAAGATTTTTCCACTCGTTCTTTCACGTCGATTATGATTATTTGAAATGTTTGGCACTATTAATTAGGTTGAAATGGAGAAGACAAAAAAAATAATATTTGAATGATCGAAAGGAAATATAATGGGAAATGATGAGAAGAAGGAGTTGTATGGAAAACAAAAAAGAAAACAAAGATACTGAAACTTTTCGAGAATGTGGAAGAAAATTAAAATATTTGAAATTTCACAATTTTTGTTAAGGACGGCGAAATATTTATGCCTAAATACCAATTTGTTCCTCCTGTATCTCTACATTTTTGTTTTGGTTGATGACTCATGGTGAAGTAGTTAATTACTGATTAATTTAACTTGAATTTCAAATATACAACTTGTATTCCTGAAATTATGTTAATAAATTGAAATGATTGATGAATTTGAAATGGGCAGACAAATCATAGGATCGATACTGAAACGATGAGGAAGAAAAGTGGAAATTTTGTAGCACTTCGAGAGATTGTAATAGATGGTTGAGAATGGTCAGATCGTTAAAAGATTTTTAGGGATGATATCCTTTTGAACCAACCAACTAATGAGGCCATCCTTTTTGCGCGTGAAGAATTGGTTTCCAATGAATCGTTATTATCATTTACCGACCAACCCACTCATCATAAATATTTCCACCCAAACTAACTGCACCAATGCCGCTTCTTCCATTAATTATAATCTTATTATCCTCAATGAACTAATTCTATTTATTTTCGCTAATTATAATCTCATAGTAGGAAATCATTTTCCAATTAACTTATTAGATTTTTAACGATTAGACGTCATAAACACAGTTATAGTAAGTTATCATGCCACTGAGATATCATTGTCCTACAACTGCATTAATAATTTCCAACGTTACTTCGTTAGCAAATTGAATCGCATGAGAGATGTAAAGTGAATCAAATTAAGCCATTTTGTAATTTTTTTCCGCTCGTACGAGGAGGAAGCATGAAAAGTTGCGAAACTGTAAGAAAGTTAATTTGTGCAAAGAGTATGCGTTTCTTTTTTCCTGAAAAAGCGTATGTGTTTCTTCAATTCCGGAATTATTAATTGAAAAAATTGAAAGGAGCGTTTTTTCGTGAAAAATAAAGGAGAACTTTTAAACATGGAAGTTGCTTCATCGTCTTGTGGAAGTTTCAGAAGAGAAGCAACGTGAAGTGAAAGTGAAGGTGAAAAATTCGACAGCATTTCCCTCGTTGTAAACCGCTTCCCTAGAAGTTTAGTGATGGAAAGTGTAGGATGGAATGATTAGATTTTGTTAAAAATCTAATTTCCTAATTTCACCCTTCGATCGTATTGTTTTCTTCTCTCACTCGGAAGCGATCGTTCTTATCCATTCCACTCGTCCATGTGAAATACCTCTCTTCGCGTTCTACTATTTAGATAAATGGAAATTCTCGGAAACGTTGTGTTTTGATGTTTTAATATTGGAAGTAAATTTGATGAAAAAATTCTTTCCTATTATTCTAATACAAAATTGAAGGAATGAGTATGCGTAAGAGATGATGAGATTGACAAAAATTTTAGAAAAAAAAGAACGGCAAAAAAGCTAATGAAAACATAAGCATTTATTTGAGAATTTAATAATATTGAAGGAAACAACTGCGAGAGTTCGATTACTCTTCACAATAATTGCTTCTCCGAAAATATATGAATGAGAATTTTGTTAACTTTTTAATTTCATAGCAAATTTATTTTCTCTTCAAGCAATCAACAGTAATGCTACATTTGCATATTTCATGAGAAACTCCTCAACACTCATTGCAATTACTCCATTTAATCGTATCAGCTAACTTTTTAAATTTCAAACAATTCTCAGCTAACACTTTAAAGCTAATCTAAGAATGACGTATGGTTGAGAGGAAATGGCGGTATGCTCACTGATAGTAACAGTTACTGTATGCTAAAAGCGAGTGGAATAATTTCATTAAATGCGTTAAATTAGTTAAGGCATTGAGCGACCACATTTCATCGAGCTTTTACCGATTTTAAGATCAATGTACGTAGATCGTTTGATGGATTTACTGATTGACTGGGACGGAGATAGATGGTTAGAGTATTTCTTGCATAAATTATTAGGAATTCACAATATTTTATTGCAATTAAGTTGTTCGGTGTTCAAAGAATATAAAGAAGGTAGTCAACGAGTTAGGAAGAGTGATGAATGAAATTAGTTTCAGCTAAATTAATGAAAAATTAAATGGTTAATTTAGGAAAAACAAGAGATATGCGCACACAATTTAGTTTAGTGAATTAATAATTGACATTATAGGTAAGTGCTTTCTTTAAATTTAATAAAAAGTTTATTTGTTCTGATTTCTGCATATTGTTTAATTGAAATATGAAAAAGCAGAAAGTAGTTCAACTTTCTTCACTGACCAGCGGAATGAAACGATTTAAAACTGCAAGATTTATCTTCCAAAATTTTAACCCACAAATTTAAAACATCCAGATTGATATTAAACAAGAAATTTAATAACAAAAAGGAACCATAAGAATTCAAATTGACGCTCAACTCATTTGATAGAAAAAGCATTGAATTGAGGTTAAAATTTTAGGAATGAAAATAACAGAGAAACTATGGAAATTTCTGCGTTTGATTCTACTGTTTAACCAGTAATGCATATTTCGTGAGTTTACACCTTCCTACATTAATATTAACTCAATAACCGCTATATCAATTTGAATTTTTTGAATTAAAATTCATTTTTTACTGCCTGAAAGCAATGCAATTATAATTAAGAATTGTACGCTATTGCTGAAATCCTTGTTTTTGATAAAACTGGAAGAATTATTGAACACTTTCGAAAATTTTATTTCAATTAATTAAAACGATAAATTAATGAAGTGAAAAAAAACTTGGAATGAAATTAAGCAAATTTTATTGCAACCAAAAATACACTTAATTATTTAAAATTAGAATTATTTTAAAAAAATGTAAGAAAAGAGGAAGAAAAAGATTGAAGGAAAAGATATAAATAATTGAATTGTTTAAAAACACAAAATTAAAAAAAAGAAACGTAAAATATAACAAAAAACTTGGAATATCAAACTAAACAGATGATGGAAGCTAGAAATTACAAAAATACGGATGAAAGAAATAAAGGAATAATGACATTCAAAAGAAATTGATTATATGCAAGTGCGGCAGCAATGAAAGAGTTTTAAAAAATAGCTGAAAATATGATAAACAAGTGCTATCACTAATTTTTCAGTGATTACGCCTTCTTCATGCATATATTAAAATAACTTGGATGTGATTGAAAGTTGAACAGATCGATAAATCATTACTACTGCACTGGACGATATGTGAAAAAAAGAAATTACTTAAAAATTTCATAACAAATTTAAATTACTGGAATAAAATGTTAGGTGAAATTAGCATGCATTTTAGTTTATTTGTAATTTCTTGCAAGCATTAGCTTAGCTTGTAAGGAATTCCAAATAAGCTAAAATTAGAATTATTCCATTTACATTTCATATTTTCAAAAGAACGAAAAAATTGTCAACGAATGAAGAGCAGAAATGCAAATGGAAATTTTGAAATTGTAGTGAAATACAATCAGAATGGGTTTTTTTTTGAGAAAAAATTTCGTCTGTGATATGTGGCAGGTTTTGTGCTATTTACGAAAAAAAATTGCGTAACCATCACATTGTTGATATTTTTTTTTAGGTCAAATAAATCATTTTCCAATCGATGTCCTTAATCGGATGATACATTCATCCGTGATCCGATCAATTGATCCTTCACTCGTCAAATTGGATAGAAATGATTTGGCTGAGATGTTGACCAGTGGAAGTACAATAATTCAAACATGCATTTGAAAACTTTTGAGCAGTACAAACCATTACTTTGTTATTTTTTTTACAGAAAGGAAACATTAATTTTAGGTTTTTTAGCTAATTTTAGGTAAAAGACCAAGTAATGTTTTGATTGTATTTCAGCTATTTTGCCTTGATTTTTATTTTAGGTAAAAGACCAAGTAGTGGTTCGGTACTGTATATATTTCAGAGTTTAATTTTTTTTTGGTACAATGATTAGCTATAATCAGACACTGAGATGATCGATTACGCAAAAGTATTCAAATGCATGTTAAATTGTTTTAGGAAGGGAAAAAGAGACAGAGAGAGAGAGAGAGAGAGAGAGAGAGAGAGGGAGAAATCACTGAATAATGCGATAAGGAAAAGAGATGTGGAATAAGCAAAAAAAAGGATGAGATATGTAAGAAGGAAGGGAAGTGGAAAAAAAAAAGGGAAAAAATTATCATTGCATACAGTACACATCAGATTACTATTAATGTAGCTGGCAATTACAATCATTGATTGACACCGCTTTGATATTAATTAAATGCTTTTTTTTTCAATTAGGCAGAAAATAATTGAACAAATTTAACAGAACAAATTTGCATTTTCGCTTTCAAAAATTCGTTATTGCATAAGTAGTGCACGCTTGGGAGAATTGCTCATTGTATTTTTTCATTACTCGGGTCTGGTGCACGGGCATCAGCTGATTAGTTACGGGAAGTTGCGGTAGGTATGGGTAATCCACCGGCACAAGAAGATACTTGGGCATTTGGCCCGATCGGATCACCCTTTCCGGATAATCCGTTTCATGCACTGGATCAGCCCAATCAATACGTTGCTTTGTGGTACAAGCACGGAAAACCAATTCATGGCCGTGCATGGAATAACGGAGGAGTTCTGGAATGCTCATTCCCGTACAAGAAATCTGAATTGACTGGAGCTAAAGACTTGGGAGGGCAAATTCAAGTTTGTTTGCAAATTTGAAATTATTATAAGCCAATAATGCTTACACGCAATTTTTTAAGCAAAACAGTGGATATTAGCACTGTGATGTAGAAAGTTTTTCAAATTCTATTATAATTTTAAATTCTTTTACAATTAATTAATATGTGCGTTATAATAAATTCCTTTTCTCCCACATATTAACCGACAATGAATGACGGACTGACCTTCCCCAATAAATTCCCTTTCCCCCACATATTAACCGACAATGAATGACGGACTGACCTTGCGCATGATGACCAAACAAATATTTCAAGCGTTGTTCATGGTGAATGTAGAGAAAGTTTAGATATTGCAATACAAAGGCGATCACAATTCACTTGGTTTCTGGTACGAATGGATTAAATACAAAGATCGTTTCGAGAAAACTGAAGAGCGGCAACAGTTGAAATGCGGCGACTCATTGCCAATTTTCTGGAAGAGTCGTAAAGAAGGCCCACTTATGGGTTATTTAGATGCAGCCGAAATGGTTAGTTAATCCGAAGAGATGAACAGATCGAAGTGAATGATTGTTTCGTTGTTTATAACTAAAATTTTGCATTAGATGAATATCGCATTATTTTTATTAGGATTTGCTTCACCACAAAATTTTTAAAATAATGC
The DNA here is from genome assembly GCA_963070105.1 of Litomosoides sigmodontis. NCBI lineage: Eukaryota > Metazoa > Nematoda > Chromadorea > Rhabditida > Onchocercidae > Litomosoides > Litomosoides sigmodontis. The sequence goes on along the minus strand of OY718807.1, from coordinate 6,506,699 downwards.
CTTTTTCGTCACTACCATCGAATGACAAATAACAAGTTACATTTCTTAAGTGTCAATAACGTATTATTCTTACTTCAGATAAACCGCGATATAGCGGTATCTGAGGTAAACATGGATAATTTCTTAGATTGCATTAGAAGATCGAGTGAAGTTCAGAGTGGTTAATTTGAATATTACATATCTTACAGGTTACTGCTACTCGATAGTGACCTTTTTTTTTTTGTTTTTTAGAAATGAACGTAAGAAAATTTCTAATTGTTAGGCACATTTCTCGCATGATGGTAAGGCGGAAGTGTTGCAAGGAACGGCGCTTGATGATATGTACATTATTGTACGCAACATCAAAGGTGGACCACCTGGCTGCGAATGTAAGAACTGCTATGTACCGCCACCACCACCACCAAAACCAGAAGAACCACCACCGCCGCCACCACCTGGACCACCGCCGCCACGAATTATGCGTGATGAGTGGATGGATATACGTATGGGTGATCCATGGCCAACACGTAAGCTGGTGCAGGCGCTTGGAAAAGCACTGAATACAATGCCAAAAGAAGATCCTAATCAGTATGTAGCGTTGTGGTACCAACAAGGTGAACCAATTATGGGTAGAATATGGAAAGACGGCAATGGAAAGGTGTATTTCTTTTTCTTACACTACCAGAGAAGCTTGACAAGATTTATAACATTTTTGTAAAAAATCTAATAGATCTACTAAATAGCAATGAAATTCGAATATTGCGCTTTACATTACATTAGCATATCACTCGAAGTTAATAAACAAACTAGTAATCTAATAGCGAAAGAAGCCTGCCTGCTTCCACTAAAAATTTACCAAAATTTTATTTTTTAATTAATGAATAATAAGTACGACATCTCCTGGTAGTCCCAATTTGGTATAAAGCCAGCTTCTCTAACATTGCGTACTTCATTAAAGGGTCATAAAATTCATGAGCTTAATTTTAAATCAAAATTCGAATCAGATCCCAAAGTGCATCAATTTCAATTCCTTCACGTTATTCCTACAATTTTCTATTACTTTCTTTTTTAAAACAGAGACCAAAGGTAACTTCACGGTGAATATTTGCTCGAATCTCATAGTTTGAAAACAGATAAATTAACGTTGTTACAGGTTGCAGCTGCATTTGGCTGGAATGGACATGAATATCGTGATAAAATTGGTTCGTTACAAGTGCTAATCGAACTTGGGCATCACGTACGTGGTTATGACTACTCTTGGCAACCATTCTCGATATGTGGTACATTTGGTGAAAAAGAATGGCTTCCGGTTTACGTCGATTATAAGGGGATCATTTCACCCTGCGTCATCACATGGGATGGAAAACAAGTTCTCGGAAAAGTAAAACACAAAGTTTACCTAATTATTTCCATTGTCTAATTAATCTAAACATTGTAGAGTAGAATAAGTGCGAGATAATGATAAGCTAACATGTCTAGTTTAGTGAAATGCAAGTGATTCAGGAGGAAAACGGAAGGTTCAATGTGAGATTCCTTTGAATTAAAAAAAATGTCCAAGTAACAGGAAAAAATTGTAGGATTGTAGAAAAGATAAATACAATATAGCTATTATTCGGATTAGACCTTTACAGACATTAAAGTTACAATGTAAAAATTTTTTCACAAAATAATAATTAGATTCGCATAATTTTATTGGTATTCAAATGTCAATTTTGAATCGACTTCGGATACGACAGAAGTGATAAGCATATATGCTTCATTTTTATTTATATAAAATACATGTAATTTTGATAATCATTTCGCTTCAATTCATTGGCTCATTATAGGTTGATATTCGCAACGAAAAGGCAAGTGCGGCATTTTCGGGAAAAGAAAATATCTTGGTTGGTCCCAAGGTGCAAGAGCAACTGGTGTTATGTCGCAAGGCAAGACCGGGATATCATTTCGAATAATTTTAATCCTATTGAGGGAATAAAATCATGATGACTTGAAAATGATATATGGATGAAATAAATTCATATACACCAGTCATTCAGCGTGATAGCACAACAATGACGATTCATTTACTATGACGAGATTCCAAGGAGAGGAAATCAGATCTTTTTATGTTGTAAGGGGAAACAAAAATTGCTCTTTCACGGAGAATTAAACGTCCCAGAAGTTATTTTTACAAACTTCTCAACTTCACTCCTTTTTCTCTCATTACTAAGTCCCGATTGCACCAACAATAACTTTTGAAAACCAAGCACATCTTCCATAAACTTCCTGTTAAAACAAGTGGCACAAAACTGATTGCATCCTAACGTTAGTTTCTATGTTTGACAAAAAGCAGCAAGACAAACATCATTTTTTATGACAACATCAAATCGAAATCAATACGTAAAGCAAAATTCACATCAAAACAAAATACTGGAAATTTTGGAAAAAGATACTCAAAACCAACAAGTTAACAGCTTCATCACAGTAATTTCCACTTCATCGCCGGACACTTAACAGTTTTGAGGAGCGGATCATGCAACAAGAACAATAAGCACAGTTTCGGAATAAAAAACAAAGGCAAATTAAATAATGAAGGGTACGATGCGTACATAGCAAACAAAAATTGAGAGGACTTAAGCAACTGAAAAAATTAAGGAATTAATAGAACATTATGTCGACTATCAATAACTTCTAAAACGCAGTCATTAAGGATGCGTAATTATCTTTTTTTATATTTCTTAAATAAATGTCCATAACATGAAAAAATCTATAGATAAAGAACACTATCTGTTTCTTTCTCGAAATCGATACAAAATACAAGATTGAAAAAGAATCAGTACAAGGAAGTTGAATTTTTCTTCCATTCATTTAGCCGATAATCCTTCCGACAATTTTGTCACTTTCTTTTTTAAATCACCTGTAATGCAGATAAATGCAGAAATTTCCGAAATACATGTATGTCATAATATTGAGCAGTGACTTACAATCCTATGCCCAAATTTTTAAAATAAGCAGCGATTTACATGGAAAAAATGAAAGTACTAACAGCTTTGTTCATCAATCCATTGCAAAGCATCCAGTTGACGTCTAAGAATTTGTGCAATTTGATCTGCCGTTTCAGCTTGATCATCGACACCCACATTAGTTCTTTGTAATTCTTTAACCTGAAAATTCAAAATAATACGGTAAACGCCAAGATTCTTCACATAATACAAGTGTTTAAATCATAAAAATTATGCAAATATTACTTGTTCGATAATGTCACTTATATCATCGTCTGCTTGCTTTAGCTGAGCATCAATCTGTATCTGCAGCTGCAGCCTAAAACAAGACATATTAGTAGCAAATTCAAGGATAATGAGCACCTTATATGAATGCCACACAGCTAAAAGCACATCATACTTTATATTGTATAAAAAGATAATACACAAAAATACACAACTACAAAAAATTTTCACTAAGAAAAATTAAGCGATGCTGTTAGATGTGAAAAACAAAAAATAGACTTCGGTTAAGATATTAAAAACAGACTCACATAGCCTGTCGCTGCAAGTCCGCATGAGTAGCTACACCAGGATCTGGCAGCCCTATCGGTGCCATTTCCGTCCAATCACTAAGGCCTAAAGCTTTTTCCAGATCAACAACTAAAGCCTCAAGTTCCGTTTGTTGCTGAGAAATGAAATCCACGGCGTGCAAAAATCGATCCTTCTCTTCTTCCAGCTGTTTAATCTCTTCACTCACATCAAGAACCTATAGTAGTAAATTTATGCTATCAAGTCTCCGTGATAAAATAATGAAAAACAAATAAAAGAGAAGTTTAACATACTCTGTAAATACGCTGAATGCTGTCAAGCTCTCAACAAATGACAAATAGCAAGATTATGCGCAATTCAAAACGCACCCTTTATATATAGAGAAAACCAATAACGAATGAAAAACAAAACGAAAAGGGAGCAGAAAAATTAGACTTAATTCTATAACTATAGATGAAATGGTACCTTTTGCTGATTTTCCCGCAAAACCCGATCAAATGCATTCAGTTCCAATACTTGGGACATAAAAATACGCTGCTGTGCTTCTACATCAAGTGTTAAACGATTTATAAGTTGTTCTAGTTGTGCAAATGTGACCGGTTTATGAGGTCTGCAGAAAATCAATTAATAATATAAATATGTAGTGTAACACCTGGGACATGCACATTCGTAACACATGAGTAAGACAAAAATAGTTTGATAAAAATTAAAAACGATCTAATGTTCAAATCAAAGTGTCTTCGGTTATTTCGACTTGAAATTATTGCTAAAAGCATTTTTAATGAATTTGAAAACATTGCATCTAATTCTTAGCTTTTAAAAGTATTCTTTTAAGAATTGATCTAAGATCGTTTCTACATCATAATTTCCTATCCTTTCATCCATTTCTTATGTGTTCCTCTTTCAGAAGCCGAAACTTGCAAAAATAACTAACGCGATTGCACTAGCAGCAGGTACAATACCAGCTAAAGCACTTGAAGTTATTGCCGAAGTGGTAGTTGTAATTACTGAAGTGGAAGCAGTCGCCGATAAAGTAGCCGCAGTTGTTTTCGATGGATGCAGTAAGGAAGACAATGCTGAACCCGTTGATGTCCCCGTACCTGTCGTAAACATACTGGGAGTAGTTGTGGCGGATTGCGTAAAAGACGTCATAATTGGTAATGTAACAGCATTTGTCGCTGCTGTCACTGCTGTTGTTGATTGTCCACTACAACAAGTAATCTTGTCGACGACGATTTGCGAAAGTAAGAAAACACAAATAATTAAAATACAACAGAAAAGAAGCTTAAATATTTTCCTAACACTTTGCTTTCGAAGAGAACATCATAGAAGAATAAAAAATTAAAAAAAAATATGCTAGAAAGTTTGATCCTCAAGCACACGCTTGACCATTAAAAATCAAGTCCATATTTATTTGCAGTGCAAAAGCACGTATAGGACAAAAACCTCACAAGGTAAATGCATTAGTTGTTGCGACGGTAGCAGCAGCCGTAGTCTGCGGTGTAATTCCAAATAACGACACCGGCGAAGCAGTCGAAGTCATGCTGCAAGCAAATGAGAGGTTGGATAAATAGTTCAAAATAGAAATCAAGATAAATTCCTACCGATGATCGCTCCAAAAGCAATAGCGGTGTATGAAATCGAATTAACTTTTTAACTTAAAATCGGATTTAGCCAAAAAAGAAGGGCAGAAAATGAAATCAGTTAAAATTTTATCACCTTACTACCGATTGTGCCGGCGACAGTGTGTTCGACGTCGGTAAAAGGACTGAAAATTGAAACATTACAGGCTTCTGAATGCAACAAACAAGATTCATTAAGCCAACACATGCAATTCTAAAACTGAAAATTACCTGATGAACCAAAGGAAAATGCACTGGTAGCAGTTGAAGCAAGGGAGGAGGCTGTTGTTGCTGATGCACTTAGTGGCGCTAAACAAGAAATGTGTATTATTAAAAATTTCCATGAGTGGAAAAAAGAAGCTGCAAATTGACTGTTAGCAATCACTTTAAATCCTAATTTGCTACCAACTGCTTCAGTTTAGCCATCAAAAATTCGATATAAAATATTCTCACATAGTGGCTTAAACTGGCCCCAAATGAAGTATGCGGAGCTTAGAGTGCATCCCACGACAATATATCAAACGACAAATGATGTAGTAAAGGCAGTTCAAAATCAATAACTGAAGAATTTCTAATGGATGCTACGCCAAAAAATAGAGCAAAAGTTTCACCTGTAGTGCCAAAAGAGAGCATTGTAGCACTGGTTGTAGTTGCTGTTGATGGAACTGCTGCATCTAAAATTCAAACCGAATCAAGAAAGGATGAAGTAAATCAAGACAGCGGAAAAAATTGCGTGTCAAACAAAATTTATTAAAACATACTGAAATGATAGAGACAACCTAACTGCAATGCTTTTAACATCACTACATACATTAAAAAGGTGCTTGGCAATTTTCAACTAGCATTTCATTAAGAATAATATCTCTTCAATATAGTCAGTGGATATAACATTTAGTTAAGTTGCTCGTTGACCAGACTTGGACCTCTTACATAAAATTCCCTACATATCTTGCACGAAAAAAAAAGAAATTAGCAAAATAAAAGCCATTTCAAATACTCTAAGTGTCATGAAACTAATATGCTGTGCCTGCAAATGGGATACCACCGAATGTGAGTAGCATAACAATCGGAGTTATATTTAACATTAGATAAATTTTTCAACAGCATAGGAAGTACTAATGGAATGAGCAAATTCATTTATATTTTAAATCAAACGAAATACGCTCGTGAAAAAACACAATTTCAATGCAAAGTGTTAACATAACTTTCAACATGCATAGTAATACCGTTTAATCCAGATATTGAAGTCGTGACTGTCGCAGGTGTCGTAACTGTTTTAGTTCCGAACAGTCCAGCAGACGAGGGAACTGTTATAGAAGAAGCAGATCCGAACACGACAGGAGGTGCGGTAGTTGTAGTAGTTAGTGAAGATGTAGCGGAACCAAACAAAGATCCACTCATACTGGTCGCTGCGTTAAAAGCAAAAGGTAAAACCGGTGCCGTAGTAGCAGTAGTAGTAGTGATTGTAGCAGCAGTAGGCGCAGTAGTACCAACCGCCGCAGGTGACCCAAACATGGGTTTTGCTAAAATTATTGCATTTCAAAGTATTTCTTAGTAAGGTTTACATTTTCTTCAACTTTTAATTTCCTTATTTTACTAAATCAAAAAATCTACGAATTTAATATTCAACCATACGGTTGTAGCTACTGTGAAAAATTTTCAAAGATCAATTCCTGAGAACGATGCAGAATACACAAGATTTGTTTTAATTTCCCCAGGGGGTTTATTCTAGGTTCATGTTCTGTGTTTTCACAAGTTACATGCATTCTAGTGACAAATCACGACAAACCCCTAAAGTTTGCTATTATAAATGTTATTCATTTGTGCTCTGCTTTACTGTTGGAGGATCATAAGCACAACAGTATTACTTGAAAGATGTGCTTATTACATCCTGCAAAGATTTATCAGAAACAAAACTCAAAAAATTATGCGGGATCACGCTAAATATCTTAAGGCGTAAGATGATTTGAGTTATGAAGAAAAACAGAACCTGTAGTAGAAGCACCAAACAGAAGTCCGGTTGTTGGTACAGCACTGGATGCCGCAGAAGTAACCTGACCGAATAAACCGCTGGAAGCTGATTTCTGGCCAAATAAGCCAGCCGATGGAGTACTAACAGATGGAGCAGCGGAAACAGCAGCAGCGGGTTGCAACGTTGTAGATCCTGGGAGAGAAAAATCCTTTTAAAAGTCCAAAGATAGTCATCGAAAAAATGAAATTGTTTATTTAAAAATTGAGATTACGTATTGAGGTATTAAGTTCCAGGTACAAAGACTTTCCCAATATCTCTGAAATGAAAAAAGTAAAAAATGTTCCCCGAAAATAAATTACCAAACAAAGAACCAGAACTTTGGCTACTTGAAACCGAGGCACCAAAGGAAAATGAAGCTGTGGTTACTGTGGCAGTTGTCGTCATAACTGATGACCCAAATCCTAAGTTGGTATTTGCTACTGAAAATAATCTTTGAAGTTATGCACCACGTTAGGACAAGTAACTAAAAATGATTTGCAAAATCAGAATATAACGTAAAATCCAATGACCGTCAAACATGAATACAATACATATCAGAAAACTTTTATGAAAAATAAAGACAAGTATTTATGAAAATAACGAAAAGTAAACTTTAACCAGTTACCAGTTGTTGTGGATGCAGTCCCAAACAAAAGGCCTCCACTGCTTGGTTGGGCATTTGTAGTAGCGGCTGATGTTATCGTTGCCGTTGGCGAAGTGAGATTAGCAAACAATGAAGATGGCTTTGCATTGGCACCTGGAACGGTTTCACAGTACAATCAGTAGAAATTTTCTCATAATAAGAGATCAAAGTAAATAGCAGTAAAGAAAGCATCGTAAAGGAAAGATACCTGACCGTGTTGATTGTACTATTAGAACAGATCCACTGTTTCAATATAAAATCTACTAAAACTAGTTACGAAATTTACAGAGCGTAATGTATGAATTCTTTCTGATAGAACCTGGTGAAATCCAAATCTACGCCAATTTGCTGATGTTAGTCGTAAATCATGCAATTAGAAATTAGCTTTTACCAAGCGAAGAGGAAAAGATTGATGCAGTCGTATTTGAAGCAGTAGCTGTTACTGCTGCTGTCCCTACTGCTGCTGTTACTAATGGTGCTGTAGTCGCTGCGGTGCCAAATAAACTACCGGAGCTACCAGCCAGCTTAGTACCAAACGTCGATCCGCCAGCGCTAGTTGTTGAAGGTGAACTGGCAGATGAAGCAAAGGTACTGCCAAAAATGCTTCCCGTTCCTGGAAAAATCTTTTGAAATTAGAGGATGATCAAAGTGAAAAGCTGTTTCTTTCAAAAAACAGAAAACTGATTGAATCCTTACATACAGTTTACTACCAAGAAGTTTATAATATTCATTCAAATTCACACCGCCGTTGGTTTGCTGTCTCTTCTAGTAATTCAATCGGTAAGTGAAAATTTTCCCTTTCAAGTATTTCCGGAACAAATTCCATTTAATCGAATGTATTCCTTTATTTTTCTTTTCAATAAGCGTTCCATTAAGCTTTTTTTTCTTATTGTCACACGCTTGCTTAGAACGAATCTCACCTCAGTTAACTCAAAACTGAATCCTACAAAAAGGAAAGAGAAAAAAGTACTCGATATACTTAAACAACAAAAGGGAAAAATAGTAAGAACCTTTATTAACTGTTGATCCAAAACTAAATCCAGTTGAGAGACCCGTAGTGGAAGCAACGGTTGTAGTAGTCCCACCAAATAACAATGGTTTGGATGCAGCGCCAAAAGAAAATCCAGATGATTGTGTAGTAGTTGTGGCAGGGGAAGCTGCCGTAGTACTACCAAAAGAAAACAACGGTTTCGCTGTTCCCGATGTACTTGCTGTTGTTGTAGTTGAAGCCGATCCAAAGGTAAATCCTGTATCAGTTCCTTTTGAGCCACCAAACATACTCTAAAATTCCATACAGTAGTTCCCGGCGTATATTCTTACAAATGACTTCAATGAGTTAGTAGCATACCAGAAAAGCCTAAATGTCTGGATAAACTGGAACAAATCAAATGGATATGATTAATGATCGATTGCTTAGAATTTCCAGCGTTAAGCATGACTAGACCTATATCACCAATTACTCATTAAAGGGTTAAGTCGTAGAAGTTGCAGAGGAAGCGATGGGATGAACACTGGAGCCCGAAACACAAACCACTAAGCTAAAAAAGCAATCAAATCATTAAGCTGAGACTCAAATGATTGAATTGAAAAACTAACAAAAACAAAATAGAGGGAAGTTTTCGTTGCAGGACGCGGAGAGAAAAAAGGAACATCCTTTCGGTGTTGCCATATCGTGTTTTTCTCATTCAGCACGGCTCTGCTTGAGGGGTTTATTTCTTGTTTGTTTGGTAGATCAAAGTATTACGTCTTACGTGTTAATAGCAGTTATTCAAGCACTAGCTAAACGCCAGTACGTCACATATATGCATCGGAGTTTAAGCAATTCCTGCATTTTCACTGCATTTTTGGTGTTGAAACGTTCATGATCCGTGCGTTAGAAAGTCCCATTTTCTTTAAATACATGACATACTCGTTAATATTTAAACGTGTAAAGTAATATCTCGATAACTACCTCTCCTACTCCCTCTCCGCCTCTTCCCCCGTCAAATTTTTAGGTAGCCAGCATCCTAAAACACAATATACATTGAATCGTTGAATTTAAATTTCGTAAATGCCTTGATAGCACGTAAAACACTATATAGACGATGAGCGGTAACATGTGATGGTAGTTTATGCATCACATGTAGCTATTCAAATACGGAAAAATGTTCTCCAAATTTTAGATTTTTGAACCATAAGCAGGTAATCGTAATCATAAGTGTACGTTTCTTTTTGGTACATGTCTGCCTCTATTGACCCTATGAAGAATAATCGATGGATAAGGTAAATTGATCAGGCAAGTTTTCAGTTAATAAGTTCATTTCGTACTATCTTATCATTTTTAATTATTTTATGGTATAATAAATTTGTATTATTTTGAAAATTTTTTGAGAGTGCAAAAATCATTTACACATTAACATGGAATAGTCCCTGTCACTATGTACTATCATAATTCATTTTTTCTCTAAGCCTTTTTTTCCATCCTACTTCAGTATCTTTTGCATTGTTTAAAGCTCAAAAAATGTTCCTTATGATCAGAATGAATGCAAATTGTGCACAATATTTTCCTTCTATCTTAAGATTTTTTTTTTGGTTTCATTTTTTGGCTTCAACTCGGTTTGCATTCATTTATTTAGGGTAACACTTATCGTGATGATATACTTTTGTCGTTAGGAAGTTGTCATTCAGTAACACTTACTTCAGGTAAAGGATGAATTGCACGTTTACGTGTAGGATGTCGTAGTGATCGTTGGGCTTTAAACATCATAGGAGCAACAGTGGGTTTAAAACGATGACTATTACTCGTATATGTTGTAGTTTATTTGCATGGAGTATTGAGTAGTATGATAATGAGCTCAAGTGAAGCATAAATTGTTTACATTGTAAGTTGTTACTTTCATTGAGCGATGCCCTTTTTATAGGTATGCAGTGGTTGCACTAAAAATAATCTAATTATTGATATTTTACTAAGTTGAATTCCTGTTCATAATGTATTTTAGCTACAATGAAAATTTTAATTTGTGAAAAAAAAGACTTTTATTTGTTAATGAAATATATATTTTAATTTGGAAAACCAAAAAGTATGAGGGAGTTGGATTGGTCATCTGAGATGATATTTCGGGAATATAGCTGAGATGTGTGAATGATTAAAAAATTACAAATGCCATTTGCATTACATCATATAAATGAGGTAACTAGGATAAAGATGAGGTTAAATGAAAGCGAAACTAGGATGTGGATGGACCAGGTGAAGATAGATGTTTTCAAGGGTAGGAAAAATTAAAAATTGCATATCCGCTAGATGCAGCGTATAATTAAATATACCAATTTTTTCATAATTTGTCGTTCATTTTGTTTTCTTTTTTTTTGCAGAAAAAGTTGTATAATTGATGTAGTGATATTAATACTATAAGTCTGACCTAATTCCTTGAATTCCGTCCGCTTCCATTTTCCCCTTCACCGCGCACCACGCTGCTCATGTCGTTCATCCCTGCTGCCTCCATTTTAATCTCAAACCTCCAGATGACTGTACTGCTCCGAAATTAGTCATCAGTTCTCACGTTTTTGTAAAATCTAACAGAAGATCACTTTATAATTATTTAAAGAAGTAATCGGACGGATTCGGAAATCCAATTATGGCTTTAATTTATAGCTAACACTCGATGTTATGAGATAGAATCGATGACTAATTTTCAGTATGTTGTTACCACCCGTTCGAGCTACACTTTTGGAACGTCATATTGCGAAATGTCCCTTTAGTGAGATTTCTCTTCCTTCTTGTACCTGTACATCATTACGTGCTTGCCATTTGAAATCGAATTCATCCGAACGGTTGGTAGGCGAGGGCTGTTCCTGCCTGCTTCATTCAGCTTGACTGGGAATTGTTAATTTTTTTGAATCTCTTCTTCGTTGTTTTCTCTATCAGTAGAAGAAATTTGATAAATCCGGGAATCGGAAACCACAAGGAAACTAAAGATAGCATTGCTTGTGAACAGCGGTGTGAATGAACATGTGGACGAGTGTTAACTGACATACTAACCTAATGGACTACTATTATCATTAGACTGGCAGAAGTAATCTCATCCAGTAACAGACCGTCCTCTTACGATTATTTTTTTGTTAATATTATCATTATTATTGTCACTATTATTATCATTATCATCATTATTTACTACTTATTCTTGTCATTATTGTTATTATGATTATCATTATTATTATTGTTATCACTGAATGATTATTGTCTTTGTTCTGGGAGCACGGATGTAAGCTTTACGTTTGTGTAAATCTTGCATTTGCTTCTCTAATTATTTATTTATTTATTTATGCCTCTTTGTTTTTAACATTTCTCGTAGTTTCTGCTAATAAAATAGCCGATTGCGGTCCTTTGCTCTGCTCTCTTCCCTGTCTCTGGATAAATTTTTGCTCAATTTCTAAGTTATAGCAATAGCGATCGATGCCAAGGGCCTAAGATTTCTAGGGTCCAGCGAAGAGGGCAGAAAGAAAAATAATAATTGAATGTGTCTGAGACTACCACAAATGCATTTGCTTCTCAGCCTATCAGCGTAACACAACACTCTTATAATAACATTCATGCTACTTATAAAATTCTAATCCTTTTTTTGAAAACCAATCTTTCTAGCGCCCAAAAATTCTCTCCAATTCTTCCACTTCTTTTTTTCCTCTTCTCTTCTCGTCTTACTTCTTTCATTTCCGCTTTTCTTCCTATGAGTTATAAATAATACGAATTGAAAAAGGAGTTTTGAGCTAGCATTTAATATTTCTTAAATGACAATTGCATTTTTCTGTGCTTATATGAGTGGAAGAAGGCTTTAAAGATGAAAATTCCATCCTTTCCATCAATATCTTTTTTTTTCCTTCTCCATCACCATCATCATCATCTTATCGTCGTCATCGTTATCATTACTGTCTCTCTCGTTTCCATTTAATAGATCAATTTTTTCACTCTTGTAAAATCGAATTAAATCCTAATTTTTTTTTCATCTTTGAAATTGAATTTTATTGCTTCTTTTTTTATTATTTTCTTGTTTTTTTTTTCTCATTTTTTTCTGTATCGGAAAAGAAATCATTTCGTGTCCTATTTAGGAGACAGACAGGGAGAGATCTTCGAAATACACGGAGCAATAAACTAATCATCAGCTGTGAGAATGTCTTTAACGCGGAGGTACGCTTTTTTTCACTTTTGAACGACCACCCTTTTCTATGCGCAATTCGTATCCCTTTCTTTTGGTTTTTTCTCGCACCACACTTCTCCTCCACATATTCCAGAACACTTTTCCTAGACTTCCCTCTTCTTCTTCCTTCCTCCCTTCTTTCCTCTCCCTCAATGAGTACTTTTCTTTTCTTTAAGAAGAAAAAAGAAGGAAATGAGGTAAAGTCTAAAGCTCTGTTCACTGCTATCATGCAACTTCTTACAAAGTGATATCTTCGTTACTGAAAGAGGAATGATCATTCTCCACTGTGACTGTGAAGAAGCAGTTGCTATTTATCTCTGCTCCCGTGGCGATTCTTTCTCATTTCAATTGTATTTCTTACTCATAACAATGATGCCATAATTGAAGTGAAACGAATAGGATTTTTGTAATTTAGAGTCTAAGTTAATTATTAAGTTGTAAAAAATTAGTAATTTTTGTTGCAGCAAGTTATCTTGTTTCTGTTAAAAGTTTTGATGAATGGAACAGAGGAGAGCGTTCGAAGGAGAGCGGAGGCGACTTCAATTTTTATTTTCCTGGAATTTCAGTTAAGCGTTTCAGTCGCGGCGAGTTGTTTGAAAATTTATAACTTGTTGCTGTGATAATATGTGATGAAGGAGAAAGAGGAGGAATATGCGAGGGAGTACGTGACGAAATACAGACCGTGAGAAATGATCGAACGCTTCCACTGTTTTACGTCATCAATCTATTCCATTCACCCTTCCAGGACGTTTTTCATACTTCTCTCTTACGCTCTGAGGGCGTTACCTGAGATCGTGAAATTGTTACTTGTATTGCTCCAGTATGTGATCAATGTCATCAGACGGTCGCTTCACGCAAAAGAAAGTGCAGTCGAATTTGTATGATTTTGATGAATTCATTTACTGAAAGGGCGGGTGGGAGAAGGAGTGAATTAACGAATTTATTAAATTCTCTTATCATTCTTTCGAGTCTGCTACATTTCAAATTTATCAGTGGTATTTCTTTTAATTTTCAAGTAAAATCTTGCACACATCGCATTAAACATTTTCACGAAAATGTAATCCTTTTGTCAATAATGCTGCGTTTTCTAATTAATGATGAAATAGTGCAAAGGTCAACAACCATTTATACTGTTTCTTTTTTGCTGAAAACTTTTTTCTTCAGTGCTCCTGCTTTTGAAAAGCTTGTTGGACTTGCTGAAGTGTGGCTTGTAGCTCGATTTTGCTTCTAGATTTAACGATAATCTCTGACGTGTTAGAAGAAAGAATCGAAAATTAGAAAAATATCTCTGTTTTGAAACATATAGTTTATCATTTGTGAAAAAGTGAGCGCCGTGGAAAAAAGAGTACTCTTTTGTTGCATAAAGTTAAATCCAATGTTCTGACACATCTAAGCCTGAGCAATTTGCATTTTTCGATATATTTATGGTTAGGATGTTTGTGAGAATCGGTTGCTCTCTGCTGGAAAAGCGTATTTTTAGACGAAGCGAGAAATTCTCGCATTCGGTAGCCTCAATGGGTTGCATCCGTGAGCGACAATTTTCAACGGAATCTGTGAGTTCAAGGGGTGCCCCACATATCCATGATGTCGTCTTTGATCTTTATAAGAATACAGAATCCGAAACGTTATCATCGTGTGGTTTATTGAAGGTTTCATTTTTGTTTTTCCTTTGATTTTTTACCGCACACTCCTTCATTTTTCATGCAGTCGTCTTGCTTTGTCGGATTGTCCACTGATGACATTTATCCGATAAGCTTGATTTAAGCACCACTGTTAGTTTAAACTTAAAACAGCATGAGGAATTGTAACATTTAAAAATTCAAACGCTTGAGAAAATGAAATCTCAAAAATCTATAATTATTTTTCCAAAACAAACGGTTTCTGTCAAAAATTCGCTCACACCATAAAATATGTTTATTTAACGAAGAACGAATTACTTTATAGAACACTGGGAGATAAGTTTAAATTGATGAAATCCGTGGTAAATGGAAACGACTTTTTTGAATTCTAATGGGATTTTTCGAGGAAAAAGCAGTCTAATTTCTGGATGAGCACTCAAAGTTTTGCTCTAGACCTAATATGATAGCCTCGCACTGTTCTCGCTCTCCCATTGGATGATTGAGTAGCTTGAAAAGTGAAAACTTCAACGTGTTATTACGATAATTTAAATAAATTAAATTATTGCGACAATTTAGGTATTTGGACAACTCGTATAGATAGAAGTACCTTAAATAATTTTCTTATCAGATCACGTTTAGTTACTTTATGAAACTGGAATTAGACGTGACGATCCTCGCTTAGCCAACTTTTTACACGCAATACGGCATGATGAGCGAAGGCAGTCTGTCTCGGACATAACACCCACTGAAGTCGTTAATGAAAACTTGGATCGCGAAACTTTCAAAAGGTTTCATATGTGTTGAAAGCATGCAAATTTTATGATTAAGCCATCAGTAAAGTTGCAAGCGTTTGTTTTCAAGATACGTCGGCGATGCGATCGGAATAATTTCGAAAGCACTGAAAAAACAACTCGTAATTCCCGATTGGCCAGCATTTATTACACTTCTTGGCGAGATTTTTGAATCTTGTCGTGATTTCAATGATGGAAATGTGAGTTTTACTCTAAACACCTTTATTCATCCTACAGTTTGTGCAAAAGTTAGAATTAAAAGTCTGTTTTTATATTATATGATTCAAATTCATCGGTAAAAATTCGTTTATATTTATCAAGTCGTAGTAGACTTCAGATTCTAGGAAATTGTTGTGTGTGGTTATTTTCTCAACTGTTTGCTGAGTAGCTAGCCAAATGGTATTCAGTTCAGTAAATAATTTTGCCTAGTTAATGTTTGCAGGTAGCAACCTACATTCCACAATTAGCTAGATCAGATCCGAAACACTGGGCTATGTCGGTGTGTACGATTGATGGACAGCGTCGATCATGGGGTGCCACGCAAGTACCGTTCTGTTTGCAGAGTGTATCAAAGCCCTTTACCTATGCTATTGCTATGGATGAACTTGGAGCGGAAGAGGTACATTTACATATTTCATTATTTTTATCAAGTTCAATAAAACGTTTTGAAATTGAAATGCCATAAGTAATATTAAATTACATACGCCTATCCGAAACTGCGGAAACAAACAAAAAAGACTTTCATCGATTTATTTCAAATTTGAAATTATTTTAAAGGTACACAAATATGTCGGCCAAGAGCCATCGGGTCGATTATTCAATGAGATTTGCTTGGATCATAATCGTAAGTGATTCTTCTCATTCTTTTTTCCTCACTCTGCTGTGTTAGCTAAAGTTTATGCTTTTAAGTATATGACGATTAAAGTTTAATGCAAATGTTGAATGATTTGTTTAGTAATACTTTATATCACGAAATATTTAGTAATCTTTATTCTCTTTATGGTATAGCATACTTTGTGTTACAGTGCAACATCATAATTATATTGCAAAACATAAAATGAAAGCACTTTAACTCTTAAAACTTTTGAATAATAATTAGTGTGGACGAGAAGATGTAAAACAAGAAAATGTATAAGGGAAGTAGCATCCTGTTAATGCATGAAAGCATCCATTACTGGCAACAAATATTGAGATATTTTAAGCCTTCTCCGATAATTAATCAAAACCGATTTATGCCACACTGCAAAAAGAAGTTCTGTTTACTCTTTAGTACATATAATTTTTTCGCGAAAACCTAATATACAATTAACTGGTTCTGTTTCTTTTTTATTGAAATAAAATGATATGGGATTTGCGATCTTATGATCCATAAATTAGATTATTCTACTTGGTTTAGTTCGCTTGTTCCTTAAATTTTAAATCGTATTAGTAGCTCATCATTCTAAGTGGTTTTGTAGCGCGATTTATTTCATGAATTAATTTTGATTACATGATATTCCTCAAGTAGACACATGATCGTATAGTGTTTTAAAGTTTTTCTTATAAATTATCTCAGGTTTGAATTTATATAAATTGAAAAAATATATATTTGAAAGATCTTCGAAATATTTTTTAAGTAATTCATGAATTGCTTCAATAATTGGCAAACAATAGATTCATTTTGATTTCTGATCCATATATTTAGAAGGTTTTCTCATTGTTTTGCAAGGATGTATAATAACTAGGTGGATAGAGCTGAATTATATATCCTGTCAAGATGTTGACGAACGAAAATTGAATTATTAGAGTCGAAATCTTTACTGATCTATAAATTAAATTTCTTCAATAAAACGTAATCACAGTATTTACGAATTTTCTTTTTCTTTCATTGAACCCAAAGATGAGAGAAATATAAATTTATATATATATATATATATATATATATATATATATATATATGTATATATATATATATCGATTATGGAATATAAAATCTTAAGAGAAATTTTGCGATTGTAATTGGAATTTAAACAAACTAGAAAATTTTCTATACTAAATTAAACGAATGTGACAAGCCCTAGAAATGGAAATTAAAAAGGGATAAATTAATGGCTGCGGAGTGAAATTTAGTTTGTTTGACAGTGCGAGATGAGAAATTAATAAAAGAAAGTAAGAACAAAAATAACTTTCAGATAAACCACACAATCCAATGATCAATGCTGGAGCTATATTAGTAGCATCATTGCTTAGACGATCGACTTCACTTGCCGATCGTTTTGATTTTGCGTTGCAGTATTTCAAACGATTTGCTGCTGGGGGTTTTGTTGGCTTTAATAATGCAGTCTTCCTCTCTGAGCGTGAAACGGCTGATCGAAATTATGCACTGTCATACTATATGCGTGAGCACAAATGTTTCCCACCGAATACCAGTCTACAGTAAGTTTAATCCAAATTACTCCATTTTAGAATTACAACATTTTTAAGCTTTTCTTTGACGAACTGTCCGATTCGCATCGAATCGCACTAATATTTGATATAGGAGTCTAGACAATTTGCCATACTGGATTTCATTGTTAAACATACTGATTTAACTTTGGATTTCATTTATTCAGAGGTCTCGTTAGTATGGCATAGGTACACACAAAGTGTTATATAGCATTAACTATCTTCCGATCCCGTCAAAGGTCTTCTTTATAAGTATAATGCGTTCTTGATTTCCTGAAATTTCCATAAATTTCAATGTGTTTCATCTAATCAACTTTGGAATGTTAATGATCTGCTTACACTTTTTCGATTATCTTCAAATATGGCATTGTTTCTAGTCGAGCTTTAGCTTCGCATTATTCTATAATTTCAGGATACCTTAGATTTATATTTTCAACTTTGTTCAATCGAAACCAATGTCGATACGTTAGCAGCAATGGCGGCTACGTTAGCTAACGGTGGAGTGTCACCGTTGAGTGAGGAACGAGTTGTATGTAATAGAGCAGTCCGTGATACGTTATCATTGATGTATTCATGCGGAATGTACGACTATTCTGGACAATTCGCTTTCAAGGTACACTGAATTTTTTTATGGTGAAGAATAATTTGACAGTAGGCCATTAAGTCACTGATTCGTATCTCTATCTCTGATTGGACAACTTTTTCAGGTTGGTTTACCGGCAAAGAGCGGTGTGTCGGGTGATATGATCATCGTTGTACCAAATGTCATGGGTATTTGCTTATTTTCGCCACCACTTGACCAACTTGGTAATACAGTTCGAGGAGTAAAATTTGCGGAACAGTTTGTGGAAAAATTCAATTTCCATAATTATGACAGTCTTGTAAGTTTTCACTGATTAAGCAAACTTCCTTATTTCTTGCTAGTTTATAGAAAAGCGTTACCATCAGATTTAAGGTTTTCTCTGAAACTTATAAAATTGATCCACGGAAAAAAATTCGCGAAGTGAAACACGAGTCTGTGTTGAATATGATGTACGCTGCAACTACTGGAGATATTTCATCCATTCAAAGGTGAGCGTTGCATATATTATGAGTTATGTATGAAAACTGATGACACTTTGTAGGATTTGATAAGCAAAGACCTTGACTATCGAAAGTTTAATTGAGAAAAATGGATGATTAAACGAAATAGTTTCCTAGAAAATTTTTTTGGGGCTCATATTTTGTTTAATTCGAACTTAACGCAACTTTAAAAGCACGGCATTTCAAAACTCTTAGAACGTAGAACTGAAGATGAAAATTTTTGAGAAGTCCAAAAATACGAAGTTTAAATACAGGAGAAATAAATTGGATAAATAAATAGAAACCTGGAGCAGTTATGTTAGTATTTAAAGCTATATAAAAAGATAAAAGTAACGTGAAGTTGGAAGTTATTACTGTGGCATGGAACTGAATAGTTTATTTTCTAAAGTTTTGTAAGTTTTGAAAGAATACTTGCCATATGGGCTTCTCCTTCTTTTGTTCCAGATATCTTTTGTTGGGTGCTGGTATCGCTGAAAGAGATTACGATGATCGCACCGTGCTGCATGTTGCCGCTTCGCATGGAAATGAAAATGTCCTGAAGTTT
Source organism: Litomosoides sigmodontis (assembly GCA_963070105.1). NCBI lineage: Eukaryota > Metazoa > Nematoda > Chromadorea > Rhabditida > Onchocercidae > Litomosoides > Litomosoides sigmodontis. The sequence goes on along the minus strand of OY718807.1, from coordinate 6,487,300 downwards.
TTGTTGCAGCGATGGAGTGAAAGCCCAGGTGAGTGTTGGACAGTATTAATACTAAAATACTGCGTAGACAAAATAGAAATTGATAATGGTAATCATCCCAATGCGTCACTAAAGTATGTGATACAAATAATTCATGAAACTCTAATAGGTTTATGTTTCTAAAGGTTAATGTTTCTGAAGTTTAGAAGGTGTCAGTGGAGGCATTGTAAATCATAATTCAACTTTATTACTTTTTTGAAAATATTTTAATAGTTTAGATCCATTGGATCGATATGGACGGACACCTCTTGATGATGCTAAAGAATTTGGCCATACCACATGTATGGAAATCCTGGAGAGAGCTTTAGAAAAATACAAATTGAAAATGCAAAAGAAAAATAGCCCTACAAGTAAGTAGTGACTCATTCGAAATACCAGAAAATTGCTGTGCTAAAACTGCACTCAGCTTAAATTATTTCTGCTTTCTGTGTCTCTCTTAACTACTCTTCTTATTCTACTTTGGATTTCTAAGGTTCTCTGTTTATTTAAAAAAAAAAAGCGATAAAACTTCCTATTTTGTTTGGTGATCTAGATAGTTGAGTTCTTGAGAGATTATAGACCAGATATGTTAGATGTATAATGATACATCTCACCTTCCCCTCGCATCTTAAATTTCCGATCTTCCCGGTGTAGCGATCGGATGCTGTTGATTCTATGTTGGGGACATGCATTAGGAAAGAAATGTGGTCGTTGATTTCAGTATATAAAATAATTTCTTCTCCTTAATAAAAGCATTGTTCTCATATCACTTAAGAAAAGAGACAAGCTAAGGAAATGCAGTAGCAGAAATCGCAATTTTTTAGAATTTTTTTTCGAGCTGTATCTTAAAGAACGACTTTTTAGCCGTCCAAATCTTTAGCAGTCAAAAAAAAATGTTGTAAGCAGAGTTCAAAACGGACAGTTTCAAACTCTGCTTACAACATATTCCTCGAAAAAAACATACGACAAATAAAGTTTTATATCAAAAATCTTTGTGAAACAGAAAATCGATCCGAAGTATGAAAAAATTGGGATAAAATCAATCGCCGAGAGTCATTGAGAATAGCTGAAAAACTTGATATCCTGGCCGAAATTTATTAGGAGTAATCTTTAATTTCAAATACAAATAAAGCAATTTATTATCCTGAGAAATAAAACATTTAAAACATTTTGCCATTTCTACTGGAGAAGCACATAGAAATGTGAAATTAGAAACAAAACATAATATCGGTGGGATCAGAATTAATCACACACTGTTAAAGCGATCAAGCAAGTTGAAATAGCAGAGTCATTTACACAACAAAAGTTAAGTGTTAAGAGACAATTGACATAGTAAATTCTTGGTAAGAACTAATTTCATCTGCCATGAGTCTTTATTTCGAATAATAGCATTTTCATGACCTATAAGTACTTTTGCAAGTGGAAAAGAATATTCCGAACTAATACTGTAAATTTCGATCGACATCACTCTCCGGAGAATGTGGATTAATAATGTATTTGTAGATCGATTTTTCTCCGACAACTTGGATACGACTTTCACTTTCCTCTACTGCTGCAGCTTCACGTGCTTTGTCCTAAAAAAATTATTAAAAATTTTTTAACTTTAAATTTAAATTAAATTAAATTTACAATTAAAATTAGAAACATTAAAATATGACTGTTTTGCTCCTAAACACGGACAAATTTCCAGTTTTCACAGCTGCTAGAATCATTCATGAATATCATCTATGCAAAAATATGATAGGACAGGTAAACTCATGAGAGTGTGACAGTTTTTCGGATGGGTCCAAATACATACTATTTTATGGATGACTATGCTTGCAGGAATCCATATAATTAGAACAACAGCTGCAATGATACCAACTAAGTTGTCGCCAACAAATTTCCCTGAAAAGAAAAGTATTATTAATTTCCATTCATGCGAATTTTTGTTTAATCATAATCCTTTTTGGAATATTCTACTAATGATGAACCAGCTGTAATGGGTTCGAAGAAGGTGGAAAGTTTTGGATATTAAAAACTTAACCTATGGAGTTAGTAATTCCAAAAATGTACATCATATTATCCATGAAACATACTCATGCTAACAGAAAACGTGATAACACTCACAAAAATTCGTTTCATCAAGGTTTTCGATGATATACCAAAAATGAGAAACAAAATCAGCAACTTCTTTAATGCAAACAGCCTGGAAAAATTGATCGTACATCAACTCGTTGATTATATCAGATATTTTGATGAGTTACTTGGAAGTGTAAAAGTCCAAAGCTAAAGTGAGCATGAATATTTTTCAATTTAGTCAGTGATTTCTGATAGCCTCCTATCCATATATATCGCGCAATATTTCTGCGGTCATCCCATGCGCATTTTTTTTCATAACTCCAAAAATTTTAAGAAGCTACTTGTTGGTACAAAAAAGAGAAAAACTAACGCGTGAACAGGTGCCGTGAATACAACGAGTGCCATCTTTCAAGATGTACTTCGGATTATAACTATATGGCTCACAAGTCCCGTTTTCAGAACGGCAGCAACGTAAGCATGCAACTGCTTCTGTAACGGTTTATGAATGCACTTTTTATTGAAAAATGAAATTGTCAAATCAGAATTATTCTTATGCTCTTCACTGTAACTACAACTGTAATTAAAAACTCATAATTTAACCGATACGTGAATAATTGACTGGAGAAAATTGAAGTCGCGATGATTCAACCATTGGCAACATACTACTTTATCTTTACCGAATCATTGAAAATTCTGATTTCCCAATCTTCTAAGATCGACGCGTAATTATGTGTAGAGCATATCACTATGAGAAGTATTTTATGGAGAACAACGAAATAGTTGGCAAGATTTCGCTGCATAAAAACTAGACACTACATGCAGAAATCGATGGCCCTGATTTTGGCATCATATGTTATTAATGTAAGCAGAAAGCTAACCTCTACTGCACATGCACGGTTTCTTACCGACAGAGGGTCTCTCACAAAACGTGAGACAATGGCCATTCAAACATTCGCCGTCTTCAATACAAGGTGTACCATCTTGCACAAAACCAGGTTCCGGACATTCTCCTGAATTGCCCCTGGAAAAAAAAAGTTCACCACTAGTCATTAATTCAATTACAGTGCTTGATTGTATAATATCACGACTGCGAGTTAAAAAAATTTTTTCTTACGTGGATGCGACTTTCACATTGGATTTTCGCAAAATATTAACGAACTAACGTGCAATATGAAGAAAGCTTGCATTGAAATCGATTTTCATGCAAACAAAGATGAGTTGATGGAAGAAACTGACAGTTACTTGAACAGCACGGACTATTTTTTGGTGAACATATTGCGTTTGGTTTGAGACGACAATCTGATGTGCAACATCTAGAAAAAATACTAGAAGGTAATATAATATATAAATAATATATAACAGAGAAAATAAATTTAAGTAGCTTCGCAGTTACATGTATTCCAGAAATTATTTCTGGAGCGTCATACCTTAATCCAGGAACAATAAGTTCTGAAGGTAACACGACAGCTCAGATATTTCCCCGACCTGGTACTCTTAACAAATAATTTTTATTATGTGTAACATTTCAGATACGATAAAATATTCCTCTAGGTACATCAAATGAAAACAATCTTCAAATTATTTACTTATCAGTAGTTCCGGAAAGCAAACCACCAACATCACATTCTTCTGCGAAACCATTTGTATCATTTTCAACTTTACCATTACCGCAGAACGCATTCATTTCAGGTTCAAAACAAATATTTGCTTTTCGCGACAGAACTTTTCCAATGAGACGGCGAGAACATGGCGAAAAACGCTGTTAAATCGGATATTGCATTTGCCAATTATTAAAGCGTACTAGTAAAAAACTTTCTTAAAAATGACGTCCTCATTTATCAGTTAAAACGTATTTTTAATAAAATCGTTATGTGAAATACGAAGATGGTTTCAGATGCATGAAATTAAATATAAAAACCCGTTGATCAAATTCTAATAGTCTAAAATATAATTGGAAATTTTGGTGGCTTAGTGAATGAACATAAACGTATGCGCGATTACCGATCTGCTCAAGGCTTTATAAAAAATTATTTTTATATTCCTTCTACAAACTCACATTATTATTCTCATCATATCCAGAAACAGAAAAAGTGTTCATAATATAGGAACCACCTAAACTGTACGGTGGTGAGCATTCTGTTGACAAATCGTCATGTGTCGCACCCCAATTATGACCTAATTCTGAAAATTATACAGTCCATGAAAAGCAAGCAACGAATTTATCCATAACAAGAATAATATTATTCCAGAAGTTTAAACTATGAAGAAAAATACTTGAACAACATAATCAACCAATAATAATCCTATAATGTAATTATTCTGTAATCATTTGCACCAAAATGCACTGAATGCAGAGTGTACGTTGACGTAATAACAAATTTCGCAAAAAATTCATGGATTGCTTACCGTGAGCTGTTACAATATCCGCTTCACGCGATACCACTGTGCCACCATGGGCAGCCTTAGTGCTTGAAAGAGCAGTATTGTAATAGACAATACCTAATCGATCCCTATTCTGAATTATCATTATGTAAATACCTACTATGTGATATAATTATCACAAATCCATTACTGGCTCCTTTTCTCATTTTTTATTCACTAATAAATATATATCTAGAATTAAATATAACTTGTAAAGAATGCTTTGAAATAAAACAAAACATTGGTACAAAAAATATTGGCGAAATCAAACAAAATGCTCATTGAAGAACTTATCTATCCAGAGAATTTAGGCAAAAAATTTTTTTGACTCTATAATTATCTATAATTATCGTTAGTAAATAAAGAATTTATTGATGTTTAATATGATGGAAACTGATTAAAAGTAGTCCACTGAAAATATCATTAATAATTTCCACTTCATTATAATAGAAATAAATTTAGATTAAAAGAACAGTTATAAATTCAATATATCATGTCGTGCAATCATAAAGACAAATTAATCCTAACGAATGAAAAATTCCGAACTTAAAATGGCTCAAATTATTTTTAAGAAATAAATAAAATCGATGACCTGGACTGAACATATCCCACCCGCCGCATCAAGCTCAGGTGATGATATATATGCCAAACCAAGGACACCATTATCGAACGACTGTGCTGTGAACAGGTGAACAAGGCAGTATTTATCAGACCCTTGGTTTCTGGAAAAATTCTGAAAATATTTGATGTCAGAATGAGACTAAACAATGAGGGACTTAACCAGAAGTTTTAACACACGACTATTCATTCCTTCTCGATTACCAAAATATCTTTTTATTACACATGTTTTCAATATACAGTACCAGCATAATCAACGTTAGCATGTAATTTTGCATGATGACCTTAAGAACTTTCATATTAGCAACTAACAAATAAGCTCATTGAATTTCTCCCCCCAATGACACATTGGTAATAGATTTTTTCTTTTCTATTCAAGTAGTTTCAATTAATTTATTAGAAACACCTACATGAGGTAAGTGTTGTTGAATATCTTTGATTAGAAAGCAATTAATATAACTAACATCAAGAACAGCCCTGACATTTCGCTTAGTGTCGGTATATGAGTTATAATGGTTAGGTTGATCAACAGTAGGCGACGTATGAATTATCATTTCTTTTATCATAAAACCCATATTGATCAGTCGTCGCCCGTCCTCGTCGATTCCCCAATCAGTCGTTGTATACAACGCATTGACACGATCAATTACATTTATCTGTAAGCTTATCAATTTAATACGGTTAATATTACTTCGCCATTTATCCAAAGATAAAAAACTTTCTTATAAGAGAAATGTTTGTGTGCAAAACTCCATCTAAAACAAACCAAATATCTAGCAGAGAATGCTTGACTACCATTTCCAATCGTTCTAAAAAATCGATAGTCTGCAACCACGCGTAGAGCACACCTAAAATTAATAATAAATTGTTCCACAGATAGAATAAGTGATATAGATTGTCGCAACCTAGCTTAGAATAGAAAATCAACTGACCGGTTTTTCTGTGCCGGTAATGCTGATAATCGTTTGATTCGCGCTGATTCAAAAAATGATGCATTATTTCGCTTCCCAACCAATATTGATGAACAAAATCGATTATCCTTCTCATAATTTAGTTTTAAATCTGAATTTCGATAAGCCAAGACTTGTCGAGGATGAGCTGTTTTCTAAAAATTTGTTCCAGAATGTCATGATACTGACCTCCTTAAGAACTTGAAAATTTATTATTTAAACCAAAGAACTACTGTACTTCTTAAGCGTAATTTGGTTTTGTCTTTTAATATCATTTACACTATTTATAACACCCTTTCTAATTTCTATAAAACATGTCAAAAGCCAAAGTTAACATTCAATCGATGTAGTAAGAACTAAGCGGATTTAAAAGATTTAAATTGCCGAAATAAAAAATTTATATTAAATGGAAAATCATCTCACAGAGCAAAATTCATTTTACATATAACTGTGATAAATAATTTTATAAAATAAAAAGTACGAAATAAATTTTTGCAGGTTCGAAGACGTAGATTTCACCATCACTCTGTACAGTACCCAATAACGATCCTTCATCACTGTAGCTAATTGTTACGACCGAATTATTGGTACCTTTAGAATACCGGAAATAAGAATCAGTAAACTAAGAGCTGGATAAAGCTGTCGAAACGCAAGCATAATAGTAAAATAATTTCAAAATTAATACAAATATCAAATGCATAATATTATGTTTGGTGTGGATAAAAATGACGCTAATTAAACGCCCTGTATCAATTTCAAAACCTAACTGAAATGAACCGTGTAGATTGCAACAACCATGAACAATTTCTCATAACTGAATGCAAAAATAATCGGAATTTAAAATAACACAGTAAAATGTTTCACCATGCAAATGGCCACCGAAATGCTCATCCGGATTTACTGCGCACACTTTTTCATTTCCGTGGCCATCTATTTCTCGACATTTGAAATTCGTATGAAGAATACCTCGCTTCGGTGTAAGATATATGTCAAAAAAGCGATTGAAAGCCCTGGAAATATTTCTCAAGTCTTTTAAAAAAAATTCCAAAAATTGTAAATTGTAAATCACACAAATTGCGGTTTTCCTTCCTCCTTTCTTTTCCATTCTATTTATTTCATAAAAAATTATCTGCGAGAAAAAGACGAAAATCATAAATTGAATGAATTAATTCATATGTAAAATCAATTTTTGATGAAAATAATTTTTCAACTACTCTTGTTTTGCATGGCATGTTTGACGTATTGAAATTTCGTTAGGTAATGGAAGAAAAAAAGGATGAACCGAAAAGTTAATCGTTCCTGTCTGTTGTACAAAACGCTATTATCCACAACGCCTCGTTTTTCGATTCGTTTATTCACTTCGATAATTTCGTAATATTTTAATCTTCTATTTACATCCGTTTCTCTCTCGCCTTCAACTATCTTCATTTGTTATTCTTGAAGGAAATATATAATTGATAGGAAGTGCAGGTGGTTGTCATACAATGGCGGTGTTACCAGTTTATCATTTAAAATAGTTAATTACTTGAAACTTTCCCCTCAACTGTTGCGTTATTTTCAATTTAGAAAAACGAGTAAAATTACCGCTAGTAAATGCTCCATTTGCCAGTAAACAAATATAAAACAGGAAATGGAATAAGACGACGATTCTCCTCCAAAATAGCAACATTATAAATGTTAGGCATGTGTCACCAAATTGTTTGCCTTCTAACATAAAAAAATTAATTTTCTCATCAGCGACCTAAAATGACAAGCAACCTATCTGACAAGTCAGACTGAGAAAGCAATTGCATAAATGAACATCCTCCCATCTATCGGATTAATTCCTCAATGGTAATTGCATTGCCAAATTAGACTATTTTCCAATTTACCAAAAATATTTCAAACTGCTCGAACCACTACTTTTTCCCATTCGAAAGTTGATACCTTCACGGGTAGAGAAAAAAAGGCGCATCGATCGTTACCTGAAACTTTTGTGAGTTAAAATCATCTGGGATATCCTATGCTTCCTACAACATAAATTTTCTATTGTTTTTTAAAGATATATTTACAAAACAACAATCCAAACACACACACACACACACACACACACTCGCATATATGTATTTATAACACGCATGAACACACTCACACACTCACACACACACACACACACACACACACACACACACACACACACACACACACACACACATTATGGCAACTGCCCGTAGCATGCGGGAGAATCTTGAAAAAATTCCAAGAATTGCACCAAATTTCGTCATCAGACAGTTGAAAAGGAACCGTCTGTGTTGGAAACAAATGACTAATTCCATACATTGCGAAGGGCAGGTGACGTAGTGAGTCATCAATGAGGAGTAGAATCCCTCCGAAGGTCTCCCTTCCGGGCGGTACGAGAGAAAGATGAATGCGTGCAAGAGAAGAAAAGAGAAAGAAAAAAATGAAGAAGAAGAAGAGGAGAAAAACTGTATTAAATGTCTGCCAATGCGTGAGCGTAGACGATCCTCGTAATGGACACTGTAATGGTACCATTCATAATGATGCAAAACTGAATAATCAATCAGCAATGATCGCGCAGTAGTATTTCTGTGGAATGCAAGGCGTGTAACTCGCACATAACTTGAAGAAAAACTGTACGAGAGAAAATGACTACACGTGAAATGACCACTGATCAATAACTCTTGACATGTTAACTTGAGGGTCTGTTGATCTTTTTAATTTTAAGTGCTAAAGGAAGATTTAAAAAGCTGATTGAGACCCCTCGACACATCCGAAAACCTTGGATATTCCCTCGTAACTCTCTCTTGTCAATTTATTTCTACGTTAAAATATTGGAACGAAATGGTCCTACATGGAATGCTTGCCTTTGATCGTTGGTTTCTCAGTTTTTGATTAGTTCAATTCGTGTGAAGTGTTTCGTGCGATCTTCAAGTATTTCTCTACACATATATCTCTGTTCTCATCCACGCAATTCCTATTTTTTTTTGTTTCTTGATAGTGCCAAGAAATAATTAGGGAAGGAATTGGAGAAATATAAACAGAATCGATTTGAAAATGGTAATGTTGACATGTTTTTAACTTTCAGCAATTATTTCCGACACTTTTGAACGCCGTACTCCATTCTGAAGAAATGACCGATTCGGCAATATCGGCGGATGTCCCGCAAATTTCCCAAGTTGATATGATTAGTGCTACGAGTAAATTACAGCTGGAAGCAGCCGATGTTCGAAATAGTAGGCCAAATTGGAATTCTTACTTGAGGTTTGCTTTTAATACTGCTCCTTCACGTGTGTATTATCGTATTTCAAAGTGAAACGTTAACCAGAACTAAGGATATGAAGCAAAACATGCATCTTTAGGTGTCTTTAGGTTAAGGTAGTGGTTTTAGAAAGAGTTTTTTTCTCTCTGCTTCGCTGACAATGCAAGGGTTACGGTGAAAAAAAAGAAGCTCTCAGGTAGGTCCTGGAAAATTAGCGATAACTCGTAGTAAGTCGGTAGTGCACTGAAAAATAGAAGTAGTAGCGCATTGAAAAAAAATAAGGGTGAAGTAAAAAAGCATTTTTAAGGGGGTAGTGGTGCTGCATCGTGTCATTGAATTGTTGGATATATTTCTTGATATTTGTTGTAATTAGGAATCTATTACTTTGCTTTTGGGATAGAGGATAAGGTAATGGGGAAACAGGTATTAAAAACTTTAAGTATGTTTTACGTTACTAATTATTTTCGAGTTAATAGATGGATACTTCAGGAGTCAAATGATTGCGCAAGAAGATTACAATTTCATAACGGCATATGAACTAACAAGAACTAAGCAAGACCGTGATGCTCTTCTGGACAGTAACAAGGTGCAATGTGCACGAACAATGATCAATTTTGTTACAACTGTTGCCAAAGATCAAAACGTTCGTTATGTATTAACGTTACTGGATGACATGATTATGGTTAGCGTTCCTCTATTTCATTTGTTTTTCCATACTCTACCGAAGAATTACCAATTTATGAAAACCAAAGATCGTTTTCTGATAATATTGTATTTGAATGTAGCAGAAGAGATCTGAAATGGCAACCATTCAGTCATTACTGACCGATAATTTATCTGTTTTTATAGAGAACGTAACAAATGAATGCTTTTTTTTTGAGATTTTGCTATCTCTAAAAAGAAATTCTAAAGCAAATATCGGTTTTAGCCTTCGCTCATTTAACCTCACGTATAACATTTTTATTTAATGAATGATGGCTTATTTGAGGAAGATAAATCACGTGTAGAAATATTCCATAGCTATGGCCGAAAAAACAAGCGTACGTTATGGTCGTGGTTTCTTTGCATATTACAACGTCAAGATCCCTTCACTGTAAATCAGGTTTGCATTTTCTATGCAATTTTAGCAAGATTTCGAAATAATTTCATTAAGTATGTGCTTCAGTGCTTATTGGGAACTACTATTTGGTCGTTGGAATTTCAATTTAAATAATAAATTTTGTGATGCTATGATTTATGGGACACGTTTTACAGATGTCATCTGTTTTGGCGAAATTTGCATGTTTTGGCACGACACGTATGGAAGGTTCTGATTTGAACTTCTACATTTCATTTCTCAAGGATCAACTGAAGTCTGTAGGAAATGAATATATCAACACAACGGCACGTTGTTTGCAAATGATGCTTCGGATTGATGAGTATCGTCATGCATTTTTAGCAATGGATGGTATCACGAGGTGTTTAAATGAATTATCTGTTTTTTATTTTCTTTATTTTAGTAATTAGACACAACGATTTTTCTGTAGAGATAATGTATAATGCTTCAAACATTTAGTTAAATCTTTCACGCTATTTTTTCACATGCTCAGGAAATTAAATCGAAATATTTTACTTTTGAACAGACGGATAAGACATTTTTACTGTAATGGACATTAAGCTCTTTGTTTTATTTTCCTGTAGAAAATAACTTGGAAACATCTTGCACTTTCAGTATTTTATCAGTGTTGAGTGGCAAAACCAATTTCCAGCTCCAGTATCAACTCATTTTCTCTCTGTGGTGTCTTACATTCAATCCAGCTATAGCAGAAAAATTTCCCCATAGCGGGGTCATTCAAATTCTTGGTGATATTCTTTCGGAATCGACTAAAGAAAAGGTAAAGCTGTGTACATGGATGCTTTTTGAAGCTTAAGAAATTAGTCAGCGCATTTTCATGGCTCGGTACATAACAGTTTATAATGACTGTTAATGATTTTTATCATTATTTTTGCAGCAAAATATAAATTGCTTATCACAGGTAATTCGCATAATCTTGGGAACGTTTCGGAACATTCTCGAGAAAATTAATGACCATGGTCTCGAACGAGAAACAGCTTTGCAGATGGTGCAATGCAAGACTCTGAAAACACTTGAACTGATGGACTCTAAAAAATTTGATGATGCTGAACTGAACGACGATGTTGAATTTCTCAGTGAAAAATTGCATTCCTCGGTCCAAGACTTCTCGTCTTTTGACGAATACGTATCGGAGGTGTGCTTCAAATGATATATAAAGCACTATGTAGTTCTTTCATTGGTAGGCACTGATGTTACGATTTCTGTTAAGTTTCAAGTTCAAAGGACTTATTAAGTCTCATGATAACTTTTAAAATGATTTGAGCTTCAAGGCTCTTCCACAGCATCTTTGTTTATGAAATATGAAAAACGATTTGATTTTTCGATTTTTTAAAGGTGAAATCAGGTCGCTTGCAGTGGAGTCCGGTTCATAAATCAGAGAAATTCTGGAGGGAAAATGCGCAAAAATTCAATGAAAAAGATTTTGAACTTTTAAGGCAAGTTTCTATCTGCATAGCAAAATGTTCAAAGATTGCTATTGGCTTCTTTTATATGTACATTTTAGGATTTTGATCAAGATTTTGGAGGTACAATCCGATACATTAGCTCTTTGCGTAGCAGTTCATGATATCGGAGAATACGTTAGACACTATCCAAGGGGCAAAAAGTTGGTTTTCATGTCTTTTTCTTTGGGGTTTGTAATATATCCGAATATTTGTATTTTTTTGTAATATGTTCGCATATTAATAATACTCTATCTTTCTTTCCAGCAAAATTGAGCAATTACAAGGTAAGCAAGCAGTGATGAAATTACTTTCGGCGGATGATCCAAACGTACGATACCATTCACTGCTTGCAATCCAGAAATTAATGGTACACAATTGGGAATATCTTGGCAAGCAGTTGGACGCTGACAATGCGGCTACTGCAGCTGAATGAACATCGTAATGTAAATCGTGATGTAGGTTGTGTCAGTTGTAGAGTTTTCCACAGACTGTCATCTAATTTACTTGATTTTAACTACTGATAACTGTGATGTTGATATTTTGTCTTCATATTGTCTTACATCGTCATATCCAACTTGTTTTACGGTAGCGATTTCACGCATATTTCTCCAGAGAAAAATATGCAAGAAACTTTTCAATTATTAGATAAATTTTTGAACAAGTATCTAACGCGCAATTACCAGATTATCGTCACTATAGACTCTTTTAATTATTTAGGCTGTATGAGCACTCCAGCAATTCTTAAATTGATAATTTAATCAAGACTTGCTTTTTGAAGATCTATGTGTTCAAAACTAGCTGTTTTCATACACTAGCATCAAGAAGTACAGAACTCGAATATTTTGAGTGATCGGTTGCTGGATTTTCATACCAAGCTGCTCTAATTTCTATTTTTTTACTCTAATTTAATTGCACTTATATAAATTCAATTGTAAGTTATTGGCAATATTTGGCGAACTTCTCAATCTGATCGAATTCTTTTGTGAATTCTTGTGTTAGAAAGTATTAGAAACCTTCTATCATTCCGTTTGTGAGAAATGGGTTGTATATTTAACATTTCCAATTTGTATAAAAACAGTAACTTCATTTAAATGTTTTCATATTGTCGTAATAGTGTAGTCGTTGCACAGTTCCACTCTAATTTTAATTCTCAAGAAAAACCTTGAGTTCGCATTCGGTGCTATGTCGACATGTGTTTTAAATAAGCTAGGCACTTTTTGTATGAAATAATCTTCGACTTGTTAGACGTTAAAAGGAGCACTCAGAACTACGTGAGACTTACTTCGCATATTGGCTTGGGACTGCTCGGGAAGCTAAAGACAGATAAGTTGTAATAATAATTTTCTTTTTAAAATTAAGTAGAACTTGAGACACGCAGAATGCGGTGACGGCTTTTACAAAAGCTAGTCACATATTTGATAAATGTCCACAGATTAAACCTAATATTGGTGTGTGGAAAAATTGTTTATAACATATGCGTTTAAATTATAACAATGAACCGATAACAAATGTCATTCTCAATGTCTTCGTCCACGTCGAATTTCTTTTGCTTTTGGAGGCAAAATAATGCCATCGTACTGAAAAAGCATGCACGTTGCAGTATGAAATGTAATATGTACATGATACCTCATAAAAAAACGTGGCTAACAGCATAATGAGTTCTTAAAAGCCTGATACTTTAACTTACAGTTACAGTAAAGTTATGAAAAAGCTGTGCTGGACAGGAATCTCAAGTAGCATAAAGATTAGAAATCTGCTGCTAATTGTCGGTAACTCTTACAAAGGAATTTCGGACTATATGACAGACGTACCTTTTGCTGAAACCACTTTACTGCTTCTTCTTTCCCTACACGATGCGTACGCCCCACACGTCCACGCGCACGCCTCCGTTTTGCAACTCGATGCCCAGCACGTCCGAGAACAACATAAAAGTCCATACCGTAGATACCAATTAACGGGTCATATTTAATTCCCAGATCAATGTGCTCCTGTATTCCGAAACCGAAGTTTCCAGTGTCCGAGAAGTTTTCCCGGTATAATTCGTATTCTTTCACCTAGGAATATGAAAATACTTTCATAAAAAGTGAATAACCCGGTTAGGAAGGTGGCAGTCATTACACGCCCACGTACCTGGTTTACCTTCAGTAGCAAACCACAAAAGTCTAAACTCAATCCCCACATAGCTTTGAAATATATCGGCGCTAACCCAAAAATCTATGATTCACATTAAATCCTTAATTCCACAACAGGTTACCTACTAGAAAGAGCAGCACACAAATTAACAAATTTTCAAAACATTTTGCGTCGGTAAGATACCGACAATGAACAAGGCCAAATAATGAAATTAAATAGCAGGAAAGCTATAAAGACTAGAAACGAACCTTCAAACCACGCTCAATGATTTCTTCGGCTTTCGGACCTCTTACGGTACAGTGTACAGCAATTTTTTCATTACGACGAATACCAAATGATCGCACGGTATATCGAGCCTTCGAAAATACCGGTGTTTGACCAGTGAGCTGCTCAAGCACCTAAAAACATAAAGGAAACCGACCGAGCACCAATTCCGGAACAACTGTTGGCACTAAACAATTTTAGAGTGCTCAATCTTTAACTGGTAAAGTTGAGTTATGACGATTTAACACAAATATCGCTCACTGTTAAGTATTCCTGTATTCAGTTACAGAATTTGGCACTCACCAATACTGTGATCTGCAGTAAATTACCTTCGATAGGACACATAGTTCTGATCTCAACGCTCAACTGTGCGAAAGCATCAAGAGCAGTCTGTGCAATGAGATAGCAAGCAAAAATTAACTTGATATTTCTGTCTTTTTTCCAGCAATTGGTTGGCATAAGAACTAAAAAGATACCTTAGCAGCACGTGTAAGCCTGTCGCCCGATTCACCAACACAAATATTTAGACAAAGTTTTTCAATTTTCAACTCTCTCATTGGATTCGCCGCCTTCTTCTCTCTAACTTCAGCAAGCCGTTCCGCTTTGCCCATTTTCCACACTACCTGAAAAAGAGGTGATAAAACTTGCACGCAGAACATTAACAACAAAAAATTACACGCAAACAAACAGCAAGAAAAAAAACAATGACTAATTTACTTCAAGAAAAAAAGACAGACACGATAAGAGGCCACAAACAAATATATAAATTTCTGAATCATGAGAAAACACGGAGGCAATCATAAGAGTCTACCGTGAGAATGATAATCGAGTGCTTTAGATAAAATTAAGCATAAGTAAACATCCATGCAGAATACTAAAATCAAAGCATGTCTACGCGATGGTTGGTTGCCACTGAAAACGTTTCAACACTAAACGCTATATTTAAATCGTAACACATCAACAACATGTGGAACAACAGCAATTCAACGTTTCCTGCTAAAAAATCGAAGTCCAAGGTAATTCCAATTTCAGAGCCTTTCATGAGATGCACAACATGCATTCCTGCTCCACAGTGATACCTTTAAAAACTTTCGAACCACACACAAAAAACTACGATAATCACCGAAAAACATTCAACCAAACAATTATTTACGTGGTGCACAATTCGATAAAACCGTCATATCATGACGTAAGTGAACGTTCGACACACGAACACGTAATGTCTTTAATAACACGAAATAAAACACTTCATCTTCCCATTTTTTCAGTTGTTCCTACGTATACCCGACGCACCAAACCAAGCGAGGGCCACCGTTTCAATGCCATACGTTTCGATCGATTGATGTGCAACGATTGCGAAATCTTATCAGCTCACTTTGTCGCACACTGTCTTTTCTCCGTTTCGACCGTGAAGTGCTTACATTGTTTCTATTTCTTTTTTCACGTGCATCATTGCAACTTTACGTGCCATATTGCCACGTATGAGCATTAGAACAAAACTCACAAAACCGTTTTCACATGCGTTGTACGGGTTTGATCAGTTATTGCCTGCGTGATGAAATTAACACAACAATTTCCAGTTAAGCTATTCTGACGAACCGCACAAAAGTTTCAAATAGATTGTTATCATTTATATAATTTTTTGGAACCACAGTGGTATGTATTTTCTACCTCTTATGTGTGCTCTTGCATTTCGTTTGTTTGGCAGTTAGCGAATTATTTTTCTGCTGATAAATTTCCCATATTTAAAATTGTCACTAGGGATTTATAGCTGGAAAATAGCTTCTGAAATCTTAATGTTGTTTGATGGTGGTGTTTCTACATTTCAAATGTTGAGTATAAGTGTGCACCTTTAGTTCAGAGACTAGAATACTGATAGCAGCTAAGCAAACGTGAAGTGATCCGAGAAACTTTTTTTATCACATAGAGCTTATCAGATGTATTGTTGAAGTGGTAGCGAGAAATATATTGAGCAAAAGGCGTGTCGTGCATAGCTGAAGTTCTCCATTCGATGAAATTTTTTTTCTGGCATCACGTAGGGTTAACATTAAAGAAAAATTAGCTGAAATTTGAACGGATATTTCTAATACGATGTACTGGTGCACAAAATCGCAGCACCTTTTTTTTAAAGTTTTCATGCTAACGACGTTTATCGAGAAGACATTTGTTCGGGCTCTGCGCGGAGAGATAACAGATGAAGAAGCTGCTGATCAGATTGCTGATTCACTCTGTGCTGATTCTGTAGCCAACAATATGCAAGTATAAAATTTTCTCTTCCACATTAGTCTCAAATAAACATGTTTTTCTACTTTTAAGTGAAGTTAACATTCACTCTCCTTGTTATTTACTTTATATTCGTCGTATTTTTCAATTAAATTCATCCAACTTACATCGTAAAGTTTGTTTAACTCGGATAGCTAAGAAACTGAATTCCTATGTTTCGCCAACATTAGTAGCCGTTAATGAGATACTGAAATTTATTAAAAATTTACATTTGCTGAATCTTGCAGGCTTATATTAATGACGGAGAAGTTCAACATATTAACAATAATTTCAATTCAACGGAAAGGTCATGCATGCAAAATGCTATAATTGAATTCTAATGATTATGGATGTTGAATAAATACAATATTTTAATTTTTTGTTGTTAGAATTTAATTTCCTGAACATTTTTACATTGTACTGTTAATGTCAAAATTTGGAAGACCGGTTTTTTATTTTTAGGAATTCTGCTAATTTACAACTACAGCCATGTCAACAGTATCAACAGCAACCGAAAATCCTCGGTACCATAACTTTGGGTGATTTACATCCTTCGCAGATCGCACAGTTTCAGGTTAGGACGTGGTTTTGTGTTTTCATTAATTTTCGAGTTAAATTGAGAGTATCAGTACTCCAATAGTTTAGACATAAAATCATTATCTTCAGCAGTTACTTTGTCACTTGAATAGTTTGATTTACTTTATTGTTCGATTTTTAATACTCTAAATACATTGATTTTTTTCCTAGGTTCGGAATGTAGCTAATTTATTTTTTCAGTTAATATATATAATTTTACAGAGGAAATTTGTTTTAGCAAGCGTTTGCAGAAGCCAGTAAAGGTTTAGCTTCATCAGTTGTTTTCAATGTACCGGTGCAAAACGGTGATAATACGGAGGAGTATTTTACAGATGAAGACAAGGAGAGGTAGAAAATCATTGTTTTGGACGAAATTTTATTCCTCTATTCACTTAATTTACTTAAAAAATGATCGTTGTTGGGTATTATGGTAGAGAAACTGCGAGAATTGGTTATGATGCATATATGTTTTGGTTTTTGCTTTCAAGTTTTGAACTGATGCTTCATGCTAAAATAAAGATGTCCTGAAGTGAAAGTAGTATTTTCAAGGGAAATTCGTTGCGCAATTTTAAGCTCAAAAATTTATGATACACTCAGTTTCATGTTTAATTGATCGTGTTTCTCTTTTGATTGATTACTTTTTGTAGATGTGCCCTTATTCAAGAATTAATATCTGGTCAGCGCCCGTTAGTGTTGCATCCTTATGTATTTCTTCTAAACCGACGGTTTAAATGGACTGATATCGCCGTCCCTATTACCAAGACTGATAAGTTGGTTTTGCTTTGTTCATAACTGTTTATTTTTGTAATTTTTAACTTTAAATTAGAATTTAAAATTCCACTTTCTAGTTGAAGTCTTCAGTTATTCGTTAATTATCAGATTCCGTGTTTATCGATTGAACCAAGCACGTAATGCGCGGTGCTATTATCGTTGTTCAGGCTGTGAAACTATGGCGAAAGAGCCGGGCGATCCAATTGCCCAAATAAAACTTGCGGAAGGTTATTTTTGATTCACATTTGAAAAACATTTGATTAAATTTATGGAGTGATGTAGTTTCCCAATGCTGTTAACTGTGATTATTGTTCACAGTATGACATCCAAGATCAACGACAAATTAGCACAACTGAAGATGTCTTCCTCATGATTGAACTGTAATATGTTTTTACTTTACTGCAGGAAATTTGGTAGGTGATGTCAATCCAGTCCACAATTTAAAATGTGAATTGTTTACATTTTCTAATATTGTCAATCGACAGTTTGACAGAGAAGCTCGTCTTGATGTCTACAATGGAATTATGAACCCAAAGGAGGCCTGGAATAGGGTAATTTGGTTCCTTTTTTTTTCTGAAGGTTTACAAATCACTGAGAAGCGATGAACCGGCTGCATGAACTAGCTTCAATGTCCAATAAGATTTGTAAATATTTATTGTGAGCATGTACGAGGTTGCGTTCGGTGGATTTTTTGATTAATTTTCAGGGGCGTTTACGTGCTCTGAGAGCAGAAACCCTGGTACCTAAAGGTTTATTAAATGCAAACGAATATCCTTCGTGGGATGCGATGAACAAAGTTATCATGAAATTGTGGCGAAGTGCCGTTAGTTTATTTTTATGCAACTTTTTTTAATCGCTTACGATTGTTTATCAACTATGGGTGGACTCAAACTTTTCTGTTTACTCTAGCGATGCAGGCTGTAACATCAGTGCTCAGTGCACGCACGAGGTGTCATTTAAATGAATTGATGGAAAAACACATTTAAATGGTGCTTGGTGTTTGAAACAGAATTAAGCTTAACTTTATTTCCCAATCATAACTGGAAAAACAAATAAATCTAATCTAAGTGGGTGTTTGTTTGCCATTAGGATTGATGAATGGTGCTAATATATATGAAAAAATACCATTTATAATGTCTTAAATAAAAATTACGGCGTACAAAGAAGAGATGTATATAATATGCTTCTTCATTTTCGTTTCGCACCAATTATTTGCCAAAAACTCACTGTACAGGCTGTAATTTATTGAGGACGCTTTTGCAGAAGCGGGCACACGATGCTGGTATCGAAGGTAGTGATCGAGTTGGCTGCAAAGATTGGTGGCGTAATATTCCGCCGCCATCCGCTACACGAAGAAGCATAAAGGCAGGGAATTGTGGCAGCACGAATTATAGTTTGCATACAGAAGGAAGGTTGTTTTATATCAGCTGGTTTTTTTTCACCCTTAATGTTCATTTTACTGTTTATTTTCTTTTCATTAAATTTTTCATTAAGTTTGTAATTTTTATTAACTTCAGTGGAGAAGTTGAAGAACCTGATGATGACGATGATCAATCTTGGTATAATTTCTGTTCTTTCAAATGTCGAATTATTTCCAAGATGCGTATATTTTACACGAAATCTTAAAATTAACGTAGAGGTAGCATATCCGAATAGGAACGTACATTTATTTTTTAAACATAAGGGTATTTATAACATTCGATGTATTTTGTTCGGGATATCACCACGTTACTGTAAAGTTTATTCGTACTTTCGTTACAGTATCTCAATGGATGCTAGCGGTGAAGATGGATGTCTCGAATTGCTGGATGTGGTTAGTGAAAGCGAAATTTACACAACGGATCAGGAACCGGCTCCTTCAGGTTCTTTCGAAAGAGATAATGTAGTGCCGGAGCCGCCAGAACAAATTTCATTGTTTTCGAATAGATCTGTTAGTGAATTTTGTATTTTTCTAATGGTTCGAAAGTACTTGATTTCAAACTGCTGGGGTTAGCAATTTGAGTTAAAAAGTTTTGAAAAGAATTATTTTTTCAAGTCTAAATAAGCTCAGAATCCTGTCTAACAGGAGATTTGGAATAGAGAAATATATCTGAAGTTCTAAGAACATACAGTGAAAATATAATTTTTATTGAGTTTTTTTACAGGATTCAAGTAAATGCATATTGCGCCAGGACAGTCACAACTTATCTACGTTACGTAGTGTTGGTGATGGAAAAACAACAGATGCTTTTATGCCTAACAGTGAGGAAAACAGTGATGTGCAGTATTATCTGCTACAAGATTATGATGATGATGACGATGATGATGATAATAACGCCGGCAGCGATGACGATGGTGATGGGGACGAAAATGGCGAGAGAGATGATGAAGATGAAAATGATAACGATGTGGATGTAGATAATGTCGATCAGGTCAATATTGACAATGCTGATGATGAAGTGATGCGCGAATACAATGATGTTTTAACCGAAGTGGATCGACTTGAGCGAAGTTCGTTGTTGTATGTACTTATGTCAGAGAGTAGACAGAAAGAAAAAGGCTATAGTACTGTTTATCATACTTTATAGCTTTTTAGAGGTTTTTTTATTGGAAAAAATCATATTAATATAGTACTTTTGATCTTGTTCTCACCAGAATTTCATGAGAAATTTTGTGGTTAATTCTAGAAGCCATCGCGGCAACTGAAGGAAGGTTGGAGCACAGGAGAATGGGTGGGGGTCACATAGTCGAGCGGCGACAGCGTGATGAATCTTACGGTCTGCGACGAAATATCCAGCAGGTGCCATTGCGTGAACATGTAACAGCGCGGTCTCAACAACTCAACAGTACGGTCTTTGCAAATCGTAAACTGTTTGCAGCAATTGAGAGTTTGACGCGCACACTGAATACAGACCATTCGCGACAATTTCATCAAGAAATGTTAAAAACAGCAGTGGAATTGTCAAACAGTTATGCTGCGCAACAAAGGCAGCGGTATACTGAAGCAACAGTAGCATTACAACGCAACGCAACCGTTGAGCGTCGTAATGTGGCTGAAACACCTAGGCAGTATAGTGATTATGAAGATGATGAAAAATCATTTGGCAAAGTAGTAGGGAAGCGACAAACGGTAGCAACACCTTCGCGAACGTGGACACTCAAAAAATAATCGCAGTTCAAAGAGAAAGATTTGTATCTGCAAGTTGGCGAACACTTAGGTACTTATTTTTGACAAAATATCCTCAAAACATTAATCGAATTTCTTTTTCTGCTAATGTAAAACTATGCCACCATGTTTTTTGAGACCACGTTACCGGCATTATTTCACATATCATCTTCCTGACAGGTAACTAAGTATCGGCTTTGATTTTTTGAATGATGGTAAAAAATCCATGAATCTTAGCTGATGAAAGAAAATATATTTTCTGAAATTTGCAGTAACTGCTGGTTCGTTTTTGATTATTTGGATTTTGAAAAATATGCTTTCATTTATATCCTCACTTTCTGTATGATACAAGGGATGTCATTCATTTTATAATATTTTTACATTAACACATTTCACATTCAGACGTTTCATAAATATTTGTAGAAATTGAACACTCTTTTTTACACCTAAGAAGAGATTATTATGGAATGGTTTTGAAGAAAAATGTGTCAATTGACTGATTTGCCCCTCGGAATTTTAAAAGTTTTGTACAGCAGTTGTGATTTTGAGATTTTGAATGATAATTACAAGAATGGAAATCCATGAAAAAAGATTGGATTATGGTCAAATGAAGTTACGACTATTTGCATATTCCATAATATTCGAATATGCTTCTGATGGTGATGCTATTTGCTATCTTCGGCGTTCCTTTACGCTTGGGAACATGCGAGTCACAGGGGAAAAGTATATCGTGTGATTCATGCGAGGTAAAGTATCAATTTCATAATTTTATATGCCTTTGAATTTCAAATACTAAAGTTAACATAAAAAACCAAATTTGATTGCTGAGATAGTTTAGCAAATCATGTATATTCCGAAAGTTTCGCCTGCTGATTGCTAGTTCTTCGAACCAAAAATAATGGCTTTGATCCGTACAAGATTCGAAATAATTTCTAAAATAGCAGCTGTTTTGGAATTAAAATATTTTCTCACTATGATTAATTCCAATTACAATAACTTATGCATGCAAAGCAGTCGTGTGAGGAAAAGAATATCAAATAAGAATTAATGGACCGAAAAGTGCATACCTCAACTTGTGTCATTGGGAATGGAGCAGGCGAATTCAGCTCTGCGCCAATGTCATTATACATTATCAAAACAAAAAGAAATATCGTCCGCCCACCGATCATACTACTGAAACCTCATACTTTTCCGTTTTACACTTTCAAAAATATTCTCGAAATAGTTGACACTAGTGGAACATTTAGCAGTCATTCGCAATTACCGTAGAAAACAGCCGGTGAGACAGAAACTGCTGCGTTTCATGGATTTCAAAGACATATGAGAACGGGAATTTCAAGCTTTGAGAACATTGAAATTTTTAGCTTACTAAAATTTCAACATTCAAAATTTCATACTTTGCAATTTTTTATTGGATGAAGAGATACGTACACGATGAAGGCGTAAAAACCAAGAAGAGAAAAAATGAGCAGTCGAACATTAAGTGATAGCGCAGAGACTGGAAGTAGGGGTATTTACAGTTTAGAAAGGCCTAAAAGACTAAGTGACTTAAACGTTGTCAAACTGATGAAATCGCAATGTTTACGGAATAATTTTCAATCTGACGTAGGAAAATGCAACAATAGCAATATAATATGTAAGGCACGGCACACTTGCCAAAAGGGGACAATGATAAATTCATGTTGTGGTAGTGATTCCTTACTCTCTTTTAAATATCATATTATTTTCAAATTAATTATAAATGATATCAGCACTGCTTACACAATCAACGACTGAAGGGTAGTGCTGAGAGGGGGAAGTAGGAAACATCAACAACATGCTCGAGCAGAGTTTATAAATATCAAATTATCACGACCGAGGATAGCTCCAACATATCTTAAGTAAGTTAGTTAACTCGAAACGATTCGTTGACTAAAATGATAAAAAGGGTGTTAAAGCAGAGATATCATACTTATATTTCTATTGAAGAAGAATTTTTTTACGGAACTAAATAAATTGAAAAGAAAATACTTTTTTCAATTTTTCGTATATTATAAATATTTATTTTATATGTAAATTCTTTTTTAAAAACAAGTGTTTTAAACATTTTTTTGAAATTTCTCTTGCACAATATTTTCATTTGAAATGGAAAATTTAATTCCTTGTAAATTCCATATGGCAATAGTAGCAACAATGATTGCACAAATTACCTCTGCTGGAATCAATACATCAGTGTATAAGTAATTAGTGTACACCTAAACGAATTTAACAGTTTGTTTAGAGAAAAAGGGAAAGCACTTGATGTTTGGTAGAAAGATGGCAATTAAAAGTACCATTATGCTACGACTGACAGTTTCATCATTCATACAACGATTTCATGAAACATTGAAATTTAATCACACATTTACATACCTGTAATATTTACTACTAATGAATAACTCAACTTCTTTTCTTCCTCTTCCGCTATGCATTATTTGTCATAATTATATGTAATTTTAAAAAAGAACAAGTTTAAATAATTAGCAAACAGTCAAAACACATCATAACTTTCTTGCAATAATTCCAACAATCTTCTTATTTTCGCTAGCACAATCACCTAGACTACTCAAGGAGACAAAAAAATGAAGTGATTGAGATGAAAGACCGTAGCGTCCTGAAATAGCAATAAAAAAAGTCGATAATTATTAATTAAATTAGCACACATACACACATTCATCTGAATTATTGAAACTTTATTCCATATTATTAGGATGGTCCCACTATTTGTACAGAATTACATTAATCATTGAGTTCATTAATCATTGAGCTTCCATCTTTCTATTTATAAAAGGTTTTAATTTCTAATGGAGCGCAAATGGTATTATGCGACAAATGCGATAGATGGAATATTTCGTAGGCAATGAATGCATAATAAGGTTGGTGGTAGCAAAGCGCACAAAATAAAATTTGTAGGGGAAAAAAGGTAATAACGCAACGAGCAAGTTAATTTTAGGTTAGCTATTCATTTATAAATTAAAAATGGAAATTAATTCAATCATAATTAATTAAGTATTAATGGGGGCGGAAAATTTTAAAATTCTCTGTTCCCTTTGAGACAATTTAAATACCATCGATTAGCATTCTTACTCAGCAAATCACTGAAAAATGCTAAAAGAAAATTAGAATTTTTCAGTAATTTGTCAAGTATAATTCATTTTCATACCCTCGTCAGCGTATGTGTTGCCTAATCAGCTAGCAAACATTAAAATCTGATAGTTTAAAACTTTCTTAGCAATGTAACTCGTACGCTTAAATATCATTTTAGAAGAGTAATATATTATGCAAAAGTAACTAAGTAAGTTAATTTTCTCATATTTTAAGTAATTGTTAAAATTTAAAAAACGTTCTTACAACATGACGTATTCGTGTTGTACTTTGGTTTATAATTCAACTAATCCTTTTGAGAATTTCTGAATATAAAGCTTGTATGAATCTCTTGTTATTTCACTGCAACTTATTAACTTATTACAGTGTTGCCCATCAGAATTCCAGTTCAATTGATTTTACAGACAGATTTTAAAAAACTTCAAGGATACATTTATTTTCTCCAAGCTTCGTTAGGTGTGGTAATCCGTTTTTGGTAATCAATTCGTTTTTTGTCACTTTTGTACTGCGACAGATCTTATTCTGAACATGACATTAGAAATATTATTATTTTTATGAAATTCCACGCAATCTTTTTAATAATAATAAAATTTGGAATTCCAATGTTGGTACATATATTCTGATACAGCTTAAAGTCCGATGTCATTTATTTCAAATGCTTCCGGATTTGTTGTTGGAAATGATGGATCATATTCCATTGCCGATAAACGCTTTTGCTTGCTAAGCTGTGAAAAGATAAGCTTTGATAAGATTCCAAAAATAGCTGTAGCCATTTTTGCATTTGTTCTTTGATTAAATTTGAAAATAAATTTTGCATATACCAGAAGAGTTTCAGATTGCTGCTGACTGGTTGATGCAATCGAATTGGATGGAAAAGAATTGTGAAGTGCGTTGACAATCTCTTTGAATAGATCCCCTCGCACCGCTCCACTTTCACTTCCACTTTGCACTTTTGGCAAATCCTTGAAAAGTTGAAACATACAGTATTCATGGAAAAAAATGAGACATCTGCATTTCATCTACCGTTGCATTCTCATCTTGCTCTGTTTTTGGGCTTCGTTCACTGTGATTACTTCGTGTTACGGTTCGCCCGGATCCGGATTCACCGATTTCTTCCGATTTAGAACGTGATGATGAAGTGTTTTCTTGTGCATCTACTTCAACAATTGCATTATTATCCTAAAATAATGCAAATTTTGAAGGAAAAGCAATTTGAACTTGCGTTATTTTAGAAATTAGAAAAGGAATTACATTGAACATGCTATCACTATCATCACATGGCACATCCTCCCAATCTGTCAAATGAAAGTGGCACAGTGAATACGATGATAAGACGAATTGAGTCATTTTAGAAAAAATAATAAACTTTGCTAGAAACATACCGCAAGGTCCCAATCCCATGGATCTGAATAGGAGACCTGAAATCGAACCAATGTCTCTTGCAGGTAATCATATATTAACTTATAGTTCGGACGCGACTCATAACGTAAGGAGCGCACATGTTCCATTATTTTCATCCATTCTTCCGGACAATTGCTGAATAATTTTGCATCGCTTATCGTTTCCTTTTGTTCTGCTACTGGTTTTTCGGCCTATAAATACCAATTTGTTATATTTAATTGAAATCGATCGATTTAATTAATTAATTGAGTACATGAGAAATAAATCATTCATTGATTATTCCAAAAATCGATTCACATTTAAATTAAACAGTTCATTTGAAAGTATCTTTTTTACTTTAATATCACGCCACGGAAGACCAACAGTTAGATCGATAAGTATATAAACAAGCGACCAGAGATCATCCGCTCGACAGACATCCATCCGTTTATGGACACGTAACGAACAGTATCTGTTTGAATGTAACAATTCCGGATATTTAAAACTCGTGCAAATTTCAAGTAAAAATTAACAGTTTATTTATCATTTTGTTAACTTTTTTTTGTAATGAAGTTTGAAAATTGGCAATTTCATTTTTCTTTCAAATTTCGCACGAAACAATTATATGTATAGTAGTTGAAACACCCAACTTCGACTTATAATGTGAACCGAGGATAGTGGTAACACGTTGTGCGATACTCTAAGTCTAAGTTGTCAGTTAGCTCTCCTCAGTTACCTTAAGATGCCACGAACAAATGTTCGTTCTCGTTGCGGTCGAATTGCTATCGATCCGTTCACATTTTTTCGAATATATGTCCGACACATTCCGAAATCAACCAGAAATATCACTTTTGTTGCTTTGCCATTTAATCCAACCAACATATCGCCTGACAACGACTACTTCAGTAACTTACTTTAACCTATTTTGCAGCACGGAAATTCCCTGCTACATTTCTAGCTGATAGAAGCATTTTTGTCCGTTTCAACTTCTATTAAATATATTGGATCAGTTTAATTCTATTAAAATTCAGATTTTACAAGTTTAAATTGAATTCCAACGACTGATCTATTACCAACAAACCGTCGCTTACATCATATCAATTCACTAAAAGAAGTAAAACAAACCAATTTTTAAATCTCTTAAAATAAAGCCAACTTCATGTATTTGCTTAATTTGATACAATGTGTGCACGGCAATTCGAGTTGCACATCCCGGCGACATTAGTTTATTCGGCAAATTCTGTCGAAGAATCCAAATGCTTTTACCGAACAGCGTTGTTAGCATAAATGAAAACTGAACAATACATCATCATCATGGTCATCATCATCATCACCGCCATCATCATCATCATCATCATCATCACCATCATCATTATCATCACCACCATCATCATTATCATCACCACCATCATCATTATCATCACCACCATCATCATTATCATCACCACCATCATCATTATCATCACCACCATCATCATTATTATCATCACCACCATCATCATCACCGCCATCATCATCACCGCCACCATCATCACTGCCACCATCATCATCATTTCGGTAATTCCTTCTCGATTCCTTTTTTCAAACTATATACAAGAAATATTGTAAGCTATAAGTATCATACCGGTTCACAACGCTCACAGTAATAGAGCCTTGCCATATGCTGACGTGTTTCTAATTTATGAAGCACGGCGATTTCCTGATGCAAGTAATTAATTTTAGGTCCCCGGTCGTACTCTGCCTGAAAAAGATTGTTTCAAATGACCAAAAATCTAATCCTTCTACTTAATAGCAGGGAAATGTCGAACATTTCCACCCTTTGCATACCTCCAGCTAAACTCCACAATATTGTGACGAAAGGGAATATAAGTCCAAAGAATATTGCAATCGTTTACATTATAATCGAAATTTTACGCTTTCCACTTAGAACTTTAATTATAAAACAGTAAATTTTAAATTTTAATTTTTCACTAAGTTTGCAAAAGAAAATGAAATTTCCTTCAAACCTTTATGCAATATTTTTGACTGTTATTGAACTTATCTTCTACTTTAAACACAGTACTGTAACGACCCAGAGATAGTGTTTCGAATAAGAAACGCCCTTCAACGATCGTTCCGGGCGCTAGCCGGATTGCTAACGGATTTGTCTTGCTCACCATATTGCAATACGCATTATTGTTAACATTGCAACTTTATCTTCACAACCATAATTTATGCAAATTTGCTTCTTGAAATTCCATTCACAACTAGCAGTGCAAACAATTGGCTGAATGGCTTGGTATGAAAGTGAAGTTTTCGATTTTCTCACTTTGCATATGAAAGGAACGGATTTGCAACATAATAATCACTGCGGTATGAGTGTTGAAAGCTATCTGTAATAATGACCTGTCAGACTGAAATACAATTCATTTCGATAACAGACAGTTCAAAGACTGAAATCTGACGACAATGCGCATGCATACGTCATAACGCTGTACAAAAGACATATATAAGTGGGCCAATACAACCCTGTCAAATCGACAGAAGCAGAAATGGGTAGTTTAATTTCAGCTTCGACGAAACTCACTTCCTTTGCTTTCATTGACTGCTCCACTTTATTGCTAACGTAGGATTAATGAGAGACGATCGTTCGATCGTTTCCTCAGAAATCAGAAGCTCTCCGGGAGATATAAGTTCCTCAAACTTTAACTTAAATTATGAGATGAACGCCCACTCTGGCGGCAACTTTAATTACTAAAACGGAAAAGACAAGGATCAAAGATATCACTAAGTGCTTAGTGCAAACCTAACCTTTGCAAAATAATTCCAGAAGGAAAGATGAAAGGCAAGCTGATAAATTTGGCGGTTATTCTTTGTTCCCTTCTGGCAGCGCCAATAATTGCTCTTCATCACGTGAGACTGTATCCTGTTTATAGCAAATCCCACGTAAGTTTCCATCGACTTTAAGTTCATTCCGATGAACATATACTAAAATTTCTGTAGATGGCAATTAATGATTTCATGCTCACGCGTTTGGTAAAATCATGCGTGCTGTTTGTTTAGCAACATACCGGATACGCTGCAAAAGTGATGATCGGTGAACCGGAAAAACAGTTTACTGTACTTCTGGATACTGTAACGACGCTTTTTTGGGTCGCTTCTCCCAATCAACTGTAGGTTTAGTTTTTCTCCTTTTCAGATGCACAATTTTTTAATAATTTCATCAATTGACAGCAGTTCAGATTATTTTGGTCAAATTACAGACAGCCATTTTGTGTAAACAAGCAGACCTACTCATGTAGAGAATCCAGCACGTGTACTACAACTCGTTTGGGATTCTTGAGGCAATGTTATGGTCGCAGGATAGTTATAGTATCTGAATATAGGGACAATATTTCGGTATTACTTCTCCGGTCCTCTTTCACTAACTTATGTACAAGGGAAAGCCACAATTAACGTAACTCAAACTGAGCTAACACCTTAACGAAAGCGGTCAAAGCAATTTACATATTACTTTTTTCAGGTAGTTTCATTAAGCGGGATACGTGTGAATTTCGCAAATTCATCGTTTGGTGCATTAGGTTTTTTGAATTGGCCTGAACAAGAAGACTACCAACAAATCGATGGAGTATTTGGCTTATCAAAATTGCATTTTCCTGACGAATCATTCAAAGAACCTTTGCGCAGCTCCGCCTTGTCGGAACGTGCTCCGGATAATCCAGTCAAGAGTACTCTCCGGAAGTACCAACTGCCTCCGTTTATTACCATTGCATTGCCACCATTGGTAACGATTTTCACTTCATATTCCTGAAAAATCATCAATTACCACTTAGTTAACCGGAAGCCCCCCCTCCTTTCCATTCTCTCATCTCCCAGATTTATAAGTTACGATCCAGCAAAAACAGGTAATGTTAAATTTAGGAATATGGTGAACCAGCGGTTCTAACGCTCGGTGGACATAACAATCGATTGTGCAATTTACACAGAGAAGTGACTGAGCCGCTTCGATATAATTTTCTACACGCAGTTGCAAACGATCAGTCCCGAAATCGTTATGAATTTGAATATAAGTCAATTAAAATGGGTAACGTATCGTTTTCCACCCAATCCATGCCAGCGTTCGCTTATCCACACGCCATAAAGCCGTACATCGGTGTTCCTAATGAATTCCTGAATGCAGTCGTTCAAAATCACAACGCAAAGGTCAGCTACCTCACTTAACTTCAGTGATCCAACTGCTACCTCACTGCTCCAACATTTCATTTTAGTTGGATCCAACGACACAGAAATACATGGTTGACTGTCGCGAAGCGTTCGAACCATTCGAGATACACACCGAGAATAGCGCATACGTCGTTGAGTCGAGACACTTCATAATCAGACATGACGTACGTTACTGTTTGCATGATTAGGCAGGCAACCAATGGTCATCGATGTTTTCCGAAAGAAAATTAATTTTCCAGCAGAACGATATGCAATGCGAACTTGCACTCAGACGACGTCAAAGTGATTTTGCAGAACCCGTCGTGCTTGGAATACCATTCTTCCATCAATATTGCGTTACGTTGGAACCACGTCATGCACAGATTAGCTTCGCACCGATCATCTAATGCAATTTGCTCCCTCCCAACTCACTTTTCAATTTGACTACTGTTATTAATAAATTATTTTCAATAATCACTGCAGCCGCAATCTTAAAAAGCATAATTTCAATGGGTGATCGATAAATGTAAAAAGTTATTGCTTGGAAGAGTGAAATTTCGAGGAAAGGGAATGTAATGTTAGGCTTGAAGGATGGAAGTAACGAAATTAGTGATTGATTACTTTTAACACTGTGGAACAACGGAAAGAAATCGATGACCGATTGATTCCACTGCCTTCTCAGTTATTCCTCCGAGTAAAGTGAATTTCATCAAGCTAGCTGTCAAGGAAGCAATTTCATGAAGCACAGATGTTCGTTCATTAACTGCTCTTTCAATTGGACTTATGAATTGTAAAATTATCAAATTCTAAGTAATTTCGAATTTCAAAACAATGAATTGTCTAAATACAGCAAACATAACTGACTAAGTTTTGCACAAATTCATGGGGTGTTTTAATTCATTCTCGTTTCTCTATTTGTTAGTTGCTGCGGAATTTCATTCTCAGGATCATTTTTCCTTTTTTTTAATTTATTGTTCCTTAAAGAGCATCTGTCTTGGCATTCTGCTTTTCTTTTCCACTCTATTTCCTCTGCGACACTGATAGGTAGTTCTATACCACTTCCATACATTTCGTTTTCAATTAACAGAAATATAAATTACAGAAGTGAAATTTCAATCAGCAAAGTCTAAAAAGAATTAACATCTGAGAAAGTTTCCACTACAAACTATTGCTCGTTGTAACATTCCATGGAATGGGTAGATCCTTCCACTGCTGCTGCAGCTGGTCGAAATATGCCCGACAAAGGAATTCATCTACTGATGCATTAATCGAATTCTGTCTACCGAATTTTACGGAACATTCGAGGCCAAGCAGTCGAAAAAGGGATCTTTGAATTGTCTTACTTGTGTGGCATAAGATAATGGCGAGGACAATCGATGCACTGGGCAAGAAGCAGACCTAGAATTGGACGTGAAGTTAACTTTGCTACGGATGGATGGAGGAGATCTGAAAGAACAATTGTAACAGTCTTATTCGACCAGTGAATTATACCTGTATTTCAGCATAGAAACAGTATGCGATTAGTTGATCGACGATGGTCCAAGAATTGTCAACTTGTCGTGTAGGTAATAGAACATGCAGTAAGGCATTGGTAAGAACCAATACTGTTACAGTAGCGACGAGTGGTACCAACAGTTTTGAGGTTGAAACGTTTTCATGCAACTGATATCGCACACTGATATTTTCATTCTGAGACTTCCGATGAAGCTATGAATGAATGTTCAATTAGCAAAGTGTTTGAAGTAATCGCTCTTGGAAAAACTCGAAAAATCTTGCTTATCCCCTAGTTGCTGAGTTATTTTGAAATGTATTACCAGTGACTTCGAGATATTTCGGGAAGTTTCAATCGAGCAAAAAAGTTATGTTAGTCACACTACACTGCTCATGCTGACCTGTTCTTTGGATCGCTATAATTTTTTTTTTATTAACAAAACTCAATGCGATTATACTGTCATCCTTTTTCTTTCAGTTCAAAAAAAAAAAAACGGAAATCTAAGACACTACCTCTTAAGAATTAAGCGAAATGCGTACTTGAAGTTTGAATTTTTTTTTTAAGAAATTCAGCTCACCAACTTTTTATTGTTATGTGTCCACAGTACAATAATAATAACAAATGAGGAAATTTGAATAGCAATGACGCTGAGCTGAATATTCGCTATCACTTGTGGATTAAACAGTTCGTAAGCGCAATAGGGCGCAATGTGTTCTTCGCTGTTATTCTGACGATACATTAAAGGCATGATGAGAAGCCACTGAAAAGGCATTAGTGAATGGAAGGAAGTGCTAAGGGAGGACTGAAATGCAATGAGTAGAGTAGCTTATCAGCGTTTATTCGTACGTGTGAGGGAAGTTAAGTCATCGTTGCTTTGTTCTTGAAGTACCAATGGTAATTAGCTATTATGGGAAATGCCAACGCCACTTCATTTTTTATTTTTTTTAGTAAAATATAAATAAGGTGGAGAGATGATAAATAAGAATTTCAAAAGAAAAAAACAACGAGGAAAGTTGCTAACTTAATATCGCTCCTTCGTTCGGATGAGTGAAAATTTTGTAATAGCAAGTAGTGATACGAGAAAAGTAACTTATCTGTGATAACGCCATTGATATACTAATCCATCTACGTGTACTACGCTCGTATGTCTGATAAAGAAGCGTCGCAATTGTTCGCTCAATTGCGAGAAAAAACGTTGATGCTACAATCATCACTAAGCCAAGATAATACACATTGCGTAATGCTGCAACTTAATTATCAATTAGCTCATTAGCCGAAACGATCCATCCAGCATATTTAACTAAACATGCGACATAGCTGTCATAGAGAGCCGATCGTTTGTTCTCTCCACGTATTAAGATTTCGATCAACCGGACATCTTGGTTACCATAATCCCTCTACCTCTACCTCAACCGCCGTATGCCTCTTGCACCATCACTGAGTGAAATCATCCGTCCACATCTCACGTAACTGCACCACTGCCATGATATGTATCGGTTGAGAGTCAGCTTCACCCTCACTGTTTCACTCATCTCTTCCGTCCCCTCATTGGGCTTACGTCACTTCGGTATTTTAGCAAGCCCAATTGAAGTGTACTTTTCACCGCCTAGGTTACCAGTCTCTATTGCATAATTGCTAATTAGCCGACTATTCGTTTTCTTGCAATCATTATTCTTCTCAGTTCTTGCTCTCAATCAATACTGCGAGAAGCTTACGACAAAATATATTTCTGAGTGGGATATGATAAGTTTAAATTATGCAAGAAAGCTATTTTATTTCTGTTAAATTTTAAAACATTTAGTTACGGAAAATAAATTAACCAATGCAGTCTGATTTTGTGAATGATAGCCATGTGCAACGTTCCACACCAATCTTTAATACAATTGCCGTCAAATAGTACGATGAATTAATAAGTGTCCCTGAAATTCAGCAATACAAATGTAAAAATATCTATTTTTAAATTTTTATAAAATTGAAAAATTTTTTATACATGTAAAAAAGGTCCGACCAATTAATTAAATGTTGTAATTACTGTCTTTAACGCATTCATATGGAGAGTTAGCGAAAAGCTGAAAGTTCCATCAACTTCTTGATAAAAGCGATGTGTGGGAACATACCTATGCAGGCAACGATAATTGCGCCCCAAAAGCATAGCAGTAACAATCGTATATTAAAATGAAATGACTTATTGAAAATGATAGCTAATAATGTAAGTAACGTTGTGCAAATAGCAAATATACTACATAAAAATTCAACAATAAATACATTGCGCATCCGTGAATTATTCACGTAAATTAATTCTGTCATTTCACAAAGTCCCGGCAATGCTGAAGTATTAAACATCTTTCGGGAAAAGTTTCCTGAAATTGGAAATTAGAAAAAGATTATTTGCGATAATCGTCGGACGCATCAATGTAAACAAAAGATATTCGCGTTTTGCTAGCAGTTACTGTTTCCTTACAATGAATTTTAGGAAGATTAAGCATCGTAGGCAGTAAATGATGAATTGTTAATAATTTATGAATTCAGAGATCTATGAATCATTCAGAAAATTCAGCTTAATTTTTTATATAATAATCACTCAAACTCAAGGCATTTCAGTGCGATCGTGTTGTGGAAATTAATTTTATTCTCAATGAGTAGCTGAAAGACGGTTGCTAAGTGCTAACTTAAACGACAGCAGAAGAAACATCGGAAAGCGAAAACAGCAAAAAAAAAGTATTAAAAAAAATTCATTTTTCTAATCGTTGAGTGATATGCAAAGATCGCCGATGAACACATTACGACCTCAAGCAATTGCGTAATGTTCCAAGGATTCCGAGCAGCTTTATTTCAGGCTACAATTCATTCTTACATTCCTCTCACTGACCCATTCAGCATATTTCGCACTCATTTCTGCTAGATCAAATTACATCGTAATTCCTCACTCAAAGACGCTGTACATTTTAGGGAGCGGATAATTTGCAATGAGAAGAACGCTGTAAAGGGAATTAAATAACGCAGTGCATTTTTTTTTTAATTTTTTATCGATTGCCGACACTATCTCACTTCTTCTAAGGACAAACAACGCCGACGTCCCCATGCGCAAAAAGATCAGAACAAAGTAATTTAATGATATTCGAAGAAAGAAAGTGAAAAATCCCTTCCTTTGAGCTTCCAATACAGCGCTGCGAGAAGCGTACCGCCACGTGTACGAGTATAGAAATAGAGGAGGGTCATTCGATACGGTTCGAAACGTAGGAATCCGATTCGAGCTATTATTTACGGAACGATTCGTTCGTTTGGATGCGGCAATGAAAGTCGTAATTATAACGGTAACTTTTTCGGCAATATTTCTAGAATGCGAGAAAAGGAGAGCAAGCGCGTATGCGTCGCAAACGCAGACGTGCAGCAACCGAAATGGAAAACGTTTTTGTCATCAATTTCCTTTGCAATAAAAATGGAAATTCAGGTCATTGGTGGTAGCTTTTGTCTATAATAAACGGATTTTTTGCTGAATTAACTGATTGATTGATTGATTAGCTAATGTTTTATTGACCTTTCGCTCAACTTTTCCGCTGTTTTTACACAATTAATTGGTTAATGAACTAAAGAGTCGTGTGATTTTTAGGTGCTATCACGTAAAGATATGAACATAAGAAGTATTCAAATATCACACTATCGATTGAATTTCATATTTTCAGTTAGAATATTGCATTGTGGTGGAGTTCGAAAGTTTAAGACTCATTTCCGAATAACAGAAAGAAAGCTGCAAATTTTTCATGTGGATTTCTGTTGTATTCAGTACGCACGATAACCTGAATATGTCTTTCGCTTGGTATGAGTGATTTTACGTTTATCAATCGATAATGCTGTCAACTCATTGAAAATATGCTTTTAAAGATTGCAGCAGCAGTGATTATTGGAGATAATTTATTCTGCTCAATTAATAGCAATAGATAAGTTTCATAAGTGAAAAGTGAATTGGAAGCAAATTGAATTAAATGATCGGTGAAAAGCTAATCTGTGCATAGCGTGGTTCCAACGTAACACAGTATTGATGGAAGAATGGTATTCCAAGCAGGACGGATCGCTCAAAACCCTTTGGACGATGTCTGAGTGCAAGTTCGCATTGCATATCGTTCTGCTGGAAAATTAATTTTCTTGACTAATCATACTAAGCAATAATACTTCTCTACAACAACTACTCGTTTGATTGTCATACTGTAAAAGTACTGTTTTCATTTAACGGGAAACAGCTTCACTAGAGAGCTTGCCTAATCATGCAAACAGTAACGTACGTCATGTCTGATTATGAAGTGTCTCGACTCAACGACGTATGTGCTATTCTCGGTGTGTATCTCGAATGGTTCGAACGCTTCGCGACAGTCAACCATGTATTTCTGTGTCGTTGGATCCAACTAAAATGAAATGTTGGAGCAGTGAGGTAGCAGTTGGATCACTGAAGTTAAGTGAGGTAGCTGACCTTTGCGTTGTGATTTTGAACGACTGCATTCAGGAATTCATTAGGAACACCGATGTACGGCTTTATGGCGTGTGGATAAGCGAACGCTGGCATGGATTGAGTGGAAAACGATACGTTACCCATTTTAATTGACTTATATTCAAATTCATAACGATTTCGGGACTGATCGTATCCACGGAGAGCCACGGATATCTGAGTGTGCGCAGGATTATATCGAAGCGGCTCAGTCACTTCTCTGTGTAAATTGCACAATCGATTGTTATGTCCACCGAGCGTTAGAACCGCTGGTTCACCATATTCCTAAATTTAACATTACCTGTTTTTGCTGGATCGTAACTTATAAATCTGGGAGATGAGAGAATGGAAAGGAGCGGGGGCTTCCGGTTAACCAAGTGGTAATTGATGATTTTTCAGGAATATGAAGTGAAAATCGTTACCAATGGTGGCAATGCAATGGTAATAAACGGAAGCAGTTCTTGCTTCCGGATTGCCCTCTTGATTGGATTATCCACAGCACATGTTAACAAGGAGGAGCTGCCCAAAACTCCGGTCGGTATGTCAGGAACATGCAGCGCCGACAAACCAAATACTCCATCGATTTCTTGGTAATCTTCTTGTTCAGGCCAATTCAACAAATTTACTGTACCAAATGGTGAATTTGCGAAATCTATGCGTGTTCCGTCTAATAGAGCAAACTGAAAGGAAAAATAAGTAACAAGTAAATTGGGTGGACGGACTTCTTTACTAGAATATTGGATTTGAGTTATGTCAATTTCTGTTTTTTGTGGGGCATACTTAGAAAAAAAGAATCAGGAAGGAATTTGTGCAGCGTTATGACGTAAGCATGCGCATTGTCGTCAGATTTCAGTCTTTGAACTGTCTGTTATCGAAATGAATTGTATTTCAGTCTGACAGGTCATTATTACAGATAGCTTTCAACACTCATGCCGCAGTGATTATTATGTTGCAAATCCGTTCCTTTCATATGCAAAGTGAGAAAATCGAAAACTTCACTTTCATACCAAGCCATTCAGCCAATTGTTTGCACTGCTAGTTGTGAATGGAATTTCAAGAAGCAAATTTGCATAAATTATGGTTGTGAAGATAAAGTTGCAATGTTAACAATAATGCGTATTGCAATATGGTGAGCAAGACAAGTCCGTTAGCAATCCGGCTAGCGCCCGGAACGATCGTTGAAGGGCGTTTCTTATTCGAAACACTATCTCTGGGTCGTTACAGTACTGTGTTTAAAGTAGAAGATAAGTTCAATAACAGTCAAAAATATTGCATAAAGGTTTGAAGGAAATTTCATTTTCTTTTGCAAACTTAGTGAAAAATTAAAATTTAGAATTTGCTGTTTTATAATTAAAGTTCTAAGTGGAAAGCGTAAAATTTCGATTATAATGTAAACGATTGCAATATTCTTTGGACTTATATTCCCTTTCGTCACAATATTGTGGAGTTTAGCTGGAGGTATGCAATTCCCTGCTATTAAGTAGAAGGATTATATTTTTGGTCTTTTGAAACAATCTTTTTCAGGCAGAGTACGACCGGGGACCTAAAATTAATTACTTGCATCAGGAAATCGTCGTGCTTCATAAATTAGAAGCGCGTGAGCATATGGCAAGGCTCTATTACTGTGAGCGTTGTGAACCGGTATGATACTTATAGCTTACAATATTTCTTGTATATAGTTTGAAAAAAGGAATCAAGAAGGAATTACCGAAACATTATCCTTGTATTCAGAGACAATAACCGATCTGAAACCATAACATTGCTTGATTATTCTCGGGAGCATTCTAGTACACGTGCTGGATTCGCTGCATGAGTAGGTCTGCTTGTTTACACAAAATGGCTGTCTGTAATTTGACCAAAATAATCTGAACTGCTGTCAATTGATGAAATTATTAAAAAATTGTGCATCTGAAAAGGAGAAAAACTAAACCTACAGTTGATTGGGAGAAGCGACCCAAAAAAGCGTCGTTACAGTATCCAGAAGTACAGTAAACTGTTTTTCCGGTTCACCGATCATCACTTTTGCAGCGTATCCGGTATGTTGCTAAACAAACAGCACGCATGATTTTACCAAACGCGTGAGCATGAAATCATTAATTGCCATCTACAGAAATTTTAGTATATGTTCATCGGAATGAACTTAAAGTCGATGGAAACTTACGTGGGATTTGCTATAAACAGGATACAGTCTCACGTGATGATGAGCAATTATTGGCGCTGCCAGGAGGGAACAAAGAATAACCGCCAAATTTATCAGCTTGCCTTTCATCTTTCCTTCTGGAATTATTTTGCAAAGGTTAGGTTTGCACTAAGCACTTAGTGATATCTTTGATCCTTGTCTTTTCCGTTTTAGTAATTAAAGTTGCCGCCAGAGTGGGCGTTTATCTCATAATTTAAGTTAAAGTTTGAGGAACTTATATCTCCCAGAGAGCTTCTGATTTTTGAGGAAACTATCGAGCGATCGTCTCTCATTAATCCTACGTTAGCAATAAAGTGGAGCAGTCAATGAAAGCAAAGGAAGTGAGTTTCGTCGAAGCTGAAATTAAACTACCCATTTCTGCTTCTGTCGATTTGAAAGGGTTGTATTGGCCCACTTATATATGTCTTTTGTACAGCGTTATGACGTATGCATGCTCATTGTCGTCAGATTTCAGTCTTTGAACTGTCTGTTATCGAAATGAATTGTATTTCAGTCTGACAGGTCATTATTACAGATAGCTTTCAACACTCATGCCGCAGTGGTTGTTGCCCTGCAACTCCATTCCTTTCACATGCAAAGTGAGAATAAAATTTCAAAGCTACAAATAGCACTTGTCAATTTCAAATGTTATTGTTGAATTTCATCCTTATTAAGTGAATGAATGGCAGATTTACGCCACTTATTTCCTTTTCGTAAATTTTATTTTCAAAGAGTATGCAATCTTTGACTGTCATAGAAATTTCGATACTGGAGACAAGGTACGGCAAGTCGTTTTTTAATTTTATGCATTACGAAGGTTTGATTGTTCATCGTTCTCCTTCTTTACGTCTCCACTGCTAATGTTTGGCTAAAAATACTACAGCACCTCTATTTGTAACGCTAATTTCTTTTTTGTAAATGATTACGCACAAGAAGAAATTCTCAATGACACTAAAATTGAAATTTTAAAATTATCTACGTAATGGCGCTGATTTAGGTACTGTAGCTGTGGTTATTGCCGTTGTCAAAGTTTTCCGGAATAACTTGATTAATGCGAAATAACTTACACAGCGAAGAAACTATTCGACAGAGGATGTATGTCTTGTTTTCTTTTCTGATGAAGGATTTCATGAAATGATTGATGTCAGATGATCTCTGATCCTTTATTTACCTTTAAGTTCATGTACCAGATCGATGAATTACCGTAAATTCATATGCTTTACACAGGTGGAAACTCATTTGCATCTTTCACTGCTAGAATTCTTCTGAACCAACCAACAACAATCAATCCCCAAATTAGCTGTAAAAAAATCAACCATGTGAGGGATTTAATTTAAATGGTCGGCATCGGCACTCGCCTGAGCGAACAGTCTTCTCGATCAACAATGAGGAAGAATGATTGAGTGATCGGTTTCGCCCTTAGTAGCATCAACAAACAATGTTTCTTCTTGAGAACTTGAATTCCTTCCGAAACTCTATGAAAGGACGGTAGAATCCATCCATTTGATTTGTCATCCTACTTCATCTTTTTGTAAAATAAGTCAACGTGTTGTAATTTGATGACAAATGCGCATTCACCGCCAGGAAGCACAAGTAGCCTGCTTGAAAAATATTGTCACGTTGAAATGCAAATTACTTTCAATGATGCCATCATCACTTCAATCTCAATCTTCAAAGACACATTCAATCTTCAAAGACACATTTTCAATGAGTAATCGATAAACGTTAAGTTAAATAAGGTGTAAATAAATAAACAAATAACTTAAAAAATATACGCTCTATGAAGTGTATACCTTTTGCAGTGCTACAAATAACGGACGTGAATATAGCATACCGTGTTTGCGTGATGGTTGTGTTGACCTCATCCGTATCACAAAACGAGCACGCTTAACTAACGCAACCACAAAACGACCTCACTCCTCTTCCAAATAATGCCGTTTTTGCATATTACTTTTTTAACGTGCGTTGTGAGCCGCATTTTCATTTTGCACGTAGGATTCTTTGGGAGTGGTTGCGCTTTAGGTTTTGTATGTTCCGTGAAGTTACTCATCATCAGCAATACGGTTGCTTTCTCACGTATCCCTGGCTTCCTCTCCTCACCCATTCCTACCAGAAACGTTCGTTAATTTTTGTTGTAGCATAATGGTGATATGGTTGTTTTAGAGAGTTCGTTATTCTCCGGCACGTCTCCTACAGCTACCGTGTCACGGATTTCTTGAAGGAGTGATACTTGCCACAGAAATGGTAATTGCCTGATTTACAGGTTTCCTAATAATTTGGTTTTAACAAGCGTGAAGTGATTAGCTCAGCTTTGCACTTATTACTGCACTCAATGATAATTCATTTTACCTCTAATTCTACAGCTTACAAATTGCGAGGTAAAAAAATACTTGCGTGATACTTCATGGTTTCACGTGGAGGTTTGCTGACAATAATACTAATAATGTTAGACATTAATATCACAATACAGATGATTGTGAAAAGCGCTACCTCGCCCGTTGTTGTGCAAAAAGCGAAAAACATCAATTTCACATTTGCGCCCTTCGAAGTAACATTACCGCAGGTATTCACCGTACGTGTAACTGAGAAATTGGCTGATGATGTTTATCTGGTGAGAAACATAAAACAATTGGGTGTTTTATGCCAAGTAATTCTTTCTAATTTGCCACATATTCATTTGAAAAATCTCAGAGACAGAATTTGCTCTTTTCAAGTTAGAATTTACGGTCGGTGTAAGAAAGACATTTCAAAAAGAAATGCCTTTTTTTTAACGAACTTCCAAGAGAAATATAGGGAAATGCTGTTGAGGATCAGCGGAGAGATGTGCTACGATCACTCTTACATTGTGATGGTGCCATTTTGCAACTTCCTTCTCCGTTTTAGAAGTCTCAATTGCCTGAGTGTTTCCCTTTCTCAAGCGTTTTGATTTTCATCACGATATATACGGGATGGATCAATTCAGGTGATGTCTTCGCAAGTTAAACAGAAAAAATTTCCATCTATTGCAGCGCTTTGTACGTCCAACGAAACGTTTGTCGCCGTCGATGTATCTTGATAATGCACCTGGAGTGGCGTGTATTGCTCGCGTTGCACGGTCGTTTAACTTGTATAATGTGGGTCGCTGTTGTCTGTACAGGTTAATAATTTACCTTTTTACCTTTGCAATCGCCAACAACATTTGGTAGTCTGTTTTAGGAAACTGCTACTGAACGTAGCGGCACGAAAAGTTTCGTTTCGACGCTGAACTTATCAATGTCTGTCAATAAATGAGCACTATTACTAGTGGGACTGAAAGAAGTAGGACAGTTGAATCAAAGAATGCAGTCTGAAATGTTACCCTCACGTCTCTCACGCATTTTTGCTTTAACAAAACTAGTTCGATTCTGACATCTTCAGAAATCATGTTAAATTCAGTTTGAATTTAGCTAAATATAAGATTGTTTTCACTGCTTGTCAGAACCAGCACTGTTTCGGTGTGGTACATATAATCGTTTTTGGAACGCAGGGATTTATGCGTACGCAAATTTGAACTTTCATATTAACTCCTTTCAGGTCTTTACACGACGCTTCAAATAAAATATGTTTACATGACTAATTATTTTAATTTTACTATTTGTTATAGCAATGCTTTTAAATGAAATTTAAAATAAAGCTTTTAAGAGCTTTGGTCAGTCACTTCAACATGAAAAATGGGACTTGCTCAGCATTTCTTGTCGATTGTGGACGGCAAGTTGTTTGCGATTCCTTTGCAATATATGACATTTGTGAACAGGTAACAGTTTTTTTAGTATGAAATAATTTTCTTGTTATTGAGATAAAAATGGAAAAAGGAAGCTTGAAACGAAAAGATACGTAATACTGTTAACGTACATATATATATATATATATATATATATATATATATATATATATATATATATATATATATATATATATATATATATATATATATATATATATATATATGTATATATGCAAAATCCCATATATTTTATTATAATAAGATAATTTCTGCTTGTTCATCTACCTTGCTGATAACTGTGATAAAATACATGTTTCAGCCAGCAGATGTGCTAAACATGCCAGTAGCAGCATTCAAATTTGGGATTAAAGAACAAGGAAGTAGAAGCGTGCAAAACGTTAGTAGTTTTTTTCACCTGCCAAGTACCACTAAATAGGATGATAAATGTGCTATTAGATACATCAGAATTTTCGGTATCATTTAAGCTGGAGTTTGACAAGGAGTGCGTTATACGTGTAACATCCGCTGACGACGATGGTATTTATTGGGGGACTGTTGTGCTAGCAACGCAACATTCAACAATGCAAAAAATTCGTGCTGCAGCAAATAGCCACTGTGAAAGTGAAAGTAGCAGCGCAAGCGTCGCAACATCAGTTGAAGAGTCGCTGAAATTTTTGGAAGAAAAGTTGCGAGAAAAGAATGAAAGGTTGAAAGCTGAAAGGGAATTGTTTGAGATGAAGAAGTAATGTGTTTCTTCCCAATTCCATCGCACTTTCATGGCTGCCTCATAATTTCTCTAGCAATGAGATGAGTAATGTCGCTAAAAAGATTAGGAAGAATATTTTTCGTTTCTTTTTATGGCAATGATGAAACTGGTGAGGTTACTGATACCAATTAGCCAAAACTTTTCCTTATTCCTTATGTGACAGACCCATCAATGATTGTGCGAATAACGTAGTTCCATCTTATATCAAACTTTCATTGCGCTATCTTAGATATACTATTGATTTATGCTGATGCATGAAGATATGATGTAAAATATCTTAGCGAATGTTTTAACAGATTCAATGCTAATGGCTGAAAGTTTCAGGTCGAAATTTGAACAAGAATACACATTGCAAACTATGCAGTTGCAGGTTGCTACTGTTTTGAAAAGTTTAAACGCAATTTCAATACCGTTTACGCCTTACATGGCTGTAAGTTTTTCTCAGATGTCAGTCAAGCACGAATGTTTCCGATATGTTGTTTTATAGTGTAAGACCTTGATGATATCACGAAATTCTTGTATAAACTACCAGGCTCTTTTTGCTCTCAATTTTTTGATCAATACCATATATTGTTCAAAATTTTCCGTTTTAAAACATCCATTTCAGAATATCTGTGATTCATTTCCAAATCCGACAGAGGCTCACAGTAGCCCAATTCAGAATACGGATGGTTACAATCCATCTTCATCATA
Source organism: Litomosoides sigmodontis (assembly GCA_963070105.1). Taxonomy (NCBI): domain Eukaryota; kingdom Metazoa; phylum Nematoda; class Chromadorea; order Rhabditida; family Onchocercidae; genus Litomosoides; species Litomosoides sigmodontis. The sequence continues at coordinate 6,444,226 of OY718807.1, read as the reverse complement.
TTCAAGAGCGCCTGGCAGTAAATCCGTTACGGTTTGCTTCTTTGTCGAACAATTTGTCGGTGGATTCAGTCTTTCCATAAACTACTATGAATAGTATAAATTTCTTTTTGCTGTGAAGTGATACGACAATGCCTCATTTGGTATTTAATAACAGTAATTTCAGATAAGATGTGAGGATAGATATTATATGGATCAGTGAAAAGATTTTGCAAGTTTTAGGTCTTCCGCTTACCCTAAAATTTAACAAATAAGGATAGGAGGCTTTAAAAAAAAATAAAAAAAATAAAAACTGTCGAAACGCATTTTTATGTCTTTCAGATACTCAGAAAAAAAAAGGGAAGGCTGAATATGCGCACTTCAGCTGCAACTCAAATAAGGAATTGTTGCGCTGTAGGTTCCAGCACTAGTGAGTGATTCGTTTTAGATATGCAGTGGCTTAGTATACAGCCACTTTCATCTTAATTTTACATTTTCATGGTGTCATAGACCTCTACTTTTGTTATGCTATTTTAGAACAGTGTAGGAATCTGTTGAAGACAGCTTAAATCTTAAACATACATATATTCTAAAAAATTTAAAGGAAATTAACATATCCATTGGTACTAAATTAAAAGGAAGTCATCGACATATCACTTGATAATACCAATTTCAAATGTTAAGATTTTATTGATTGAACTCTGCAGAAAAGAAACTAATTATTTAATCGTGGTTGGAAAAAATTTTCAAGACTGGATTGCCCATAGAAAAATTTGAAGCAGAAAATAAATCGAGCAAATTAGGAATAACTGGTTGGATTGTTCGGTTTTGAACAGGAATAGTAAGACGTCGAGACACATACAATATTAGCTATTGCAACAGTATGTAATTCTTAATATCTTTTATAACTCATAAGCAAAGAAATGATCGAATTCAACTATCGCTTTTTTAGGGCTCATTCTGTAACAGTTTTACGCATGTTCATTCGTTTTCGTCGTTACGTGACGTACATTTATTGCACGTAATGATACCGCTCCTTCTTTCAGCTTACCTTAATTTACATAAACATTATAACTTATCCTTCAACAAAACTGAATACAACTTTGAGGAGTTTCATTTTTTCATTCACGTTCATGTTTCATGGTAACTATTATGTCTGTTTTCAAATCAGAATCAATCACAGCCAGTCAGTAGGGCTGATAGCAATGTTGATTAATGATGAAGCGAACAGTGAATTCCACATAGATTTTTCATAAACTAAACTGAAACTAAGGTAAAGTCGACAACCTATCAGTTATTCATCCTACAATACCACCATCAACTGATTGGTAGAATTGATAAGCTATTGGTGAAAATTGAACTCGTATTATAAGTTGCTCATGTTGTAAAGTTAAACTCTACCTCTAAGCATAAATGCGATCGCGTTTTTTCGCAGGCAGAAATTCAGCAGCCTTTCTTTTTTGCTTGTAATAAAAGCTTTAAAACTGAAAAGTTTTAAACAAATTTACAATAAGATAGTTTTTTCAATTATTAATTTAAAAACCCTCTATCTCTGTACTAAAAATGACTTTCATTTGATGGACGATAAACATGTAATACGAAGCAAAATGATTTCAACACCTTAAGGAGCAATAAAATAGATAATATTTTCCGATGAGAGTTAGAGTTATTCATATGAAGCAAAATAAATTAAAACGAAAATGAAATGGTTTTTTTTTTACAAAACGGAGTGAATTTCTTTTTGTTCAACAGAACACTTTCATTTCATTATCTTTTCAGCTGAAACTTTCAATTTTTCATTCATTTTTCTTCATCTTTCTTGCAATTTTAGTTATTTCATTTTTTTTTTTACTTTTTGTGTTTTTTTTTCTTCCATTACAATTTAACCATTTAATTACACGTATTTCAAGAAGGCACGTTGAGAATTGCGAAATTCTTCAAAGTGAAAATTAGTTTGCAACTACGTGATGGCTATTGTTGCAAACAATTTATTTGTGTGAAAGCTGTGCAATATAATTATGATAATTATAGACCCATGTGTTTAAGCTTCTTCTTCTTCCACTTAGTTCGAGTGTTTTAAGCTCTTTCATAATTTCATTTGCACATTGAGTGAATACATTTGTTGCACGAATGTGAAAATAATGCTAAAGCAAACAAAACAATTCACACAAATAAACAAATAGACTCATTTACCTTTCTTTTTTTTTAAAAAAATAGCATTCAAGAAACGTGCAACGAACGTTTGATTAAGTCTAAGAGTGAATAAGCAAGATTTTCTTTTCATCGTATTGATTTTGCTTATGAAGTAAGTTTAAACATAAATGCTTTTGGAAAATGAAAAAGCAATGAGGAGCGTGTGCGATGAGTTAGAAGGGAGGAATTACAAGAAACTGCATTTGATGCACGCAAGAAAGCAGATTGGTGTGAAATTAAAAACCGCAAAATTTACGACTTTGACTGTTGCGAAATGAGCAACTTGAAATGCTTCACCTATCTCATTTCTACGCAAATGCTAATTTTATCTCAATTATGCATATGCAATATCAGTAAGTGCAGTAGAAGTACAGCGAACATTTCTCTTCCTTCCTTTTTCCCTAAATATTTTACAAAAAGTGTGAGAAAAAAAGGAGGAAATAAATCGGTTGGTACAAATAAATTATTCAAATGTTGAAGTAAGTAAAAAATGCAAAAAAAAACGAAAATTTTTAAAATTTTCCAAATTCGTTTTTTCACACCGTTTATGTGTTCTTGTATTTTGCAGCAACACGTGCATTTATGCTAATTTTACTAATTTCAAAAAGTAAATTAAATTATACTACGCTTATTGCTCTCAATAACTGAAGGATATATATATATATATATATATATATATATATATATATATACAAACATTAGATGGGCAATGAATAATGATTGTGAAGTTGGTATTGCAATTCGAAATTTCATGCTCCCTTACTTGGCGGAAAAATTTGCATATTTTTCAATCCTTTTAATCAAACTTCTCCAATTTGTTCAAACAATCAATTTTTCATCTTTCTACAAATAAACATTTGTAGTCAGTGAAATTTTAATTAAGTAATAAACTTTGCAAGTTCACTGTCATTCAAAGTATAAGTAATGCTATCATTATTGGTGCATTCGGTCTTGACAGATCGTGAACTGTCTATTTGCAAGAATCTTCGTTTTTTTTTTGTTTTCAAATACAGAAACTAACAGCAATTTCAAATTAGCAAGTTCCAGAGCATGCAAAATCCGAGTGACTCGATCATTTCACCTCTCTGTTTGCACAGCTTTTCAAATTTCAACAATAAAAATTACTTTGCTGCCCAACAATTCCATCTACCCTTAGCATCCACTTACTTTCTCGCTTAATAATTAGCAAACTTATTAGCTTATCTTTAGAGTTTATTTTAGCACACTTTTTATTTTCAAATACAAAAAAAAATCCAAATTCTACTGAAATGAATGGCATTTTGCTTGAAGCAATAGTTGATTGGTTTTTAGCAACAAAATTCAATAAATCTACGGAAAGGAATGTTATTTTTCAATTTACAATTTACTGATGGAATTAAAATTATCAAACAAGTTGGTTATCATTTTTGTTAATTTAATGCAGATTTTCAAAGTTATCCAACCATGAAACTTCATTAAATACTTCCAAATCAAATATACATCGATTCTTTCTTCGACTCTATCCAATTCCATGCTTCATTTAATTTAGATGATTTAATCAAAAAAAAAGCTAAATGAAATGAAGCAGCCAAAATGTTTAAATAATTTTCGAGAATTGGTCATTTCAGATTTAAGCATACTGTTAGCATGGTCCATAAAGTAGCAGTTTACTATTAGCCTCTGAAAATAATTTGGACAAAAAGCGAAATTTCACTCAAATGTTTGCCAAAATCAAAAATCGATAGTGATTCATTGTTTGCATTCGTAGTGATAACGTAGGGTCTCTGAAATTTCTATGAAGCACTTCCAAATAGAAACTGTTAGTTCAGGCGCAATTTGAATTTTCAGGTAAAAATAGTCAACACAACCATTCATGGCAAAAATGCCTCTTTTTTCCTCCTTAGTTTTTCATTCCGTCGACAGATACCTTTCGAAAATTCACCGAAATATTTCATTCAAATGTGTCATCAATTTATAGCTACGTTCTGCATTTGCAAATTTGAAATTAATTCAAATAATTTCAACTAATTAGCAAAATTATTTTCCATTTTCCTCCAAATATTTGTTCCATTTATTAGTGAGAAATTATTATTATTGAATACGAAATTGAAAAATTCAACTTCAACTTAACAAGAGGAAAGTACACACGTTGAGAATGGAATGACCGAAATGCATTTCAATATTAAAATTGTTTAATGTTGAAATTAGTCCACTAACAGTAAATCGTCCCTAACCCTTACTTAATTCATTTACTTACTAATTTATTTTATTAAAGGGCAGCGCATGAAATAGCTTCCAATCCTTCCCGACTTTTGCGTTTCATTTAATAGTTCAAATTTAACTTACTTTTTTGTTTTTTTGTCTTACACTTCCTCCATTTCATTTGAAAACAAAAATCAAAGCATAATTTCTCGAATTCTTTTATTCACCCAAGCATTATTGTTTACATTTTGTCACTGAGATCTTTTTCAATAAAATTTCAATGATCTGCCATTTGAGTAAAATAATTTGTTGTCTTTATAAACTAACGATGTTAATTTTGGACAAACTGCGCTTGATCAATGATATTATCAGACCGCACTGTTCACAATATTGAATTTCACTGTGCAATGCAAATATTGTAATTAGGAAGGAAGAGAAATGGAATTTTGCTTGCTGTAATTCTTACGTCGACAATTTCTTTCGTTTTCTCTTGTGGCTTTAGCAAAACGAAAGAAAAAGTGAAATTCAATACTTTGTTCTATTTCCGATTCACAAAAATGCAGCAGCATATCTCGTAGTATTCCCGCAAAACTTCATTGTTCATTTTGAATCAAAATTGCTTTTGTCACGTTATCATCATTTTCTCTATTTGCAATATTATTAATTGAATTTCTCAAAAATTTTGCCCACATTTGAATTCATAATTTGAATTTGTTCCTCAGTTTCACTCACCAATTTGATAATTAAATTCAAATGGCGATAGCAAAATTTTCATAAATCGTTCAATGAATAATTGGTACAGTGAAGAAATGGAGCGTTTTATAAATTATTGAAGTTTTTACCATTTTAAAATTAGTACTGCCATACTGCATCATCCGTTTGCTATTGATGGAATTCTGCGATAGTTAATTGGAATTTTAAAATTTGCTACATTTGTCTCTGTTCTCCTCTCCTTTTTTCAATCAAACCTTTTCCTGTTTTACTGATCGATCGACTGAGTAAAGTTAATTTTAATAAGTGCAAATTGGAAGAGAATAAAATTTTATAATTACATGCTCAGTATTGATTGTGGTCATTTCCAATTCAAATTTTGATTCGCTTCTTTTTTCAAATATTTGACTCGAAATTTCACAGCAGTCACATATTTTCAACTAAAATAAGCCAAATAACTGATTAATAATTTAGGGAGAATTATTTGCTTAAGGACTGTAAATGCAAATATCACTCCCTTCTTCATCGCTTCTCAGATTGTCTTCATTTAATCAAGCTTTTTCCTCTAATCATTCTCTCCCTCCCTCTCTCTCTCCCTCCCTACTCTTTCATTTCCCTCATATCCACTTCACTTCCCATTCCTTCTATAATCTCACTTATTCTTTTTCCTTTAAACTATAATCCAATCTTCCAATTTCACTACCATTTCTCGAATGCTAACAGATAAACTGTGCAAATAAATGTATGTCCTTAATGTGCATTTTTTTATAATTAAAATTTTACGTTGGAATTAACCGATATAATTGGTTCAGAGAATACACTTAGCCATTAGCACTCATTAATTTGCATATTTGTATAGCACTCGAAATAATTTGTCAAATTCTACTCATTTTTGTCTCTTTCCCTCTCTCTCGCACTTTTTCACAATATTTCTTCTTGAAATTTCAAACTATTCCCGCTTACTGTTATATATTGCAAGGTATGTTAGTGGAAATTAGTAGCTTTTTTTCGGCTGACGAACTTCACTTACTTAGTGACTTACTTTACTTACCGATGACTTGAAAGGCGCGAACAACAAATATGCATGCATCACTACTCTTTGCTTAATTACCGATAGTTGAAATTTCTCAGACTAAAAAAGTATTAGAAAGCTTTTGAAGCAACCCTTTATTCCTTACCTTTCCCTTTCAATCCAAAAGTTCCTTTGCATGAGAAAGTGAAGAGAGAGAGGGAGGGAGGGAGGAAGAGGCAGAGGGAGAGTATTAGAGAAATCATTTTACATTTTCATTTAAAAATCTCTCTCTAACTCGTCAACTTTTTCCTTTTTTTCACTTAAAAATCCTCCATTGTTTGTTTTTTGCATAAGCCCTAATGCATTCGTCGGGTTGCTCTTATGCTACGCACAAATGTAATTTCAATGCTATCATTGTTATGACGTAAGCGGTGTGCTTTGCGTCTTATCACTTCTTCAAAATTTAATTACATTTTCTCATTCTCTCATTTCCATTCTGTCCATTTCATCTCTCTAGTTACCGCCAACTTTTTATCAAACAATTTATCCATTTGATTCTTCGCCATCCTTCAATTCTCTTTATATAAATCATATATAACACTTCTCTTCCCGCTATGTGTGATCGACGTTCACGCAACGGAACACGTGATGCATCATCGTATGAAACAAATTATCTAAATTCCACATCACATATCACTTCTCGATTATTATTATTCGTTTCACCTCAAAGTGCAGGACTTGAACGAAACGCTTTTTTTTTGTTTCCGCAGAAAGTTCACTCAAATGAAGAAAGTGTTAGAGAAAAAAAGTGCAAAAATCTTTTTAATTCGAAAATTGTAAAGCTTACGTTGAAATTTATGGAATATTTAAGAACGAAAAAATGGTATATTTGCATAATCATTGGATGGTAATTATCATGACAGTCAGATAATTGCATTGAGAAGAGGCTTATTCAACAGTTGGAGAAGAATGAAGTAGTGCGTGAAGATATGCAATGATAATGGCGACAGTGATAAGGATGTTGATGAGATTAGCACTTCCTACAACGCTAATTTCATGTGAGAGGAATTTCGAAAGTTATAGAATCACTAAATGTAACTTGTGAAGCTAAGCCTTGTTAAGTTGCAATTATCGTTGATAATTTTTGTCAGAAATACGAATAATCAGAAATCATTTGTTGTTGAATGCAAATGAAAGTTCAACGGATGAATGAATGAATATGATTAGTGTAATTAGCTTGTTAGAGTTGTTTTTTTTAAGCTAAGCTAGCATCCATGCAAGTATTATAAGGTAGGAATGAATGGATGTAATTATTACGGTAAATTACTGATAATTGAAAAAGTATTTATCACTTGAAATGTTTCGTAATTGCTCATGAAATGTCAACAACTAAAGAACTCTCAGTCTAACAATGCAAATTGTGCTTCGTTTGATGGATGATAGTTGTCATGTGGTGCTTCTCATCCCAATGCCTCATATCACTTAGATAAGACTAACGGAGGGAGAGAGAGAGAGAGAGAGAGAGAAGGATGTTGCAAACTTCAGAAAAGTTATCATCAATGGGAATGAGAGAATGGCTTGCAAGTAGGTTGATTTAAAAGTTTCCCGATGAAATGCCTCAATCATATTGCGCAAAATTGCGATCACAATAAACGTTTTACGTGAAAATACTTCTTCTGCAATTACATTCTTTGCTTTATTTGTTGAAAGAAAAAAAAATGAAAAACCTAGAATTGCTATTTTTTGTTTTCTTTTTGAATTTTATGCGAAATTTGCTAATGGAAAAGCTTGCGCTAGAAAACTCTTACACTCTTCAATTCTGCTACACTCCTCAAAGAGTTGAAGAGATAATATAAAATAAGTAAATGAGTAAACGATTTCCCTTTTGACATTGTTGTCATTTATTTCATTTTCGTAACTTGCAAGCTACACTAATCGTCATGTGATAGAAATTTCGGCTAATTTTATCACTGAGAAAAATTCCAATTTTTTTTTAATTATCAAATAAATTGTCGGCAAGCAGTGAGATCGTTAAAACTACGAATTAACACGTATAATTTCTATAAATTTCAATAAGCTATTACTTTATTGAGGAAAAGAGCGTTGGAAATAATCTTGGGAAAGCGCAGTAAGTAAAATATATTATTGTTGTAGAAGTAATTTGTTAGCAACAGTTAATTTATCATAAATTATCTGATCAGCGTGGGCTCTTTCAAAGTAAGCCGTTGCTAAGGGACTCGGAAATGGCGATTTCCGATTCTGTGAGTTAAACGATTGCTATTTATTTTGGTGGAAAAATAAATAAGTAAGTATATATCTATACATTAAAATGATGAATAAATCATACAAAGAGAAAAGAGGAAAAATAAGTGCGTTCCTTCCTTTCCAATTCTTCCCATCGATTCACTCATTCGGTCGTTTTACTTTTAAAATTCCGCATGGTCGATGCCAGTTTATTGGTTGTTTAAATTAAATGGTTTTGTTTAAGCTAAATACTAGTCGTTTAAATTAAAATATGTTGTTTAAATTAAAACTTTTGCAAATGCTATTGTGAAAGCTTTGCTTTTTTTTGGATTTGAATGATTTGTTATTTTTACAAAAAAGAGTTGTCGTAAAGGTCCATTCGTCATGAGAGGAGATTTGTAGAATTTGTAAAATGAAATAAAGCTTGAGACAGAATAGGATATAATAGAATTGAATGAAGTAAAAGCAGTAAGAAGGAAGTTCATTTGACGTGAGTTTTCACTGAAATTGAATGAAAGTGTGAAACTGAATTGCTCGTGCGTGATGATTTAGAATGACACATTGTGTGGTAGGTCCCGTAGCATGCAAAAATAGCTATGCGAAGAGCTTTTTAACAGTTTAACCGCAGTTGAATATAAGGTTAGCTTTAAGATGAAAGAAGAATTTTCATGTGAATTAATTTGCAAAATTTCAAATGGAAACTTTCCATCCTCATTTTGTTATTTTCACTTCTCTCTCCCTCTCTCTTGTCTTTGTTCCTCCCTCTTATGCTTTGAGGAAAATTTTCAGCATCTCATTTAATGACAATACTTCCTTAGCCGATAAAGAAGAACAAAAGAAAAAACAGAAATTATTTCACCAATGATCAGATGGCAATATGCCTGAAAAGCTATTATGAAATAAACAGAAGAAGGAGAAGGAGAGAGAGAGAGAGGGAAAGAGGGAGTGAAAGAAGGGATGAAGAGTTGTAGAAGAACTGTTTCGCAATAATTTTCCACTTTTCGGTTATCAATACTGAAACAGTTGTATCACGCTGATAACGACGAAGGGTCCAGGGAGGTGACAGGAAGTGCTTTCAACGCCTACCTCCTCTGCTATCCATTCCTTGATTCCAGAAAGCAAAAATGCAAATTTTCATTTAATTTCATTCCGAAATTCACGAAATGAAGTGCAACCATCGCTCCCTTTTCTTCTCCAAATCCGTTTCTGCCATAGCAAAATCAGTTCAACTTTTTCAGCTGCTAATCAATCTTCGCATCGAAGTATGCATATCTTCTTTTAAAGAAAGATATTATCATCAATCATTATCACTGCTCCTGCAGCCAGTGGACCGTTTGTGCTTTAGTGATAGCGATGATATTGACTTACCGCTATAGGTATGCCTATCAAATCACCGCTCTTATCAATTTGCTTCGGAAATGTCACTGTTTCCTCAATTGTGAATTGGCTTGAAGAGTTCTAGGAAAATGCAATGATAGCAATAACATTACTACGGCTTTCCAAGCTAAAGCTGTTTCTTACGTGTGTTGCACGTTATCAGTGAAGCAATGAATGATAACGAAATTGGCTACCGTCGTAATAAATAACAATTCGGTGCAAGAAATATCGATGTATGAATGATAGTTATCATCAGAACATGGCTAACACTAACAGTACTGCTATCAAACAATGCATCGAATCTGACGTAAGTGAATTTTCCTCGTCATAACAACAATGATAAATTGTGCAACGTGAATTTCATAGAGTATTTTTGAATTTAATTTTAGATTGGATGCACTGTAGTGTCTTTGAAGAGTTAGTTAGTTGTGAACTTTGAAAGAGTAAACAACTTTTAAATTAGCAAATGATATGAAAGAAATTGTACTTAGAAGCGGTGAGTTCAAAAGTTTGAAGTTTTACCTTATTAGTTTTTCTTAATTTCAAAATACCATTCAATTCCCAACATAATCAAATAACAATAGTCTTTGGCAGTCTTTAATTTTGTTCCTTTATCGGTTAATTAAGTTTAATTCGTCATAAATTGCATTATTTTTCAATTGCAATAACACTAACAATTGAAATAACATTCAATAGTTGGAAATTGAAATAACTAAACAACATTTAATTGAAATTGAAATAACTGCGATAACACTGAATTGAAATGGAGACAACATTAGTGTGTGTTGCTGACGAGAGAAAGGAAATTTAAATTGATTAATCGTCAAAGTGTGTGATGAGTGCTAGTAGTGAAATGATAGCCAAGGAAGAAGCTCTGTTACAGGTGGTGGATGAGGTAACAATAACAAATGCTAATGCAATTATCATGCATATGCTTCTCGTCATGTGCTTCTTCTCCGTCTCACTTCAACTGATCGTTATCGCCAACGCTTTACGGTACATTCGCAAGCATGCAAGCGAATGTTACATGCATATCTTCCTGCTCAACATGACATTAGCTGATCTTCTCCTAACTGGTGCACACCTCTTTTGCTAAATTATCAATTAATTGCTTGCAAACAAATCCTAAAAAAATGAAATCAATTGAAATTCCTCCTCCTCACATCTAATTTCACGCATTTCAGGCATTGCACTACCAATGGAATTCTTAATTGATATCGATACAATAACGCTACAGTTTCCTTATCACATCAATCTCACCATGCACTTCCTTCTTTGGCTTGGTACTTCGGTATCCGGTCTAAACTTGGTGCTTTTAAATGTTGATAAGCTTATTTTTTTCAAATTTCCTCTAAGGTATTTTATTTTTTTTTCATTTATTTAACCGATTAATGTTGAAAAAAAAATGCAGTTAATTTCCAGTTTCGCTGTATTGATTATTCTAATTTATATTAACAGTTACGCTTTGCAACAATTAAGCTTAGCTGTTACTAATCGCAATTAGCAGCAATAACGAATATTTCTCATTTTACTAAAACAATTAAAAGTCAATATGTAGTAGTTTGAGTAATTGAGCAAAGTAAATTAAAGCACAGCACTAACTAAGGAATTCTTACAAAGTCAATGGTGGCATATAAAGCGGTGTAGAATTGCTCTGAACTGACTAGTCCGATTATCCTTGTAAATTATCATTTTCGAAAATTTTCCGTCATTCACTGTTCATTGTATTAAATGCATTTTTCTCAAGTTACAAAACTTCTAACAATTATTCCATTTCGAATTATTGCATTAATTTCAGGTATTCTGAACTGATGACACGAAATCGAGCGTATCTTATGGCCTTTGCAACCTGGCTAATCAGCGTCATCTTCATTTACCTGGCGTTTCACACGCGAGCATTAATCTGTCGCTACAACTGCGAACGACTTACCACGGATAACAGTCGCTACGGGCCGTTGATGTACTTATTCTTCACGTTTTTCGTTTCCGCTTTTCCGGCTCTTTCATCTTTCCTCGTTGCTCTATACCTGTTGCGAATTGTTGACACTCATAGGAAGCAAATTGCCGAAGGTATTTGCTCGTTTCCTCTTCCATTCAAAATTATTAGCATGCAATTCTTCATTGACAAAAATATCAATTAGTAAAAATATTTAATTTGAAGTAGTTAATTGTAAAATTAAATTAACAACAGGATAAGTTCGACCAAATGATGTATCATTTCATGCTGCACAAGCTCTCTCAACGATCTTAGCAACTCTACAATTACGTTTTGTAATGAATTTTCAGCTCAATTTTTTAGAGCAAAAATTGTATCCTTCAAACGGTACATGCAGGAAGAATAATGCTATGAAATCTGGCATGCGTACATTTTACTTCATCTTCATTTCAACCTTTTTCACAATTTTAACGCTAACACCGTACCGCTTGGTGACCCTCTACAGGACAATCATTGACAAGGATACCGTAATCCGAACATGTAGCAGTGTTTTCATCAGTGTACTGACCTATTATGCAATGGATCTAAATCCGGTATGTCTAATTAATTGAGCGATTGGAAAATACATACTCAAACAATTGTTGCACTCAATTGTTTACTGTCTAACTTATCAATCCAACTTGGTGCTAGCAAGAGACTTTTTACTGTTGCAAAACATTGCCCTTCTACAGGCAGTAACAGTAAGCGAAATTTGCTGCTTATTCTTAAATCAATTTAAATTATCAGCAAATAATTTACTTGCAATATCTATGTTTTTACAGATTCTCAATCCGCTATTAACGGTCACCATCCTACCGCAGTATCGTCTACACTGCCTAAATTTCCTCCTCGCACTTCGACTAAGAGAGAGTCACGACGGAATGTGCGACAAATGAAAATGTTTAACAACAAAAAAGCGATTGCTGCTACAATTAAACATTTAAAAAGGATTTGTATGAAATTTCAAGCTGTGATGTATTTTTGAAATTGCGAAATACACTTGTTTCTACCTGTTCATAGCTAATAATAGGATGAAGTATTCAATATCAAATAGAATTTACCTACGCACACTGCCGTATGTATTCCGCACCACTATTGTTATATGAAATTTAATTATCATTTTTAACAGCATAATTATTTGTTGTCTTCTTTTCACAAGAAATTTACTCATTTAATAAAATTTTTCCTACTTTCAGCGAAAACGTGCAAGATAGAAAGGAGAAATTATAAAATTAAATTCAAAAAAAAAGATTATTCCTCATGAATGAAGAAGTTTGAATAAAAAAAACATCACATTCAATCTTTGCTACTATTACTTTACCGTACAATTGTTATTCGTTTCTATGTTTCACTGTGAACGGTAGCTAGTCTATGATTGCAAAATGTTTATTTTCCTCTTTTTTTTGATTTTAATAATTGTTATTAAATTCCAATATCAGTACAAACTTCTACACCAATCATTTTCCCAGTTTGCTAATTTTCACCTTTTTTTTCCTTTATTTTTCAAAAATGATTTTTGCTAAGCAAAAAATTTCACGTTAAATTATTTAATGCTAACAAATTTGATCACATTGAATTGAAGTGACCGAAACTCACCTCTCATTCTCATTACACTGATGCAGTGCTCTCGCCCCCAAGTGCATTACCTGCTATTCTTTTCCGAAAACAAAAAGTCCATCAGTTTTTCCGTGCGTGAAATTTGTCCGTTGTGACCTTCCGAACAGTGTTTTACGTTCTGCGCTGAAAATAAATGCTTTCATCGTTCGAGCTTCCGCTATTTAAGCTAAAAGCCATGGGTTGCAGTGAGGATGACGTCAGAAGAGGAGGATACGATCAGTGATTGTGAGTGTGATAAGCCTTCGAATTATCACTATGGATGAGTGAGTGAGTTCTGCTCCACGGAGGGATGATAACGCTTTTGCAGTGGAAAGTTTGATTTTGATTAAAAGATGTGAAATGTTGTTGTTTTGGCACATTGAGGATTGCAGGTTGAAAATGAAGAGTAGCGCAGCACGCACGCATTCATTCACTTAATGCAAAATTCACTCCTTCTTGCTACATTCAAAACAGATGATTGTCCACTGCACTGGTCAGCGCCACTCTCTAAGATGAACGTCAAAGTTGTAAAGTAAAGGAAAATTTTAAGCTGTGCGAGCAAATTCCAATTTCGATCCCTATTCAAACCCCAAGAAACTACGTTATTTCATTTTGAAACTAACAGTAATTCAAAAATTGAAATTGATTAAAAATAGTGAAATTTCTTTTTTTCTGCCAAATTTAGTTGGGATTAAATTAGCGGTGGAAGAGGTGATAGTGTGTGTAGCAGGCAGAAAAAGCAGCTGTTAAAATGAATGTAGCAATGAAATTAGAAATTAACTGAGCAAAGTGCAAAAAATTAAATTATTTCACTTTTTTTCAACTGATCAGTTAGCTGAAATAAACAAAGTTTGTTGGCTTCAGAAATCTTCCCGTTGGTTTTATGGATTTTCAACTTTTTAATTTCTTTTGAAATTTCAAAGATTTTTCATCAAATGACTGATTACAGTGAAGAAGTTAAATGTGAAATGGCCTTCATCACGTTCATTTTTTTTAGATTAATTAAAGTATATTGATTACGAATTAATTTTATAATATAGGAAAATTTGTTACCTAAAGATCATGGATTATGATCAATAGGTGATTTCAGAAAAGATCAAATGTATTTTACTGAAATATAAAATAGCTGAATGATACATGCATTCCGCGTCACACAATTATGATGGTAGCGCCGCATAATTCGTAGCACCAAGCAACAGGTTGCTTTCCTTATTTGTGATTCACTTTAAAACAACACCTCTCATCTTCATCATTTTAAAGCTTAAACAGTCAAATCGAGTAGAACAAGCTAATTTTGACCAAGCACTGACATCCTGGACCTTAAATTCACGGGCAGATGAGCAATTAGCAAGGTAAGCAACTAAATTCTCGTCCCACTGAAGCAGTTGCAACAAAGCGGAGAGACTACAGTAGTGAGCAGAGACGACAAAGAGCGAGAGAACCTTTTCAACAACCCACTCATCACTTCCTGCGTATAAATTATTCTCGGTAAAACAAGCGCGCGCAGTTCGCAGACTCGCATTTCAAAACAGAGGTTAGGTCGATTAATCGGATAATCTCCACCTGAGGAATGCTAGAGCAAGCAATTGGGAGACTCAGTTGAGGCGTTCCTTTCCCGGTTCATGCCGAGAAAGGGTCAGGGTCATTCAACATTTGCAGTTTCAGGAGGTGAGGTTGGGTACCCCTCAGCATAGGGGGTGAGGTCAGGTGCCACGGCTTTGTGAGTCGGGGCGGGTGAGACAGCGTCGGCACTCTTGAGCAGTCGGTTATTATCGGAAAACTACATTGATCTCTCATATCATTAAAATTCATGTCCGCCAGGATTTTCGAAACTACCCACCGAGAGAACGTAGATTTCTCAAAAGTATATTGACGAAAGCACCATAAATTCAAGCAGCGAGAATAATTTGAGACCATTTCAGCTAATCAAATTTGCAAAAAACAATAAAACATTCAAGGTAGTCGGAAAGTTGTAAAATATCTATTCGCCGCACAAATCAATTTGCATAGGAGAAGGCTACGAAAGTACGTGGTCCGGATGAATATTCAAAGAAATCAGCACGTCCGGATGCACCTGAAACAACGTAGCATGAGTTAAAGTAATTATCAATGCTGTGAAGAGAAATGATGAACAATGACGAAGAAGAAATGTCATTTGCTGGGATGCAAAGGCTTTCAAATATCCTCGACACCAAACATAACTTCACGTGCAAATAATTTTTCAGACAGACGAAATCAATACCTGAGCCAAAGTTTCACCATTTTCAGCCAGGTATTCATGCAACTTCTCAATCGCTGTATTAGACGATACCAATTTTCTGCTAATAGTATCTCCCAATCTTGCCAGTCTAAAAGTAACGTTAACTTTTCTCAGTTTATGAAATCTCCCAGAAAAGTTGCATAATTGAATTCGAAGAAAAAGAGAGAAATTTACTTGTAACAAACAGCGTATTCAAGACGTCGAATTGGATGAATCCATTCGGCGTCCATAAGAAACGACTCCACCGTTCGCAATACTGAGCCAATATTATATCGAAATGAAACACTGACCAAAACATCATAATTCATCCTTTAAAGCATAAAAAGAAAAAATTGAAAAACAATTCAGCAGTTTCCTTCTGACAGCTCAAGTAAATTTGTGCAATAAAAGATTAGTTGTGCCTGATTGATTAACCAGTAATAAATTACCAGAGTCGAATAAAATTTTCCTTTTACTGTTCATCAGAACCGGAAATGAGTTGATAATTCGCTTCGATTCGATTCGCTGAACTACAGCAATCAAGAAAATTCATAAACTAAATCTCATACTAATTGGCAATTCAGATGGACGGAAAAAGTCCACAAAATTAATCTCAAACTCAGCTCAAATGACTAGT
Source organism: Litomosoides sigmodontis (assembly GCA_963070105.1). NCBI lineage: Eukaryota > Metazoa > Nematoda > Chromadorea > Rhabditida > Onchocercidae > Litomosoides > Litomosoides sigmodontis. Next base: position 6,428,085 of record OY718807.1, on the reverse strand, counting down.
GATATCCAGACAAGCTCAATTAATGGATGCAAGAAATCATCTAATTCTACTTGACTACATCAATTAAATCATAAAGAATGTGAACAAAAACCTTGTCACGACAATCTGTCGATATTTCGATGTCGCATCAATGAGACAATCTAATTCATATGTCGAAATACCATCAACCCAACACTTTTTTATGCCCTTCGATCGTTGTTCATTCCACTCGGTGAACAATTTTCCTCCAATGGAAGCCAAATACGTCACATCGACAAACCATGTTCGTTCCTTACACTAAAACTACTTTCTCTAATTTGAACGAAGGAAAACAAACGATGAATTTTCATTTCACTTATGATTGATTGTTACGAGAAGAAGGAAAGGAATTTTCCGTCTTTACAGCAACAATTTCGAAGGCTCGAGTGAGACATTCCTCTCAGGTTAGTTTAAAAGTTCAATTTACACTTTATCTCACAACAGACTGATAACGGTAACTTGACTGATCAAAATGGTTCTTTAACTTGATAGATAATTAAAATAACTAGCCTCTTTCAATATAGCAGTGTAGATGCTACGGATAAAATTGCTTTTAGACATAATCAAAAGAGCTTACACTTATTTCAAAATCTCTGTATGGTGTTTGCCCACTAAGATCCTGCGGTGACAGTGTTTCGATGATCCGTAATCTTAGTGTCACATCAACTCTCGATCCACTTCGAGTTTCTTCTTGCAGTACAACACTCGATGCGTCCCACAAATCTCTATATACCTGCAACATCATGGCAAGAGTTAAATCATAACTAACAAGATGGAATAGCATGACTGCGGAAAATAGGATAAAAAGTAGAAGTATTGATCCAGATAAAATTAGAAAAAAATTAGTTCACAAAGGAAGTTTAATTTTGTTGATGTATGATTGTCCAAAATTTGCACTGCAAGAGCATGAGTGGCAGACCTTGAAATGAAAAGCGCCAATGGATAACACTACATCAACAAGTAATGAATATGCACAGTGTTCTTCCGGATTTACACTTAATATCCATTCATCATGTGATTTCTTCTTCGTGCACTGAAAACCGAAATTTAATAGAAGAGATAGCAGAAGAACCAAGCCACTGAATCGAGAATACATCGAAAGTGATTAGTAACTGAATCTTTTCCAAGCATTTTATCAATAAACGAACTTTTCAGAGGCATTAATAGTCCAGAGCTCTTAAAAGCCAAATATATGGCGAAGAAATCTAGTAGCAAGATAGACAATCAACCTGCAATAAGCGATTAGACAGACCAAATAAAATTTAAAGTACTTCTATACTTAAACGATCCCCAACACCAACCTGTATCGTGCAGCAATATCCGTATCCTGATACTGTTGAAGACCATCCATTTGATAAATCTGCTCCAATCCACGTACGTTCTAATGTCCAGGTCTGTTCCATGCTGCTTTACCAAATTATCATCATGAGACTGCTAAATCCAACTTTTGAAACTATCGAGGTAAAATCGCTTTCCAACGGAGTAATGCTACAAAGAAATGTGTGGGAGTGTCAACAGTCCATAGCCTTCCAATTTCAAGGCTTATGTAATTGAAGTATAAGGATATTTTCAAGTCAAAATCCAAATTATGCATGAAACAATATAAATGAAAATAAATCCTGTTTATCATACATTACACATATCGTTAATATAAATACAAGTTATACAAATGCCTTTTCTAATAATCACAAAAAAAGATAGCCAATAGAACAAAAAGAAGTAAAGGCGAAACATCAACTCTTTTGTTCGATAATACAAAAATGAATAGTTCAATTAAACAGTGAAGAAATAATCGTTCCTATTTCTTTAAAACATCCCTTCAAACTTATTGAACAGTTCTTAATCGAATTACAGCCAGACCCGCTGACTACAATTCAACTTTAAGCCTATTGATCTGGAAATGAAACGACAGGTACAACTGCGTGGTGTAGAGCAATGCCGCTCTGACGTAAACCAGCATCTTATTCCTTAATTTGCAGAAAACCAATAAAAATTGTTGCAATAAAAAAAAACCAACAAAAAAAATAAAACGAGCAAAACAGATTCATTCCAGACCAAATTATATGAATAAGTAAGCTAATATTAAAGTAGTGATAGAGCAAAAAATGAAAGCATAATAAACCGTAATTTTAGATCCGCAATAAAATAACTATCGAAACTATCAGTTAAATTGGTTTATAAAGCAGCGTTGTCACATATTTTTTTCGATAACGATGCGTCGCAGAAAGGACCATAACACCATCCTTAATTGACAGTGCATAAAGATGATTTAGCATTACATGATTAGGTTCTGGTAATACGTTTGGATCACATTGCATGGGTGTGTCCTTATTCAGAATTACCTGCAAAAGAAAGCGATAGCTATTTACTGTATGGCGTTGACATAATATAACTATAAATTATACTACGCACAGAGCCCATATAAAACATATCTTAGCATCAACCGCAAAAAATAACTAGTTACAACGGCATCAAAGAAAGTATTCACTCATAAACCACAAACATTATGCCGTAATATTTTTTTGCCAGTGGAGATCCGAGAGAATGAAAATCACTTAATTTTCTAAGACTATATACCCTTTGCTTATGGATAACTGGAACTGGACAAAAATATCATTAAAAACATAAAGCTAGAGAATAAAAAAATTCCCGAAAACAGTAAAAGGAACGGATTACACGAAGATTATCATATACTTGAAAATAGGATCATTGGACAAATCACAAACTGGTACCTGCAAGAGATGAGGTGGTAAGACCGGTGGATTCTGAGCTTTTTCGAACTCTCTACGATCCGGTATTTCTTGAGTAAAGTTCTTCAGTTTCTCGATTTCGCGTTCATTAGGTGTGTCATGTGACGAAGGTGGTGCACCAGTCACGTTCACTTTCCTCATCGCTTCTCCAGCATTGGATGATGCTAAGTCACGATCAAGTGCATCAAAAACCTAAACGAAAATATGCGAAGAATCAAAAATTATGAAAACCTGATATAGCATTATAACTAAGCAAACTCGAATGTCTTCGATAACGCTTATGACTTGTCAAGTGCAATTACCAGTTCTCTAAATCCCGCGCAGCCAACAAACTTACAAGAGCTATGTGCAATTACCAGTTCTCTAAATCCCGCGCAGCCAACAAACTTACAAGAGCTATGTGTCACAAGAGCTATGTGTCATCTCTGACAGATTAGAAAAGAAATTGTCTAGTTTTTTAACCAAATAAATAAAGGTAAAAACACGAAAAATTACCTAAACTATTTTACAGAGACTTTTGCTTTTTTATAAGGTCAAAAAAACAAATACTTCAAAATCGGCTTCATCAATCGAGATAACATTGTTTTGACTACCAAATTTGTTGTCAGTTTTTGCAGCGTTTTCGTCAACCACCCATTTCCCATCAATAAAAAATTTATATTCATGTCTTCCTGTAAAAGTCAACTTTGGTAAGCAGTTGATATTTTTCCATGATTTACAGAACTGCTTCCGAATAGAAAGCTTTCTGCTATGCCTTGCCGGCACTTATGCAAATCTATCTAAAGTATTTTTTACGACCAAACAATAACACGAAAAAGAATAAAGTGTGTAACCCATATCACAGTGGTTTCTTTTCATCGCTTACCAGGACTTAAATTAATGATAGTGGAAAAATCTTGAGTTGATTTGCATAATGGTGTCATTCTTTTCCAACCATCCCAGGAACCAGATATGTAAACACCGCCTGCCTGACTTCCTCCTTGCCATTTAAAAACCACAGGATATTCGTTTGCTTCAGAAAATTGGATACTTGGTGTTGAAACAGACCCGTCGCTTTTTGCAATTTTTACCTAAAAAATTTTCAAAAGATTTAATTTGAGAGAAACAATGTAATTACTAAATGTCTATTGAGCTACCCAAACTTATATACCGCACAAACGCATCGAACATATCTTGCTTTTGAAAGGGGGGCATACCTTGCATTCCAGCAAAATGCATTGGGAAAAAAGTTGAAATGAGCAATACGCTGCAAGACATAACCAAGAATCAGAAAAATCAATAATTGCAAACAGTAGGTAAAATAATAACTGCTGATTCTAATTCTGCATATTTTTTATACAATCGCCTTAATAAAAGAAAACAAAATGAAATTTCACACTAAAGCCAACAAGAGAATCAAATTGATAATACATGCTATAGACATGGCAATCATAAAAAAACTAGTGAAATATATGCAAACCTGTACAGGGCACCCATCTTCCGTTGTACCGCTACCACTCATCATATTACTCGATGCACCACTACCGCCAGGGGCGCTACTAGTCGCCCACTGTCGTGAACGGTGCTGTCCATCGAGGGCCCGCTCTCGTTTATGAAGTCCACCCTGATTATTTCCCATACCACAACCCGCTACCTTATCTTCTTCCGCAGCTTCACCCCGACAATCTCCTTGCTTATTGTCAGAGCTATCGTTCGTTAAAAATAATGATATTCCCCTTCTGCACTATCACTTCTGGAAACCGTAAAACAGTAGCGTACGATAGAGAACGTGAAAAAAAAAGAAATGCGAGAGGAAAATGGAAAGCAATTAAAATCAATGACCACAATCCTTCCTTTCTCTTCTCTTCAGCTCTTACACCTTTCGTACTTAGCACAACATTTTGTAGTGGCAGGTAGCAGCAGTAATGCCGCAACTCGTAACTACATTACCTAGCTGCCTTCACTTCGTACTATCAAAGAAAGACAAAAAAACTAGTTTTGCTAGTTAGCTTAACAAACAGAGATGATTAAATATATCATAAAATTTCAAAGCAGAAAACATTAAATTTTAAGCGTAATACGTGAACGGAAGTCTTTGCTAACTGAACACATTACTTTTTTGTACCTCTTTTCATGATATTTTTTACTACTTCATTTTGTTGCATTTCAATCTTACATCACTGAACATGGCAGCAGTGACGCAAAATTAAAATGATAAAGGGGAAGTACGCGATATAAAATATGACGAAGAAAAAAACGGTAATACGGATGAGTAAATACAAGAACAAAGTGGAGGACAAAAGCGCATACTAAATAAAACGAGATTTACCAAAATTGACCACAGAAATTAAAACAGTTCACCAGCATTGATATATTAGTTAAACAGATGCGAAGATTTTTATTAGCCTAAGGAGATACCCCTACATGCGCACACATTACAGGTATCTGAATAGGAGCAAAAATTTCACTTCAAAAAAAAAAAACTCTGTGCAAGATGGTCCGCAGCATTCATAGATTACTTCTGTAATTTCTTTCTCGTTTTCTTAGACCGAAAAATCGACCACGAAAACGTGGCGCAAGGAAAAAATGCACCATCTCCCCATCTACCACGCGCAAAAGGAACAACCGCCACGTGCTAGCCGTCGCGGCCCGTTATTTTTTCGCAAAAGGACAAGAACTGGACAGAAACACTAGACCGGTTTAACCCTTTGTCCTCGGCGTTTTCTTTGCCTTCTCGTCAAACTTCCTGGATATTTCGTATCACTGGACACTATTTCTACTTTTGAAGTCCAATCGTTCTATCATTGTTGTATCTCTCTCTCTCTCTCTCTCTCTCTCTGTTTTCTTCCAGTGATAATTTTACCATTACGTAGAGGAGAATTACCCGCAAACTTGTTAATCAGTTAAAGAATTATTTAACTGTTTCAACTTTGAACATTGTGCGTAGATCAGAAAAAGCACACTTTACTCGTTATTTGTTAATCTGTCAATACATTTAACAGGATTCAGGATTTCGTCTGAAAGTGGTAGCGGATGGCTGTAAATTTGCATTCAAATCAATCCACGGTGCTATCGAAGATAGTATTAAACAGGACACAATCGCGAAAAATCATTTATTGGAGAAGTAAGCACAGCTAGTGGTTGTCGCACGGTCTGCTTCGGTTGATTCTAACAGTTTCGTCCCATTTAATTGCTTGAATTATAAGGGTCCCACAAACTCTAATTTAATCTTCCTTAAAATTTGGTGTGGAAGCCATATGAGATAAATTAGGATTGTTTAATTTGCTGAAGGTGCTTGTAGATCACCGATTTGGATCGTGTGATACAGCCAAAAAGAGCCATTTAGCCAATTAACATGGCATCCGGCGAAGATGCTCTTCGAGGAGAAATTTCGGAGTTGAAGGAGAAAATTGCGAATATAAAGGAGGAAGTGATTCATCTGAGAAAACGCCGAAACGCATATATAGCAAAGCTGAAACTTTTGGTGGGGATTAACAAAATTGTTATCATTTCACCTCTTTAATGTTATAAATTAAGTCATCCAACACCTAGGTCGATTTAATTCAGTAGTTTAATAGATAGCACCGTAAGCTTCTTTTAGAATTAAAACTGTTATTTAATCGGCATATCATAAAGCAGTCATCTCTAGCAATAGTTTTAATTAATTTTGTGGGGACTTCTAGAAATTAATTTTCAGGAAAATCATCTAAATGCATATTATGTAAACGATGGCATAAAGATAGAACATGGAGATAGCAGCGATGAATCATTCACCACCAGTGAATTATTGGAACTCAGTTTCTCGTCAATTAGTTCCTCGATACTTGGCAGCATCGCATCGTTTGACGACTACAGCAATGAAGATGAATCGAAGAGCGATGCACAACGCGACAGGCATGCAGTTATATAAGGAGAATAAATGATAAACTAATGTAATTAACTTCTCTCAGTGTTCAGCGTATTAAACTTCTTCCATTTTAAATAAACATTGCTTTTGAGTGACAGAAATTATTGCTCTATTTTCAGCTTAATGCACATTATTTCAACAAAATCATTATAAGTTTAGAATAACTTTATAAAACACAAATGGATTTATCATACTCCTTATGTTACTAAAGAAACAGTTCTCTGATTGATGTACACATACACGAGAATTGTTGTCGACATTTAAAATATGAATAGCATTGTAATACAACATAAAGTTGATACAAATACAGACCTAATGTTGCAAAAGCCTAATTAAAACATGCGAAAGAATTACAACCTAGTTAATAGTATTACACGACTGCAATTATAGAAGAACAAAACGAAATTAAGTCCAATCATACCATCCCTAGTTTAAGAGGTTCTGACAGAGAAAGTCATCTTGGCTCCGCAATTTTTTCGTGCAAAAACTTTTAATTAAAAGAAATCAAGACGAGTTTTAGACAATAAAGCCTTTATAAAACAACTTATACATAAATCGCTTATCGTTTCTATATTAAAAATACTTCGAAAATTCATTGTAAAAGGCCAGAACGAGAGCAGCACCAATACCACGTATCGTATTTACCCATAAACCGCTATAGTAAGCCCTGGGGCCTTCCTCATACCATATCTTCTGTAACAAATTTTATAATGTGACAAAAATTGTCGCACAGCGCTTCTCGTCCCACAAAGTTAAACTGTATTTAAAATGCATTAGGGAGATGCATTCCCACATGAAGTAATTAATTAACTGTAGCAAACAGTGATTGCGAGCCCGATTAAATTTTGTCACATTTTATAGTCTGCAAGTTAAAAGAAACATGCCGTCGTACAATGCCAGACTCCTCGGTAAAGCATATCCCCACGACCAGCTTGCATCATAAGACGCCTACGTATCGTATCCAGCGGATACGAAATTAAAGCCGCTGTAAACGTTACCACCTATAATTATGATTGAACTTTTCCTTTCAAAAAATGTTTCACAAAATTTTGAAATTCGTCGATTCAGGAAAGGCAAACATTTTTCAGTACCTGACCAATCAAAAAAGCACAAATGAAACTGATATCACTATTGCCGTGCTTCGTTAACTGTGTTTTCGCCGTATCAAAAAGACCATAATAAACTCCACGGTAGAGAAAAATGTACTGAAGTGACGGCAAAAAGCCACTGCAAAATTTACATTCTACGCAAACTTTCATAAAAAAAGTTTTATTTCTACCTCATAAATTAAGCATAGGAGATTTTTTACGTCGTGTACATATGCTGAATAAGATATATTCTCCGCTATAAACAAAAGAGCGAAACAAACTTACTAATATAATCCACGCATTCCGTCACGGCTGAATATCTTGTGCATGCAATCAAAAAAACCTGAGAATTCTCGAGATGTGGCTCTTCCCATGTCGATAGCTAATCTAAACATTCAGCTGCTGTTGAAATTAAATGAGTTTCAATTAAATGATACGGGCAATTTTGCAGATATCAATGGAAGTTTCGAATCGAGAAGTTAAGCTTAAGCATACAGCGTAGCTTAAATACTAACTCTTACCGCCGGTTCAGAAATTATTCCAAGTTCATACAATGTTCCTAACATTGAAAGTTTGGGAAAAAGAGCAGTTACCTTGTTCTTACGAAATCTAACGGATAGATTATGCAGTATGTTGCGACACCTGACGCAGCACCGGCACCGAGATTACCTAAAATAGGGCAGTCAGAGAGAGTAAGCTTCAGTTCCTTTAAAAACTATCCGAAAATCAGCCATTTCCCGCAACTATCGTTAAATTCATATTATTTTAATAAAGTATGCTTATTATTAATGTTCGGAGTATTAGGCAGGGAAAAAGAGCTAACTGCTCTACAATGCCCAAAAATGCATTACACCAAAGAACGCACGAAACAGCACTATTCGCTAAAAGCACTTGCTAATTTATTTAAAACCAGCGATAAATTGATGAACCTGCTGCGAGGCGCCAGTAATCCTTCCTATCTACACCATAAAGAAACCAAATTTTGAAGAAATCCTTGAAAGCAAATCCAAGGGATTCCTGTAACCGCTTCGGGTGAAAATATGGCGGAGTTCACCAGATATTTTATATTAACAGAAACATATCTAAGCTCGCGCACAACCATCCACTTTGATATAAATTAGAGCACACGTCAGATACACTTCCTGCATACTGACTTTGCCAGTACAGCTCGTTGTTTTAGTTCCAAACAAATCTTCACAAACGTTAAAGTGAGGATCCATGAAAGGAGAAAAGGTGACAATTATACCTAATATTACCTGTGAACATGCTCGAGCAATATTAACTAAATTGCCACGCCAAAAAGATAGAACACCTTGCTCAACCGGTATCCGTGCAAAGCAATCAAGCATGCCCTTGTAACGCTTCCCAACTGCGATAGTTTCTTGTGCATTTTGTAGCTATAGCGGACATGATTAGATTAATTCATTACACCAACCAATTCATTCTCACTTTTCTTAATATCTCAAACGTTTGATTAACTTCCCGGCAACCGTAACCACCTATATAAATCTGAAAAACGATATGAACGATGTAATCGTTGCAAATGTGAAATGAGGAACAAATCGCCGGGAAGTATTTTACAGGAAATATTGGTATATATATTTGAAAAAATGAAGCCTAATGCGCATATAATAAATTACAAGGTTTCGACAATGAATACAATTAAGACAAAAATTTAACAATTTCAAACATGCCTGTAAGATTAATTTAACTCGTTCGATGGGAGCTATAATTGTCTTCGCCACTATCGCTGCGGTAGCTCCCAATGTTAAGTCTTTGAGAAATTTTGTAGCATCACTGGTATTAGGCAAACGATCAGCACGCATTGTATCCCTCAATCTGAAAAGGAGAAATATAGAAATTCAATTGAAACTACACCAGCATCGCTAGTGCCTTTCTTCAACAGAAGATGGTTTAAACTTTAAAGTTCATTATCCTACGGGCACCAGCAAAAACAAAATACTAACAACCTGTCAACCATAGTTGTAAGTCGTCGATGTCACCTCTTGTCGTAGCATTTCATTCGCAAGTTTTGCATAAGCCTTAAAGGATCAAATTAGGTTCCTGAAAAGCACTCATTTACCAGACAGGAGTCATATATCCTAAAGAATGCACCTAAAAATGTGACGCAACCTGACGGCGAAAGTACCCTTCCAGAGAACCCAACAAGTGCGTGTACGCTCAGACTAACATAACGCTAACGATCTTACTCCTTTCGTCACTTCTAACTCCCTATCACCGCCCTATGTTCATTTTCCCAACCTCTATGATCTCGCTGCTGTCCTCTCGTCTCTCTCCCTCTCTCTGTCTTTTAGTCTATGCCAGCATAATAAACTCAGTGTGATATGCGAAAATTGCGTTGATCACGGAGTTCTTTCAAAAGATCGTGCCAATTAAAGGCAGGTGGGGGCGTGATGTGAATGACGCAGTGATGCATGTGGAAGTAAGAATCACGTATTGTAATCTTGACGTGACCTGGCATACTAAATATAGTACGCTCTTGATTAAGAACTTCATCCTTAAAAAGCTGTATAAGAAATACCAAATTTTACTTTCAAAATCTGCGAAATTTATCTTTCCAGCCTTATTTTGTACTATTACAACTATCATCCGATCAATAAATCAATTGAATTTAATGCAGCGCTTGTTTTGCTTAGCCTGACACCCCAATTTCAACGCTTCCTGCAAAGCAAGTTGAAATTCCTTCATCCCAGATATTCATTCAGAGATAAGGTAATTGCAACTTGACAGCCTGAACTCACCGCATGTAGTGGACCTTTCTCTTAGCTGCGTAGCCGGTGGTCACGTTTTTACAGCGAAGTTTCACAAGTTTCACATTGCTCGTTTCCATAGAAAGTTATATCCTTCCTAAGTTAGCCTTTGGTTAATTCACAAACCTGCGCTATGTGAGGGAAGAGACATCCCAAGGAGCAGCTGCGTTGCAGCAAAACTGTTGAAGGAATTAAAGCTTCTTTCGGCATTAATTCACTTCGAAAATCAACAACATAGCACTTATTTGAGCAGCAGTGATAGATATTTCAGTAGCAACAACTTTCCGACCTTCTCCTTCCTTCCTGGTCACTTCCCCATGACCTAGTAATGACACGAAACGAATCTGTCACATATCTTCAGCGTGAATCCAAATCTCAAGCACGGACATAGCGTTCAACTGAACACTACAACTGACGATACCTCTTGCACAACTTGGAACGATCGAGTAACTTTTCACAAAATTCTCAATATATGCTGCTATTTTCGTCACGCATGCAGTGCAGCACGATCAGATCGCACCGTCCTCACTTCCCACTAACTTAGATGGTGTAAAAAGTACTAAAAGTTATTTTAACTTGCGGTGGTATTGCTTGATAACAACTGAAAGAGATTAACTTCATTTCACTCTATTCATGAAATGCAAAGGAAAGAAAACCCAAAACATAATAATAATGGAATGAAAAGAAAGTGAACATAATAATAATGGAATGCAAAGAAGAAAGTGAATATAATAATTCCATTTTATCATCAAATGGGAAATTTATTTTTTGGAAAAAAAAAGAACGATATGCATAAAGTGAAGTAATTTCATCGGGTTCAACACAGAGCAGAAGTAGAGCAGAGGGGAAATTCGAATTCTGACACATACTACTTCATAATACTGAAATGATACATAAAAATTAACAAAAATATCTCACAAGAAGGTCACCAGAAAAAAGCTATAAAATGGCCATCAAACAAAATTATCAGATAATTAACGAAAATTGCTTCGTTGTTTTTATTTAGTAAGATACTGTTGAATGTATTACTTTCATGACGTCAAAGAGGAAGCATGCACAGCGAAAGGAAAAGAATGCTCACGTGCGATGGGTGTGGGATGATGAGAATTACAGGAAGTAAAGAGAAATAAATTAACATAATGGAAACAAACAAAATAATATTGTTTAATAATGAAGGAATTCCTCAACAGTGTTTGATACAAAAGTGAATGAATAATGGTGAACGATAGCTGAAGAAGAAAGTCACCGCTCGTATTTCTAGAAATGATTGCAACCTTTCTGTAAAGAAACAAGTCATCAGTACTATCATCACCACCACTGTAGTATGATGGACACACGTTAATACTTTGCAGCATTTCAATCTGATCATTCTTTCCCTTCTGAAATATGTATATTTATATAAATGCAACCAATTTGCTTCTTTTTTTCTTTGTATAAGTTTAATATTATGACAGTTGAAACGTTGAATTGCTAACTGCTAAATGTTCATTCTGCAAACATAACTATTACTACTGCCACATGACAACTGCCGCTGTCAATGAATACTGTTATCGGAAAGCAATATTGCTGTTGACATCAAAATTTTAGCTATGATGTGATTTTTTTTTAAAGAAATTTTGAATAATTGTTAAAATATATTCAAATTTTGCAGTTTTGAACATAAGGCAAAGAACTGAAAGGTTCGTGAGAAATTTGCTGAGCAAGGCTGATAAAATCTTAGAGGAAAGAGCGCAAAGACATGAGTTGAGAATCCGAAAATTCTAGGAAGTGGTCATCTCGCAACAGCAATATTTATACATTATAATACTAATAATATTGCAAAGCACATACTGAGTAATTAATCTTTCTCAAGATTAAAATTTACAACGCGAATCTCGGCACTAGCTGCGATGAACTCGAAGACCATGGGCACCTATAAGACGCTCATTTCCATTACATTTGTAGTAATTTAATTAATTTATATTTGTATTTTCGCTTATCTGCGTGCAATTTCTGACAGTACATGCAAAAGGAAATTTGAAAGATTGCTAGCTGCCAATTCTACAATTCTACATATTTTAGCGAACTTGCTTCAAGTGAATGTTAGCTTTGAACGGAATGGTGCACTGAAAATTATAAAAACATTAATAAAAAGAACGGCAAACGTGATAAAATTGAAAACAAACGAGGACGCTAAGTGCTTCAAACTTAAAACAGAAGTGAAAAAAAAAGTGGCAAGCACGAAAGAAAGAAAAGTCGTTTCTCAGTGATCTCACGGTATCTATGAAAGACGAAGAAAAGAATGGAGGCAAAGTGCTGGGAAATTCTGGAAGACAAAAAAAAGAAAAAAACAGGAAGTACCAAGAGGTTCTTCCTGCAGGCAGGCTTATCAGTTCGAATCAGTGCCTTATGTCTCCCACCAGAACATTTCCGCAGTGGAACGAGTAAAACTAGAAGTAAAAGTTCATGCCTGAGGTTCAGTTACGCTACTACGAGAACCACTCCACGTTGGAAACCGATGCTTTGGTACCGGAGTTTCAGACAAACCCTTTTTCGCAACGACGTAATAAAAGACGAAAAATATAATTAATTGCAACAATGCGACGGTTATGCACAGAAACAAAAAAGTAAACACTAAATAAGAAATAAAATTAATTTCAGGTAGTCACGGCTATTCACATAACACTAACAAAAAGCCTAAAAATCCCTTAAAAGTCTAAAAAAAAGCCACACGTCTGGTAAACTACACATTCAACTTCGCTATTTGTGGCATCAACTTAAAATTCTTTTATCATTTCATAATTACAAATGCCTCTAGCCCCTGCGTTACTTGAAGTTTTTTACTTCTCAGTTGAACCTTCACTTCCGAGGGTCGTTACTTCCAAGAATACATAAAGGCACTGAATCGAATTGAAAAATCACAGCTTGTAGTCGTTATAATAAAAAGTCTTCCAGATTTTAAAACGATTTCGCCGATATTTCATATAGATGAAAAGAACCATCACAGCGATGACTGAGAGCCATAACACGGAAAATGATCGTTTCACTGGTGATCCACCATAATACCTACGGCCTACAAAAAAAAGGAACATATGATAATTTCAAAATGGCCTGCTGATTGCGCGTCGGAAAAAAGATACTACGTATGTGACTGTTTTGGAAGAAAAGGAGAAAAACGATTACTTTCAAATGGAACGCGTTTTGCCTCACCCATTTATAGGTGAAATACTACTATCTACGAAATGATGAAACAGTGACAAGGTATAAATGGCATATCCACGTGACTGGATAATGAAAACAATAAAGGCCAATGCTTGGCGTAACTCGGTTCAGTACGCCGTCAAATTTCGATGTACTCAACACTCAAGCCATCACCTGCCTTTCACATCAGCAAACGTGAACACTTTGCCATGGTAGATGAAATACGAGATGAAATACGTATTCGACACATCGAAAACTCTTATATGCCAAAAAACATTATGTCATGCGTTTCTTGGAAAAGAAAAATGATCCGAAAAACAATATACCAAATTGTGGAGGACTGGAGCACCCACTTTCAAGATATGAATTTATTCAGTGATTCGATATCACAGGATTTTCTTTTGTGACACACGTGTATGTTGGTCGATTGCAGCACTATTTTAACTGCTTGGACAGGTCTCGTACTTATTTGTCTTATGGTTCATTAAGTTACACAATAAATATCCTTGAAAAGTGTAAGCTCAGTTATACTTTTTCCATCACTCAGATTAAATTGATTAAATTCATATTATTGTCATGATACTTACCGTCAGGTTCACTCTCAACCAATCTCCACCCAAATTTATCACTGAAATCATGCATGAGCTTTTGATCAGCTTCTTCTATGGAGTCAACGTTGAATGCGCCAATTTGGAATTTTGGGTTCAGGTGCTTCATTTCAACAGCTACTAATCTGCCGTCTTCAAAATCACTCACTTTGTAACCGGACACAGACTGAAATCAATTCAACTATTTGGAAATTTAAAGAACTTCGAGCTTAAGCAAACTTGAGCAGATTTAAAATTATGGTAAGTGAAAAATGCCAAATCATCTTCAAAAACAAACGAAGTAGCAAGAGAATCTAATTTCTAAAGTCTATAGGTTATTCAATTACAACAAAATATCAAAGTTAAATATGACTCACCCGAAGACCGTCGATCTTCAAGTTACCATAATAGTTAATCATGAAATTCAATACGGCTTCTGTGTCAAACTCTCCATCTTGCTTTCTACATTGTGGACATAATGAAGCTGGCGGAAATTGCTGTTTTGGGAAGACCGGATCTTCCGACGCTTTGTTGGCAATATACTTGTTGACAATATTATGTGTCATCCATAACCACATCACGCCGTCAGCTAAATACATAGATCTATTATTCATTTAGATTTTGCATAAAATTGTAATCAATTCACCAAATAGGTCAAAAATTTTATCAGCAGAAACATATTTTGCAACGCAATATTATTTGGAAGTTATATAAAATCCCCTTCACTTGAAAAACCTGTTAATTAGGTTAGCAACGCAGATATAAACAGTGAAATGGAAGAAGAAAATTTACCTATTCCAATAAATATACACCAAAAAAAAGAAAAAAGTTTAAGCTAACACGAAAAATTTGATCAACTAAGCTTCACTTAGCGTTAAGCGTACGTGAATAAGTTCTTCATGCATTTGTCTTTCATTGTTTACTTCCTTCAATGTACTTTATTTTTAGCTTTTTTTTTTTACATTTGCCTACCTGGCGTGACTACCGCGGTCATATTTCGCTTCAAAATTCCTTCGTGAAAATGAGTTGCGCATTCGGAGCAACCAAAGAAATTCCATATAAATTGATGGAATGGCTCGATTAGATCGTCGTTGGCATTGAAGTTTGGATCTGTAACCAATCTGTCAAATTCTTATAAAAACACTACAACTATTTACCAAGATTAAATTCGATAATCAAAATGAGCTACCATTTTCATTGGTTTTACTAGTTGGTTAAGGATCGTCGCCTAGTTGAAATTTGGGAGAAAAAAAGCTAGTGAGATGATCAATACTGCTAAAATTTCAGTTCTAAAAAGTCCGAAATTATCATTTAGCATCACAATCCTTTGGAGATCGTCATGTCATGAATTGATGCAGTTTTGTCAAAAATATTTCATTTTCGAATTTTAGAAAAACCAAATTCCTTTCTTTTCACCTTCCCATAAATTTTTAGTTCTCCTTTTAAAATTTAAAAGTTATAAAAAGAAGAAATATTAACACTGTCCACTAAATGTGCCAAAATTTTCCACATGTTATGCATTTGCCAGCTATTAGCTTAACAAGCGAACAATGAACAAGTAACACTTACTGTCCTTTTCAATTTTATACGCCTGGACACTCATCGCATGTATTATTGTCCATATTCCACAAGAAAATCCTCGAAAATGCATTTTTGATCCACGACAAGCCATATAATTTGTTGTACTTGGAAGTGGTTGACCCAGTTGATCCTGAAATGAAATAGTTTCAGGAGGAAAAAAAATTAATTCGAAGCAATCGATTAGAAGTGAAAGAAGAGAAAAGCTATTCCATAGCTAATATCATTATATATATATATATATATATATATATATAGCTGTTCTTTTAAAAATCAATCATATCCTGAGAAAAATGTAGAGAGGAAAATCACTACAAATGCGACGGTAAAGATAAGTCATTTAAAAGTAACAATTGTAGTATTTTGCCACTCATCACGTGAAAAGAAAAGCATGCTGATAGAAATGAAATACATCATAAGGAGAAACGAACAAAAGACAGGATTAATTACCTGAATAGTCATTATTTTATGCGTCCACTCTTCAGAAGTAAGTTCAGTTGATACATTGCTGAGCCAATGATCTAACCTGTACAACATCTTTCGTATTGGAATTGTTCCCGGTAAATACTAAAATAGCCATATTTAATTCATAAACCTGATACGCCTTTGAGAGATTGAAAGAGAACGTTGTGGAATACATTAGAAGATAAAAGAAGTGCCTAACCTTCATTATCATCTCCAATGAATCTGTAACTGTAATTGTAAGAAATGATACCAAAGCACCAGGAAATATCTTATAGTAGATTGGTGATAATAAAATACCTTTTTCATTGCACGAGCCCATAATTTCAATGCCTCAAGCTTTTCACCTTTGATCACAGACTTCCTCGGTATTTCAGCCATTAACATATAACGAAGTGCAGTTATAATATCCATCATTTGTACCTTAAAAAAACATCCAATAAAACATTTCGAATCGCACAATTATTTCAAATACCCAGTAAAACAAATGTGCAGAAACGTACTTCAAACTGACTCCAAGTGATCATCATGTTCGTTTCATCAAATGACTTCATATCTCGTACTACTTCATTCTAAATCGACGAAAATTTTAAATTTTAATCTTAACAATTTTAAAAGCTTATTTTTAATCAGAAAATCATGACACCCCCAGTACGCTCACCCATTTTCAGAAATACCCGATACTGTACGGCTGTTGGAGCATGCAAATTTCCGGCTTTTAAGTTTACTTATCAAGTAAATTTCATGAAAATCATCAAAAACACAGAGCTCAATTCAATTTATGTCCTGTTACTAACAAAAAAAAAGTATACATTTATTGGTAGTAATCATTATTCACCGAAGAACTAAAATTTAACACTTTCATGCATGAGTTCCTTGATATCAACAAAAGTAATTTTTCCATAACCTAAGCGGCAGCGACCGGCTGCTACTTCAAATAATTTAGAGATGGTCCTACAAGAAAAAGGAAGCAGTAATGTTGAGAATTAAAGAATACCTTATTCGACACAGGTGCGTCTACCGTAGGAATCTGTGCCACATGTTCATTAATCTTATTTTGCATCTCAAGCCATGTGTCATGTTTCCTGGAAAAACGAAGATCTCTTTTTCCTTACCGAATTACACAAGACAAACAAACAAAACAATAAAATGCAGTACAATCGCAGCCTTTTTAATTAGACTATTGGTTTTAGACAGCTTAATTTCTCGAAAAAACTATCCTATTTTTTTGAATAAACTAAAAAAAATAAGAAAATAGATAAGTCACATATAAAAAATTTGGAAAAGGATGAAACAAATGTTACATAGAGACGTAAAGCGGAGTTGGTTGGCCCTTTTTTAATAGGAACAGTCGCGAATTTCCCAGTGCTCCTGCAATACCAAACTGGTGCGCTATTGGATTACTACGCTGTATCTGCGCTACGTAAACTCGGCTATCGTTCGCAAATGCTATCATTTCCTATACAAAACAACACATTATATATTTTAAAAAAACACAGAAAAACTCACATATTAATAGTTTTATCCGTCACGCATAAAGGAAAAAAAAATTTACAGGAACTCTCTCATAATGAGCAGCATATAGCGTAGCATATTATACAACACTCATTAGTGATTCGTAAAGAAAACGACAAAGTTTAAGGACATCACTTACCGCCCACGCTGTTCTCGAAGGGTTGTCTTCAACGACCAGAGCTAGCAACGAAGTAACAGGTGGTAACGTTGGTAACATATCTTCAAGCCTAACATAACTGAAAAAATTACTTCATAAGACATTCCATTCCATAAATAAAGTAGTGCAATATGCCTTGAATTATTCTCTTCTATGACTTACAAAAAACGCTGCTTAAATTTGCTGATTTTAACTGATAACACATAAATCAAAACTCCATTTGAACACTTATTTCAAGCGCAAGAAGGGAGAGAGAAATAATAAAAACATACTTATCACTAGTCTGAAAATTTGGCCATTCTGCAGGTTTACGATATATCCAGTCATTATACACTAACTCAGCAATATCCAATGCTACCTTATTTAAATTGTGTATATTTCCTTTATATGGAACGGCATCATTTGCACTCTCTGACATATATTTGAAATACTGAAAAGAGATCGCACAATGTAAAAAACTTCATTTTGCACGCATTGTTTTGTGAGGAAAAAAGTGACCAGCACCGTGCGACTAAAACAATATAATTAAAAAAAGCAAGTATGCGGCTTTTATAGAAAGAACGCGTTAACCTAACAGTACAAGAATTACTGAACTGCATGATCCAACATTTTTTCAGCAATATTTTTTTGCGTGTAGAACAACTTCATACTCTTCTAAATACAACATCAAAAAAATTTTAAGATAATGCTCTAGTGAGATTTAAAGAGGGATGAAAACAGTATATGTTGCTAAAATGATTAAGAGAAAACAGTAACCAAATTTATCGAAAATTTTAAGAATTTTTGAATGCAAATAAGCGAGTATTACTTTGATGGTTGGGAAGGCATCAACGTTATGCTCTCGACACAATTTCAAATTTTGAAAATCAGCACAATCCACTGCTGCAATTTGAACAATGGGTCTCCACTGCAGTAGTTGTCTGCAAAAAGTTGATTTTCCTAATAACAACAAAAATCTTTTCCTTACATGTGTCATCAGATGCACTCTATCTCTTGTCAATCTGAGACTTCAAATGATCTAAAACTTCAAAGATAGCCTGTATGAAAAAACAAAAGCTAAGAGAGACGTTGACTCGAAGCTTAAGCAGTAACTTGTCCGTCCTCAAATAAAAGTAAAACTGATAAGAAATAAAAATTTCATACAGGCTATCTTTAACCTAAGGCTACAGGCCATCTTATGGTTTATGGTCCGAGTTCGAGAGATGAAGAAGAATTAGACTACAACCTTTCTATCTTATCCTATTTCATAAAAAAATTAGCAGTCTCCTTGTCCTTGTTAGCTAAACAAATATCCTATATTCAAAAAAGAATCTAAATTTTCTTTATCTTCCTCATGCCTTTCCAGTGCACCATTTTATAAAAAAAACTCGATAAATTTGATTGACATTCGCAAAAAAAAAAACAAATTCCGTCTTACTTCGCAAGCTGTTTGTACGTTTCAGCATACCCAATACATGCACCACACCAACTTGAGAAAAACTCTACGAAAAAAACTTGATTCTAAAATGTAAACTTTACACTTGATTATTTCAATACATTTATCACACCTGTCCTGTACAAAGCAATAAAAAGGAATAATATATTCAAACAAAGAACCACCCAATCAATTAAAGAGTTAGTGTAACCGAAGTTGGAATTAAATATAAAAATTATAAAAATAAAATCACCAAAAAAGTCATGAAAATATCTTCTAGTTTTTTTCTAAGTTTCTCTATATCAGAAATTTCATGTTCGTAAACACATATGCAAAGAGAAGATGAAAAAAAAAACCCATCTGCTTTCAACATTTCAACTACTATTTATCAAACTAATTTAAGCGTAAACTTTTTCTTCCAATAAAAACTACTCATGTAATTTAGTGACAAAGTTACTTACCTTATTGTATATTTTCCTGTCAAAATTCTTACTATTCAATGCAGTTATATGATCGTTAGGACCATATAAAGAGGACGGTATCGGTTCCTCATAGTCCACGTCAGTAACTGTTACCCGTTGAATGGACAACACCGAAATGACCACAAGTGACAACCATATATGTTTATAGTTTTCATTCATTATTACCGCTATTGATCCGGTACTTTATATCCTGAATTCTGTTAATAGAGCAATGCTACGGTAATTATTAACTCATTGCGGTAATCGCTGTCAAAAAACCCATAAAATCACATCCGCAGGTTAAAAAAATATTTGTGGTTGGAAGATTTGTAGTAAAAGCCCTCTGAAATTTGAAAACACCACAGTGTTTAATGATAAAAGCATATAGGAACAAAAGAGTGTTTATATTAAATTACAAAACTTCGTGGTCAAATCATTAAGGTAAAAGAAGTGAAGTTTATTGATGAGATAAAGATAACTGTGTATAAAAGAAGGGATCGGTATTTGATGAAATCAATCATTTTCAATCAAAAATGAATCAGACGGCAGAAGGTGAGTGACACATGAGAATTAAATTGATTTAATTCTCAACTTTTAATCAAACGCAGATAAGTGCACCATAACAGAACCGGTTTTACGGATTTATTCTAAATGTACGAGTCTTCTGAGATAGGAGAAAGAAGTAGGGGAGTGAAGGGAAACTAATACAGTAACAATAATCATTTGAATTAAATAACTAACAGCAGAGTAATTTGCTAAAATGACTTGATGAAAAAATTGATAATCAAGCAAAAATGACTAAAGAGAATATAATGAGTAATTATAATTTGTCAAATCAAAATTTAAATTTACTTACTACAACTGCTACAAATGCTGCATATAGAGCAAAGTATGATTAATGGTGCATTTAATTTTGAATGATGGAAGTGTAAGTGTAAACTAAAATATGATGAAAGAGGTAAATGTTATGGTCAAGAAAAATGAAACAAATATATGCATAATATATAAAATAATGAAAAATGAAACAAACGAAATTAAAGCACATATGATTGAATTGCTAATAAATAACAAAGAAAAGAACGAAAAGAAACTTTTTATAAAAAAAGAGCATCCTAAAATTTGAAACCAATTGTTTTTTTTAAAGAACTTCGGTTTCTTCTAAAATTTCATCCTGAACAATTTCAAAATCTAAGATGTATGATATACAAATGGAAAAGCGTCATTCTCTATACTTAAAATGCATACATTACTGTACTATGCTATTAATTGTCGAATTACTCTATATACTGTCTTCTAATTGTTTCCGTTTTCATACTTAAATTGTTGTTTGAAAAACCGCTTAATTTAAAACTTGTACATATTTGGCTGTGGATTTCTTAAATTAATGTTATCAAAACAAAAGAAAATATTATGATTATAAAATTCAATACAATTTATTTATTAAACATTTAAAAAGAAATCCATCGATGATGAAATATTGCAGTGATTCAGTTAACTACAATTCATTTCAGATAGTTTAAAATGTTTTCCAATTCTTTCTTCATGTTAACATAAAATTCAATTTAGGAGGAAAATACTTGGGGAATAAAAAGAGGAATGCTTTTGAAATCACTTGAAAATATATTCTTTATTATTTCATAAATAAGAAGCAGCAATAAATCACATGAAGGAAGAGGAAATGGCAAGTGAAACTTTGAGAGAGAGAGAGAGAGAGAGAGAGAGGAAATAGATTGAATTTGTGGAGCACAACAGCGATAAGTAACGATTAGCTGTGTAACTTTCAGAAAAACGTTGAAGAAGCAACCGGTTTGGAACAATGTGTCCTCTCTCCTGTAGAATCGATGAAATATACCCTTTGTGTTCGTTTGTATAAAAGAAGTCATAATTTGTTGCTGTTAGAACGGAAAGAGAAAGAAAGAAAAGTACTGAATTCATATTTGTTCTTTTCATCTACGGTGGAAATGAACAACAATTTCTACAAAAAAATCATTTCTACAAAATTATAACTCATGAAAAGAGTTAAAGTGGTAATTTCAAATTTAAGGTAATAGTGTTCTGATAATTGAAAAATTATGTAAATCAACAATGGTGGTAAAAAACAAAAACAGTGTACGATATGTCGTAATTAGTTATTATGAAAATTTGGAAATTATTATTTTCTTTTATTGAGTTAATGAAGAAAGGAATGAAAGCATAAATATCACTATTTCCAAAATATATAAATAATAATAAATGGAAATGAAATTTTGCCTTTCTTTTTATACGGATGAAATTTTTGGGAAGGTAAATAAAATGTTGAAAAATATTATAGATTTCAGGAGAGGAATAATTTTCAAATCTTTTTCAAGCGTCATGGTTATAATTCATTCAAATGCTATTGTTGTAATACTAATGTGCATTGTTAATATGTCGTCGGTAGTTAATCCAACAAGTGATAATTTCTCCGGAATTTTCAACTTCATATAATTTACATTTATTTTTAGCAAAAACTTTGCGTAGTAGTGTCAACAGAAAAAAGTGACAGAGATGGAAATAAAACGGACGATAAAAAAGGCTGAGGAAGAGATGGATAAGAGGAATGTCAACATGAAACAATGCCTCCTTTCAATTATATTTGCCATAACTAACAACTGTTAAATATTAGTATTTGCTCAATAAATTTTTCATTTTCATTTTTCCAGTCTCACTGCAAAGCGCAAAACGAAAATTAATATAATTTGATTGGTGGAAAAAAATTTTCTTAAAATTTGATAAAACTATGTTATATTACATTTACAAACACTTAATTAAATGGATGCAATGCAAGGGTAACTAAAGGTGTTCCACTGCAATCGTTTCAATTAATTGTCAGTGCTAAATGTTGAAATTATTCCAAAGGAAAACTTTGTCGAAATATTCCCTTTTTTAAAATATCATTTACATATGTCAGTTCTCTTATTTCAAACAGACACACAAACATACACACGCACACATTCAACCCATTATGCTAAAATTTTGCAATTTCAAAAGGACCATCGAAATCATCGAAACTTTTTCAACAATACAGAAAAGTGATGCAAAAAAAACTCGATTTTTTTTGTCAAACTTTGCTTTCATAGGCCTGTTGTCTTCTCGCTATACCATACCGTTCCTGAATTGAAACTGCAATGTTCCTAAATTTGGAATGATTAAAGGTTTCAAATTTTCGAAATCATTGTTGTAGACTAAAAATTAAAATGGAGAACAGTGGAAAAGTAAGATAACAAGTGAAAGTCGCATTGCATCACTTGCAGAAGTTATGCAAAATTACACGCTAAGTGCAAAATAAATATTTAAAGAGACATACGACGCCGAGTAACAATCAACAACAATTGTTATTTCATTTACAGTTATCACCGATATGAGCTGAAAATTTTAATTCATCGTTTTTTTCTCCTCTTTTTTTTTTTAAGTTAGAAATTGATGGATGGATGTGGAAGTAGGTAGGACAGAAAGAGCATGACAGCATTTTAAACGCCTGCAGATTGCCTTTCCATTCCTCTCCCTCATGTAAATTTAGTGAGATGAAATTTGATCATTTAGAGGAACTGATGAGCAGCTGCGAGTGGAAACAATACAGGTGAATATATTTGAAAGAATAATTAATAATAACAAAATACATCAACAAGAAAATGGGAAAAAAGAAACAAAAACTGGCCTTGAATGCACTATTCGAAGGAACCCGTCACACTCACACTCTTCACTGTGATAATCTTCAGCATAAAAAAATACAGCCGTACACTCGTACACACGTATACACGCACACCCACACACGTACACCCACATACACATATACATACGTACATTATATATACATATATATCCGCAATACAAAAATAAAAATGAGGACACTGGTCGATCGTTGCTACTTCACAATACTAAAAACTGGTTCCATTTACATCATCTACCCCTTTTCTCGTCCCTTTTTCATCAATTTTCTCTTCTCAATGAAGATAATCACCTTAATCACAAATTAATATCCTCCTATATTTCTCTTCATTATTTACCACATTTTTTCATAAATATTTCAAAAAATCTCTTTCCTCTTAAATATAATTCAGAACAAATCAAATTTGATTGAACAAACAACAATTCAAATTAAATTACCAGAGGCATGGAGAGCAACAAGAAAGTAGGACGCTACTGCTACAGTAACAAAACAATTAAATGAAGGAAATATATGAATGGAATGATTTCAAGTTAACTTCCTTGTCTAATAGTTGAATGGGACATGAAGTTTGATCATATTATTAATTTCACAGAGAAATATCACGTAGTTGTAGTATAACTGAATGGTAAACAAACATTGCAAACAGTTTGTCATTGCTTGTCTTTCTGTGTGTAATGCAATGAATTTCTGATAAAAGAGAAGTGAAATTTTTGGGAGAGTGCAGCACAATGATGAAGAGCAGCAAAATTCAAATGTGCCGCTTACTGAGTAAATCAAATTAGACACATTGTGAGATCTTAACGCTCACTCAATTACAACCTCTTAATTGAGTTACAAAATTCAATCTTTAGAATTAGATATGCACGACAATGTTGTAGGAAGCTTGGATGTACGGAGAGAATACATCTCTTTAATTTTCTTATCAAATTCTGATAAGTATAATTAATACAATCAGTAAACAGGTGCCATTTCATTGTGGACCAAGACGGTTATACGAGTTGAGCATAAAGACTTATGACAATGATTTCGGAATTTAAAGGTGGGATCAAAGATCATGCATCAGTAGAGCTTTAAAGGTTTTTTTAAAGCAAGAAAACTGAAGAGAAATCTCACAATTTCAATTAACTTTTCAAAAAATCATTTCAACACACTGAACTTCGTTTATGTATGAAAACACTTTACTCAGGATGACTTCAAGGAGAATTATATAATTTTGAAGAGATGGGAAAAAATTTAGGTATGCAAATTTAAAAATGTCTCACATCTAATATACGCATTTTCCCATCAATTAGAACGCAACACGTCTTCAGTCAAATAATCAATTAATGCTTGAAAGCAAAAAAGAAAATAGAGGGAAATTGAAAAATTATGAAAATGAAGTGGAAGGAAAATCGATGCAATTAAAAAAAGTTGCTTTCGATTCTACTGCGTGGGAATACTATTTCTTTAAGTCTCAATGAGGATGGATTCATTCTTGTTGTTTCATTCCCTATTTGCCAAGATTCTGAAGATTCTAAATGTATCGCATCAGTAGACGTGTCAAGTCATTGCGAAGAAAACTTATTTTACACAGGGAAATGATGTTTCATGCATAATTCGATTAAAGCTTTCTCTACAACACAGGAGAACTATAATTAATAAGATCGAACACAAGAGAAAAAAAATGAATGGAAAATGCAGCTCCATCCACCTGTCCTTTTTTGCGATATATTTCGCGGGAAATATTAAAATGTCCGATTAATTAAATTTAGCTAACCAATTAGAAAAATAATTTACAAGCAATATTCACTCATGACGAAGAGAGCCGAAATGGAGAATAATTCATCGATGATCAAACAAGTAATTAAAAACGTTTACCACAAATGTATTTTACATAAATGTATTTTACAGACCTTTTCCTTCTATTAGAGTAAAATAACAGAAACCTTCGGCATTTCGAAGCGCAGAAGCAAAATGTCTTTAACGGAATTACAGTTCGCGCTGTTTGCTGTTTCTCAGATAGTTGTACCAAATATTATATCATTTCTGTTCGGCAGATACCAAACATTACATATTCAATACAATCCAATGTTTTAATGTCCTTCAATTTCTGCTAAAATAATTCCTCTCAGTAACGTCAGAAAATTTTACAATGATGGAAAAAACAGTGTGAAAAACCACTTCACAGTATTCGATTTTTTCATATTACAAATCATAAAAAAGAATGAATGGATATCAAATGCAACATGTAACTAATCATTTTAGTACATCAAAAACCAGTTATCCAAAATAGGATAACATCCTAATTTCGACTCTAAAACAATGCAACCTCACCGAATAAAAAGTTAGATATCGTATAACATGAGAAAAAAATTTTGGAAATTCTTCACTTTACCTTTTTTTTTTAATAGTGAGTAATTTTCACTCCCGTCTCCTCTTCTCACTTATGTATAAATCAGAATTGTTAGGGTAGTACAAAGACGCAAGATAAGTCGGTTGCGTAGATACAACTCTGATCACAAAACATGTAATTTTATCGAATTTACGCATCCCGCACATTGTCACAGCAAAGGCTGAAACTGTGTAGATACAAACAGAGAGAATACAGAAGTGACGAAATACAATTTGCATATTGGAAATCAATAGATATAGTACACATCAACCTTTACCGCATGTGCAAACAAAACACTTTCTCACTAAATATCCTCAATCCCTATCGCCTAACATTACAAGCTTACATTCTCTCGAGGTAAATTTAACAAATACTTGAGTTTCTACCACTTAATTCATAGATATTCCTTTTATATAAATTTTTCTTAAATCAACATGTACAATTCATGCAGAAAATCATTTATAAACTCGTCATGCAAAATCTTTATGCCATTAGTGAATATGATGGGTTCTTCAAATGTATATTTGCTGGTTACAAATATTCTTACAAAATATGTATTCATTTTAAGAATTAGTGGAAGCCGATGGATTCCCCCCAACAAATACAGTGATGCTTGCTCCTCTGCACAGTTTAAAACGAAATATATACAAACGGTAGCTTGTCATATGAAAAAAACTAGGATCAAATAATTTGTAAAGAGATCTTATTAGACAGTATTATTTATATCTTAGTTTAGGCAGTGTTAGTTATGTCTCTTGAACTAAATCTCGTCACATATCTATAACCTTTACAAAAGCAACTAAGTGTGTGAACAACATTCCACAGCAAACTTTTTTCAAAAGAACATTTAACAGATATCATCATCAGAGCTTTCTTCGGACAATTGTAATTCTCTGCAAGCAAAATTGTTTTCACCATTTTTTGTCCCAGCTAACTTTTTTCGTTTATTCCTGGAAACTGTCGTTGATTCTTCCTTGCTTTTTCTCGGTCTTTTCAAAACACATTTGTTCGACCTCTTCCTTTTCAATTTTCCGTCTCCCCTCATCATCTGCAAGTTCGTGCTCTTGAGTCTCATTTCCTTTAACATTAATTTTCACCAAAATCCACCTTCTTCCTCCCTCTAGAGTAATTGCAAATTCTCATTCAAGAAGTGATATGAAACGCAGCAAATTATAAAAAACGAAGTATTTAAGATATGTTTTACGACTAAATCAGCAGTAAAGGACTGAAAGGACACGGAAAAAAGCTACCCTCATTTCTGCAGCACATTTATTCTCAGCGCTTTCTGATGGACAACTTTGAGGATCTGAAAATAAGATAGACGATTAAAGTAACAACAAAGCATTGGAAATGGCACAATATATGAAATATCCGAATGAATACTTTTCAAAAGAAAATATGCACAAATAATCTGAGACGGTGTAACCGAAATTTAAGCATACTTTTAATAGCAATTAAACGTTGCAGAGCAGCGTGAACTCGGGCTGTTAAAAACAAACGTTGATCCTTTTCGGATTTCTGCAAATGATGCGTAAATGATGTGATGTGCGTCTGGTACGACTGTCCACTTCCACCAGCTTCTGGATTCAAATACTCGTTCCACTTCATCAATGAATGATTTGTTTGCTGAAATTCTGCTTACCATGATGGGCAGTCTATTAATAAAGTTGACTCATGGATAAGGATAGTCCTTTTCTCACTTCTGTAATTCAAAAAAAAAATGAATCGCAGTGCAACATGAAACAAGAGATTGAGCGCATCGTAATATGCAAACAATTATGCTAACAAATATTGTCTGCTAAGCATATTTAGCATAGTCTTTAAAACTAAAACCGTTCAAAGCTAAATTTTCCTTAATCGCTACCTTTTCCAGATGCTTTTCATCCCACCCCAACTTCTTCCACACAAACAACTCTAATTCTTTCATATTAATATTCCGCCATTTCGGCTTCTCCGTCGAACTGTCAACTAATGGTTCGGCATACGCGCTGAATATTTGACGAGAAGGAAACTAAAAATATTAAAAAGATTCCTCCACGTTTTTAGAGTACACAAGAGATTTTTTCAATTTTATTCTTATATGAAAATAAAATTAAAAAAAAGTGATAGTAGTGCATGGAACAATAGATTTTTTCAATTTTATTCTTACATGGTAACTATTTATTTTTTAGCTTCGTTTACACAAATTCTGTGTTTTTGATGGAGGTTCTTCCTATAGACACTTCACTTTATTTCTTTAGATGCATCGCTTTAAGCGAAATGAAGTAATAATGAACTTCCAGTAATGCTTGTATGAAGAAACATACCGTGCCCAGTGTCTCAGTAATGTTATTTTTCTCAATTAACCGTCTCAACTTCAATCGTCGCGCATTTTCTTTGAATTTCCCTTCTTCTAAATCCTGATTGCTGACATAACCACAATTCGATTCCAAATTAGCGCAAACATCACGCCGATTTAGCCACGCTGATATCCGGTGTAAGTTTTCAAAAGCCTAGAATTATCCCAAAAATTGACACTATACTTTATACTTTCGTAAACATTTTCCACAGATGTGCAACGCAAATATTATGTAATACGTTGGATATCGTTGTAAATGTCGAAAGTGAAGTGTTAACAAAATATAATAAAGACCTGTCGAGATGGTTCATTTCCTTGTCCAGAAATTGTAGCAAACTCCGAAATCAATTCCAACGCTGCAACGACTCCAACACCTTCTAAACCGTCGCTATAATCACCACCGGAGAGTAAAGCAATTTGTATTGCTTCCCAACGAGACAAGCCTAAAATTTTATGTAATCAAAATTTGATTTAATGCAGTAAAGCATATTTTATAAAATAAAATTAGCATAATACCACTAATTTCATTATTTTTAATCAAATGACAACCTAACTGATTATGGATAGTTTCCATGCTGTACATTTGCAACCTTCGTTTCTGATTAAACATATTTTTGTAAACAATGGCAGCACCAAATAACCAAACATCGGAATCATCGCTAATTATTCCCTTAGAAAAAATATAACTTTTGATTTTCTCATTAAAAAATTTGATTATAAGGCGTAAAATCCAGCAGTGTTGAGAATAAATACGGTAGAGGACGGTTCTTTTACTGAAAATAAATACCTCAACGAGACCCAATCTTTCAAGTTCACAACACTGAGCCTCCGCTTCAGCTGGAGCAATAACGAACGGTATGCCGCAAATACGCAACAGATCCTGAAATAAATAACTTGAGTTCTTTAAGGACATATTTAATGTGACAGCAGCAATCCATTTAAATCATAAAAAGTTCATAACAAACCTGACAATCTTTATAAACACCATCTTCCTTTGCTGAAGCAAAAATATCTACATCGTCGACAGGATTAATACTTGTTGATAAATCTTGAAGAAAAGCCTCGTCGTGGAAGTCATCGATATTTCTGTCCTAAAGCACTTTCGGCAATTATTTTCAGTGATAGCAACAACAAATCTATATAACTTATTAGCAGATTAATAAAGAAGCTTGTTTTTATACGTTAACGGGAAGAAATACTCATGCACGTTGAAACATATAAAAATAAAGCATTAAAAAGTAACAACAGCGAGAACTAATCTTCCACCTTATCGCTGAGGTGATCGCTACCAGTAATAGTGCGTCCTTTCGGTTCACATTCATTTGAAACGCCAGTAATTTTCGTTATAGGTAAGGGAACAATTTCATCGAAGGAATGTTCTGATGATCCAGGGAGTACTTCAACAAATTCATCAGTGCTATCATTCGACGATGATGACCACGTATCATCATGTAAATCTACGAAATTTTTAAGCCATTATGATTTTGCAAATATGAACACGCAATAAGACGTGGGCGACAAATAATGGAATGCAACAGAAAATGACAGCAACTGTCCATCCATCCATAATACAAAATTGCAATATCATACAAAAAAAATGGATTTTTTAAAATTTACCCTTCATATAAGCTTTTTAAAGTCATTAGTGATTTTAAATAGCTATTGAGAAAAAAAGGAAAATAATCTAGCAAAGAAAGATACTCCTAGCTCTTTCAGTAAATGCAGTGCGCAACCGTTCGATCATATCGCTCTTCGATTCATAATTGTAGCTATGCATAACCATTTGCGAGTTACAGCATTTTTTGTTCAAATTCTCGAGAAATGAAGCATGTATAGCCTAAATATACTGGTTATCTGCTTTCATTAATTCAAAGTCCCTCCCAATTAAAAACTTAACATTACAACTGAATTATTTTATCTTCAAACCTCCTGTAAAGCGTCATCATCATCATCATCATCGTGATCACTATAAGCTCTAATTTTGAGTCCGCTGCAATGGCCAGCCTAAAAATAAACTTACAAAGATAAACTAACCAGAATTTGATTCGCAAGTTTGCATATTTTTTATTAAATTTTCTCGATAAATCTACCGCCTTAAGAAATAACAAAAAATCGCGGAAAAAACCTTGTATTTTTCATCTAGTCTTATCCAAACGGTACCTTCATATATCTAACACTTTATTCATGAAGCAGTATTCATAAAACAATATTTCAATATTATAAAAAAGTTTTTTAAATAAGAAATGCATACTATTCATATTCTACAGAGCGGTAGATTTATTGATTGATTCTGTGGATGATAAAGTAATATAAAAATGCAATACATTGGAAAACAGATTTAGAAAAACAGTATCAGAAAAAAGTAGAAATTTATTCACCTCATCAGAAGAAAACATTTTTCTCGACTTTTTATTATCATCCTCTTCCTCTTTAATTTTCTCTAGAAATACCGGCCAAGCTAAAGAGTCCATTAAATCTTTCTTCTTTGCCTCTACTTCCTCATTAATCTGGAATTTCTCGATAGTTTAAAGTTATTTTAAAAAATACATTTAACCCACGGTTTTTATAAAATTAAAGAATTATATTTTGAATAAAATTATGGCGCCAACGATGTACTACGAATGAGCTGACTCTTAACACGGTATGTTAAAATACTGATCAATCACGAAACCTTGGTTAAAACTCATCAATAAGCCAACCGAACTCAACTACTGGTTATCCGTGAATGTCCTAAAGTTTACGTTGTGTGGATTCAACCTTCATTTATCTAGAACGAAAAAACAGTAAGTAGAAGGTCCTACATATATTTAAAAAATATTAGCATTTTGTATTGAAAAAAATTTCAATAAAAGTACTATTTGCACTTCGTCGTTATCTGTTATTATATGCATCCTGTCCAGACCCTCCATTGTTGCCAATTTGATGTTGTTACTCGAACGGCTATGCTTACCATCTGTCGAAAAAACTTTCAGTTTCAAAGCTTCATTCTTTAGCTTTAAAAAAAGGTGAAATGAGCACAGTTTTAATACAAAAAACGATTCATTAAAAAAACATAAAGACAATCTGCCAGACAAAAAAGTGATATAATGCAGTTGAAGTACAAAATAAGTCTTTTTGCTTTAATTTCCAATCTCATATGGCACGGAAATCTCACACAATCTTTCTGTAAGAATTAAGGAAACAAACTAAATTTCGGAACTGAAGAAAAACCTTACCAACTGAAGTTGCTGATTTATCTTATTTCTTTTCATTAGCCTGTCAATTTGCAAATTACTGAAGTCTTTTGAGTCATCTGGAACCTGTAATGCATTCTTCCTTTAGAGTAGTAAAAAATCCAGAAACTTTAGAAGTCTGCAAAAATTTGAAGCATAAATATTTTACCTCTCCCATTTTGAGACCTCTCATTTTGTCCCGTACAGCCAACAAATAATCAAGTCGCTCATCGCGAGTGATTAAGCTGTCAAATTCATTTTGGTCAAATTCAGATGACCGTGATGACTCAAAAGATGAATATGTTGTCGTAATTTCCTCATTTGATGTATTTTTGCATTTGCTGAAATTCCCTCTTTTCCTTTCCCTTTTTCTCTTGTTAAAAAAATACAAAACGCCATTTTATCATTTTCCTTAGCATACGACGAAAATTTTGGATTACGTGAGTTGCAAAAACCTTATTGCCTTGTGCTAATCAACTTCTTGTTTTAACACAAGTAAATCAATCCTAATCAAATAATTATGATTTGGGCAACACATACCAAAGAGAATATCATTCTACTCTGGTGACCTTTCTTGCTCCACGTAATTTTAATTAAAAACAATAGAGAACTTCAGAAGAAACGACTTAAGTTCACGTCAAATTATTAAACACATTTAAACAGAAGTCGATTATGAAGTATCCAGTGCAACTGATCCACTTTTTATAACATCCCTAAGGACAATCCTAACGTACCTTTCGTCCTTTGATGTTGACGGAATCGATACATCGAACAAATCATCATCACGGCCTTTCCTTGATTGTGAAGTAAATACCTCGCTTAATTTATCTACCTGTTGCTTGTCACCGACTGAAAAAGTATTTCTAAATAACAAGAATATCTCATAGAAACTTTCGTTGCTTGCAAAGAAAGTTCAGAAACCATCCCCTGGAATGCTAGAGGTACTCAATTACAGATTGGAAGAATTCCATACACCTAAGCAGTCGCCTTATCTAACACTAATCTTCTTACCTATTTTGATCAAGCAACTGTTCAAAAATTGCTACTAACTCATTGTTACTAACACGACCTATTGTCATCATGACTCTTGCATACATCCAAAATTTCACTTATTTGTTAAATTAAATAAAAGTGAGATGACATAAAAATGATGTACGCAACGAAAACTATACCCTATATCTTCTTCTCCCCTTTCCCAGTGCTACTGTTCCTTTAAAAAAGAAAGAGTACAGACGTAGCTGTGAGGAGGCTAGCTGTTGTAGGGCATGCTTTTGCGCCTTAGTCATTGTCAGTTCTTCCACATAACGTTTCACTTGTCTATCGCGCTAAAATCGGGTTTTTGGTAACGTGTTGAATATCTACGAGATTCATTCGTCTGTTTTCCGCTGAATTTCATGAAAGATTTTCCGGAAAAACCTATCGGAAGAGTAGTAAGTCATACACCGAAAATTGATCCAATTCGTTTAGCTACGATAGTCCAAATGTTTTTTTTTGAGGTGAAACAGCAAGGGTTTCTTGAAAGAAAAACTTCAGATAAAAATGTTTTCAGTTGTCAAAAACAATTTTTTTTTAAACGAAAACCTTCAAAATATCTACAAATGGTAAAAAAAAAAGACCAGTAGTTTTTTTTTGAATATAGGCACGTTTGGACCATCGAAAACAAACACTGGTCGTATTTTGTAAAATAGAAGTTTCGCGAGACGTCGTAGCACTAGTGACAAATGCGGACACTTTGCATTCAGCTGATATTCGGAGTAACCATAGGCTGCTTGATGAAGCCAAATTGAAATATCTGTAATAATCGGAAAATTTTTGATTAAGGATAGTTGACATATTTTCTCTATTCTGCAGCAACTTTAAAGCAACGTATTTTACTTCCCGTTATATATTTAAATATCATAAGCCTAACATGAATCAGAAAATAAAAGTCTACAACTATATCTTTACCTAAGGTTTCAAAACATGTTCGATAGCAGAAGGTAATTAGAGATATTTCATGTATTCAAGCTGTTGGTAATTTCACTAAAGTACTGGAAAAAATACTAATTCTCGAGAGCATAATAATTAGTCTCCAATGTCTTTCTTACAATTTCAAATGACTTGTAAATTACGTAAAATCTCACAGAAATCAAAATAAAAAAAAAAAAAACGGACCAATTGCGAGACGTTTTCCTTCAAGAGATTCTAAGGTTACCGGTTCAGCTATCGGTTCCAACACCTGCCATAATCCCTGTATGCCCATATCTGAAATATTAGCTTTCAAGTGGAAATAAATGTAATATTCGCCAAAATCAAAGTTATCATATAAAACCGATTCCTCAATAGTGTGCAACTAAAGCGTTAAATAAATCCATTCACCGCATGTTTTTTCAATATTCAAAATTTTTTAAGCAACTCTAACACTTTTCGCATATCGCAGACCTATCGCAGATTCTAACCTATCGCTAATTCTAACCTAACCTATCGCAGACATGCGCAGAAAACACCATCAATCTCTGTATCTCCTACTTTCAACCATCATTCGGCAACATACGACACTATCAATGTCGTTTGTTCCCAATCTTCGATAGACCATTACCTTACGACAACTTACTCGCAACAATAACTCAGCCTTAATCTGTGAACATCTACGTTTACCTTACGCATTCCACGAACGCTCTCACTGCTTAACGTCATCCACTGAGCCGCCTGACGCTCAAGCAACATTTCGGAACCAAAAGTACTAAAACTCCTTAGAAGACTGGAAAATTGTTTTCCCGTGAACGGCAATGAAAATGACAATCTCAACATTGTATTACTTCGGAAATCTCCACGGAGCTGCTGATAGTTTGAAAATTTCTTGGGTTATTCAAACATCCTTCTAAATCTCACGAATTAATTTTCAATTTAAAGCTCGTTTAAATCAAAAATCTACTGCTACTAATTACACTCTCGAGTAATAGAACAACCGTTTTACGGCAAATTTTCCAATAAAATTAAAAAAAAAAGTTAACTTAATAACTGGTATTTTGGTTGGTATGAAAGTGAACGTAGCACGATTTCACTCTCATTCTTCTACTTCCGCGTTTTCCTGGTGTGGCGAACTTAATTTTGTCGTTCAATTTTTGAAAATTTCATCTGAAAGCTATCGCTTTCATCTTCTCGCCACACTATGATTGGCACAGTGAAAGGATGGATTTCGGATATCGTTCGTTTTTGCTTCGCCCTTTTTCTTTCATAAACCTTTGGTTTTTTTCGTTAATTTTTGTATTACCGTGTTTTAATTAAACACTGATTTTGCTTCTTTTACTTTCACTTTAATTCAGCTTTCCCTTCAATAATTTGGTTTCTTTCGATTTCTCTCCTGCATTGTGTCACGTTGTCCACTTTGCGGTGCTTTTGAGTGCTTAATCTTTCAGAATTTTGTGAATAACGTATCAGGTCAAAGCGTTATTTTTCTCGTCCTTTTTTGCGTGTGGATTATTTTCTTGACCTTTTACATGTCACGTGTTTTGGGACCTATTGCTGCGCTCATTTTGACGTACACAGCTCGGAGACGTGGATGGAAATGTGTCTTGAAATTGGGTTAGTTTTATCGGATCAAAGAATCATGCAAAAAATTTTTTTATACATTTTATTCGCGGTCATTTTGAACAGCAGGAAATTGGGATTTCATTTTAATTTCCAACACTTTCATAGTTCTACCTCGCTTAGACGAGCCTCAGATTGCAGTCTGTAATTGGACTCACTTTTTATTTTGTTACCCTTCTGTTCGGAAAGTGTGAATTGGGATCGTTTCATTCCCAATTCAAAGATTCCTTATTTTACTCAGCTTGAGAACTAACTATTCCCTTCTTTTCATCCCTTCACCACTTCGCTTTTAAGGTTCATTATCGATTTGTTTGCTAGCCGGAAAAGTAATGTTTCGTCACTTCACATTTATCTGCGATGATTACGCCATTTACTGTAATGACGGCTACGTTATCTTCTCCTATTGGCGTTATATCAAACAGGCCGAGCTTTATGCGCGCGAGTTTGTTTTTAGAAGTATTGTTTGATCATTTAGGTATTATTTGCGATCTCAGTGCAATGAGTGGTTGAGCTGTCTTGTTTTTTTCTATCGTTGAAGAAAATTAAAACATTCGAAATGCTTTGGAAATTTCAGCTTAAAAGGTCGTTTGCACCTAACGTTAAATGGATTACGTATTCATATATACAATCGTTTGAAAGCATATCGAAAGTTAAAGAAAGACCCTAAATTCGAAAAACTTTTCGCAACACTTTCACAGCATCAACATCACATCGATGAAGATATTATGAGTATCGTTTAAAAAATATCCATTTTAATGCAGATTTTAAGACGTCTCTATAACTTAACAAAATTAACCGATCACTGTTGAAGTGCGCAAGGAAAAGCCACTCTTAGTCTCCGTAAGGTGCTACAGGTCATTTTTCACGATAACGACACTGAATAATAAGGAATGATAAATTACTGTTCGATAGAAATGGATAATTTAAATGACAAAAGAGAACTGATACAGGGAGCAGTGAAGGACAATATGTTGATAAGCTGATAGTGAGGAGTGATAAATTACTGTTGTTTCAGAGAAAAATGATAAATTTCTAAACAATTTCTGGGCGTTTGTCGGCACGATACGCATATCCGCCAGAAATGTCCGCGTGTATGTTGGAAATCGTCTATTGCCCACTACGCTCGTCATCGTTTCACACAGAACATTATGTAAGCTAATCGACAGTTTCAATTTTATCTTAACTATTCGCTCTGCTATATTTACATATGCAAGTCTTAAAAAATTGATATCTAGCATCAACTAGATTGTAAGTAACAATTAGTGGAAGCCTGACGTTCATTTTTCTATCAAATGCTGAATTACTCCACCGCATAATTCCAAAAAATGTGAAGCACTGATTAGCGCCATTCTGATTCTAACATTCAGGTTGACTGCTTGCCTAGCCATCTTCATCAGATAATCCGTCATTTGCCAAATGGATGTTTGAACAGAAAATGAAATTTTTGTTAGCTTTTTTATCAATTAACTGAAATGTTGAACCTTGTCACTCTTCACATTCATTCACAAAAATTGATCTGTTCAGTTCAACTACTTCAAATTCTGCAAGTTCGATGTTCACATGTCTCTCTTAAGCTATTATTTCATTAAAAAATTATATCGCGGAATAATAAGCTTAAAGTGCGAATAACCCTGAAAAAGTGAATATTTCCTTCCGGAAAAACTGACCTTTCTGTTATATCGAAAGAAGAAAAGTTTATAGTTACTGGACGACTGGAACAATTGAACAATGATAAGCTATTGGTATGCTCCATCAGTGGTTCGAACTTCTCAATTTCACTAAATAATAACGAAGAATACGATGAAACTGATCCGTGGAATTTGTGGAAGCGATACAATGCACCTCGGACAATGGGAAGCGGTTTTAAAATTCTTCAGAATGCTACTCTGAAAGCCGTTTATCGCGAAAGTGTCTTTGGTATTACCAAAATTTTATTTTCAAAGCTGAATTTTTCAAATTTAACCTACAAGATCATTTTTTAAATTAATAATTGGTACCGACGATGTCTTTTAAATTTGACAAGAAAATAGTTTAAAACTGAAACAATATCACTTGATGTTTTTCATACATTTTCTGGCAAGTGATATATTTTCAGCTTTATTGCATACAAATTAGCAAAGTTAGAAATCTCATTTGAGATTAGTTAAAAAATTTT
Source organism: Litomosoides sigmodontis (assembly GCA_963070105.1). Classification (NCBI taxonomy): domain Eukaryota; kingdom Metazoa; phylum Nematoda; class Chromadorea; order Rhabditida; family Onchocercidae; genus Litomosoides; species Litomosoides sigmodontis. The sequence continues at coordinate 6,390,884 of OY718807.1, read as the reverse complement.
TATTTTCATTTGAGGTGATCCATTATCGGAACCAATTTGTGATTTAAATGTCGATTTTGGCGACAATGTTGCTATTGCATATGGCCCTTGGGCTGAAGCATGTCGCAATGCTTTCGTTAGCTACTTTTTCCCAACTGATTTCGCTGATGCTACACCGACGTATGTTTGGACACAACAAATCTTTCAATTTCAATTCTCATTCCATTTAAGCAAAAAATTTTGGTGATAATAAATAATAATTATACCGTTAATTACTAATATCTCCAACGACTTCTGTTAAAGGCAGCATTCACACACGCAAATATACATAGTATTACAATTTGTCTTCTCCCTCCTTCCGCTCCTTGCTAGAATTTCTTAAATAACACACGTATTATGCATTGATTGGGTTTAGTAAAATTTTATATTGAATTCAATATTATTCGCTATGAATTCTTCTCAGCGAGTTACCGAAAAGTGGTGAGCGCAAAATTCCATTGCAAATGGATATCACGTTGACGATGAACGGTAAAGTGACGATCAACCTGTGGTTCATGCGTCATGACGAGCTGAACACCGTTGCTATAATTATCAAAAACGGTTTTTCAATAAAGGTACGTTGCAGCTTGCATTTGATATTTGTGTGTTTATTCTTTCAGAGTAGGACGTTTTCATGCTTATTTAAAATAAGCCAAGGATATGTGTCAATTTAGATCAAGTGATCCGAGCGGTTTGTTGTAGAGAATTTGGCTTAGGCATATGAACGATTAGGCATATGTTAATATACAACACTGAAATTTGTTAAATATAAGCTACTTAAAATTTTGAGCAAAGAAATTTGTTGATTAGAGTGAATGGTTTCACTTTTTCTTCAAATTCAAGGTGGAAAATCCGTTAGTGGTGGCCCAAGAAGGATACAAAACTGTAGTACGATTCAACATGAAAGATGTACAATTTCTGCCAACTTCTGGATTTCGGAAATTAATTTCTTACGAGGAGTTCACCGTAGAGTGTAACACGTTCGTTCCAAAGCGATACGGACAGTTTCAAAAATGCGAAATTTTGATGAAAATAAATCGAGCTACAACGTGGTGTCTGTGGGATCACGTTGCATTCATGCAGGTATTTCTTACAACACAACCTAGAAATCTTAATTCGTTGCGAGTGAATCCTATATATGTCATTAATGAATATCGCAGGACTTTGTTAGTGAAGCTTCAACATATTATACGGAAGATTTGGCACGATTTGTTCCACAAATTTGGAATTGTCGGATAGAATTCACTAATGCGAAATTCATTTTTGTTACGAACGATAAAAATTGGGTGGATGCAAGGTATGCCATCAATTACCTTCAACAATAACGGTATCAATAAAACAACGAATCTACTGCGAACTAAACAAGGGAAATTCATCGCATTTTGTTGAGGAAATTTTAAGTTAAATATAAAATAGTCCTGAACGATCAAAGTTATGCCTATATTCTCCCTGCTTTCGTCTCTCCTCTTTCTGAGATGCACAAACGACGCGTGCCGTAAGGGATATCTCAGTGCTTAACAAATATGTTATGGATTTGATACTTGTATATTTAATCCACATATCCAAAAATGACAGTTCATTTTAAGAATAATTTTGCAACACCGCTCTCGAATTTGAGGATTTTATTCCTGCATGATTTAGCAACCCATCAAATAACTTTCTGATCGCTCTTGTTGCGAAACGACTTACAATTAATTGCAATTTGAATAAGACTGACTTCTGTCCTCAAATTTACCATTGCAAATCGGAAGCAATTGCGAGTGAAGCGGTTGCTATAAAATTTCATGTACCTCAACGGAGTACCTTATCGCCAGTGATACATACTCTTTATGATAATTCATTTGGTTTCGTGAAACATTCAACTATTCATATATCAACACCTTCCGATATCGATGGAGTAATTTTTATCAATTCTTTGAAATGCCTTGTTAACCAAATTTTATTGTGTCAAAGCCCAATATAATCCTTCTTGAATAATTCCCCCAGTAATGTTGTAACTGTTATTTGAAAATTTAAAACAGTTTTAAAAATGTTTGAAGAATGAGATTAGATCAGGACCTCTTTGAAAAGTGAAATGCAAACCAGCGTTTGCACGTTTTTTGTTCTTTTTGTCGGAAAATGCAGCCGCACCTTCTAGCATCTTTATATGATATTACTTATTAGGTTTGAGAAAAGTATGCAATATTTCTTTTAGAGTTGGTTTGATTTTTTGCGTACTCGACGGATAACACTCACGTATGATTACAAGTGGCATCCGATATATCCCACACATCAAAGTGATTTACCAATGCGAGTGAGGGCAATTGGAACCCAATATCCATCACATCCATTCGAGCTGGAACCTGATTCTGCGCATATAGAAGTAAGTCACTTCTTATATGTGATGCACGAATTCCTTAGCTTCATCATTTTATGAATACTTTAAAGCAATTGTGCAATCAGCGAATATTAATAGCCACTTTAGATTCAAATTCAAGCCCCGGAAATGTTCCTCTCCGGCTTTTCTCTGTGGATAATCAAAAATTGTATCAATGACTACTTCGGTACATACAGCCAGGTTAGATGTATTGGAGTTTTTCTGGGAAAAGTTTGATTCTTGTGTTTGAAAATTTTAAAATTAAAGCGCAATTTGTAATGCTGAAGGAGTATAGTTTTTGAGAAAAAAATTGAACTGCAGGAATTCAAAATTGTCTTTTTTTCCAATCCAATGTCAAGCGTCGCTGCAATCTGTTTCGAATGCTCGAAATAATCAAATCACATTGAATTTAAAAATTTTCACTCCTATCATTTACCGAAATATTTAATGCACCAATTATTTTCCTTAGAAATTTTTTGACGAAATATGATTTCATGATAAATTTTCATTAAACTTCAGCAGCAATCAGACTTGGATTCCTATCACGCCAATGCATCACTCTCTAAAAGACTTTATGGTGACGTAAAACAAGACATTGCAAAGTATCGACCGTTAGATATGAAATTAAGTGTTCAGTTTGAGAAAGCCCATGGAAGTTGTCTTACCCATTCCGTCAAAACAACTGCTGAAACTCCCGGTAGTTTCTTGTTACAGCACATTTTTGAATTTATAAATTTGACAACTTTCCGATCTTAACATTCCATTTTATTGTTTAATATATTGTCGTGCTACAGATGCTTGTCCAACAGTGAAAACTGATGTCATAGTCGTAGAAATTGTACGTAAAATCCGTGACTTACGATTTCAAGTTAGTATTCGTTTTGTTCTAGAACTTTCGTTTCTCTTCCTGTATTACCCTGTAAATTTTTTCCTTTGCCATCCTGAAACATGGCCATAGAGAAAACTTTCTAACCCACAACTTTTTCCGAACTTTCAAACTTCCAGCAAGTCACGGAAGAGAGTCGAAGTTCTAAATTTTTTTGCTTTTGAAAGCTGTTATTTGTATATTTTATGATATTTTTTGTTAAGGTCTGCAAAATGCTTGATTTAATCTGTAATTTAATCGATACAAAGATCTTCCACTTTCAATGGCTTTTTATTTGAATAAGGAGAAAGACTGAAAGCTTTAAGGTCTTTATTGCCGGATTTCAAATGGCCTTCCGGAAATCAGAATCATTCAAAAAAGTACAAAGTGGCTTTTTATCGATTGACCAGATTGCTATACGGATGAATTCGTTTTCATCTGAACTTCACATTCCGTGGGATGCAGGTGCTGTTGATTATGCATGTGCGTGGGAAGTAATCATAGGTGAAATTGCAGCTAAAATCGATCCAACACAAGTGAGTACTATTTAATTATATCTAAAATTAATTGGTTTGACTAATTTATTTTTTAATGCGGGGAATTTTAAGGTGTCTAAGTGATTATCTCAGTTTAATCAATTTATTTTTTACGAAAAGTTTTCCTTAAATTTTAATTTTTGCATGCGTAAGATTGACGCTTAAAATTTAACAAGCAGAAAGCGAAAAATTTGAAGTTAACGTGTAGTTTTGTTGAGTAGCAAAGTAGTAAGTTGAAAGCAAGTTAAGGTGTTTAAATGATTACCATATCTTTCGCTGTAGCTGGTATGTCTTGCACAAATTTTGGAAGGTTTTTGGCTCTTAGCTGCAGCAGTTGACGAAGAGCTTCTGACACCGGAAATGTTAGTTTATATTTGTATACTTCTTATTTCTTATGTCTCTCTTATATTTTTTTATCCTTTCAAATTAAAAAAAAACATTATAATTATAATTGTATGCAGAGGACATTACAACGTGAAACTTTGATAGGTAGGTTTGTACTTCAACGGATGTGACAGAAAAATATATTGATGTCGTTATCGTTCACTAATATTATCAAGGGCAGAAAAAAGCTGTACTGTTCGATTCACAATGTTGGCTTTATATATTTTTTCAAACTTTAGATACAGTATATGTCAGCACATGAATGATTTACGTACTTGTCCACATTCCAATCTTGAATTAGTCGATTCAGAAAATCGCTCTCAAAACTGCGAATCTTCCGAAAATGTTTGTGTTCCTTTTATTCCTTTTATGAGCATTTAAACGTGGAATTCTTAAATAAATTCACACTTCATCACTACTTTCTTCTATATTTAAGAATTGTTTTTCTCACAGATAGCAAATTTTTGGTATAAAACTTTTGCACTTGTCGCTGAAGATTCCAAAAAAAACTTATAACTTGAGTAAAAAATAGATTTCAAACTTTAATAGTTGCATCGTTGCGCTCATCGCTCAGTGTATTTACATGTGCAGCTTAAATGTGTAATAAATGAGAGAAAATTGAAATAATCAAGTGACGTTCTGTGATGTGTTTAAATATTAAACGTGAAGTTCTGTTCATAATTTGATAGTTTAATAAGGCGAATGCATCCTTTGCATGGAAGGCAAATATATTTGCATAAAGTTTTGTAGTTAAAATACATGTTGATTCGTGTTGCCATCGACTTGATGAATTTCATCATCGTAGAGGATTTCGTCATGATGCGCATATCAATGGAACCGTGTCGAATGTGTATGTGCAATTGTCATGAATATTCTTTTTGCACGAGCTTTCTATTTGGCATCCTTCAGGTGAATTTTATTTTGCCATTAAAATTATGAAATTTTTTTTGCAAATAAGCTGCAGCAATACAAGCAAGTTCGATGTTGCAAATGCGATGAAATTTCACGAAAACACAAAAATTAAGAGTCCTTATTTTTCTCTTTTTCCAGTTAAATTTCAAGCAGTTTATCAGATATTCGATGACCGATGAGTATGATAATGAATGGCTTGAGTGCGGATCAGCTCATTTTCAAGATGTTGAATTTGAAATTCGACTAGCATTCCCATCTAAAAACCTTTATTTGATGAATGAAAGGAAGGAATTCCTGAAAATGCATGACGAGTGTACAAAACGGTGTGTCACTCATATGATGATAGGATAAAAATAAGAATCGCGGTGGAGTAAATAGGAACCACTGATTTTTTTTTTTTCTGCTGAAAAGATCACCTCTTCACTGATAGCCTGAACTTTGACCATTGTTACTCTCGTACGACACATCTTACCAACTCTGATTATTTATTGCCAGACATGCATTACATTTATCTAGCAGGAGAGAATGAAGCTATAATTCTCATGGACTTGTTCCATTCTACACTATTAAGCTTTGCTGGCTGTTACGTGAAATGATCATGCATTTTTTCTCTCCGTTTGGAAATCTTCTAGATTGTATTTCTTGTGGCTCAACGAAGGTAAATGTGGCTGCTACGGAAGTTTTGCATTTTTTGGTGATGATGATTGGAGGTAGGAGGAAAGATTTTTCTCGTATTTTAATAACATATTTGAATGGATTTCATGTTATGTCAGTAGGCTTGGAGTTGCAAGAGAAAGGTCAATCTATGTTTATTAATGCAAGATGCAAGATGCACTCATTTATTGACTTATTAGTGATCGCAGAAAGCGAACGCTTTAATCTAAGCTGTAATAGATTTTATGCACTCATTTAATGACTTATTAGTGATAAATTTCTTTTTTCAACTGTGTTAAAATCAGTGTAATCAAATTTGTTTGTTTTGTGTATTGTAATTAATTTTCAAAATTCATTTGCTTTACAGTGGTTCCATTTTTATGGCTGATTTTATGCAAAAACTTGCACGACAGCGAATTAATCAGGAGCCCATGCAGCCTGGTTTCGGTCAAAGTATTGTACGTTCATCGACAAAGTGCGTTTAAAATATTCATTTTAATTTTGCGATCTGATTTAAATCCTACTCGTGTAATTTGTTTAAGATTGTTCGATGAAGCTAATTTGCAAAATATTGCATTTTCCGACGAATATGAGGTACTTGTATATTTTACGACAAATATTTCACGCTGCTAAATTTGAATAATAAATCATGACTAAAGCCATTTTTTTAGAATGTTTGCAATGCTTGACACGTAATGAGTTTGTCTTTCACATATTTACTGAACTTGTTAGGATGCTTCGGTACTGGAATGATACTGATGGGATGTAGCAAATCATAAGTTGTGTGGATATTGAAGCACTAAATTATAAAAGAATTGTGCAAACCTATCAATATTAATAATTCAGGCTAACAATAATCTGGTCAAATTGAACAGAATGGCGGTGTTAACTACAATTTAATGATTTGAACTACTGATAAACTAGTTAGATATGAACGTGTTGGACGGCTACTTAATACAGTTTTACGTGATTGTCATGTCAGCTTCCATACAGAATAGTGTGAAATTTTAAAACACGCAGTTAACCATTATCTTCATGACGGTCTAGCTAATGATTGAAGCAACGATGAAAAGTTCTACGTGTTGCAGAAGTCAGGCACAAAAGCTTCTCCAAACAGTTACAGTGCATATCCAGAAATAACGAAGATTGTTAGCGCCCCAGGAACTCATCGCGATATCTATCATAACTTCTTGAACTTATACCAAATACAGTTAAGTGATGCAAAGGCAACAACGATATTCAATCGATTTAAGTTGGTAGGTGCACCACTTTTACGCATAATCATACAAAGTTGAGATAGAATATCTGCTGACACTAGGCTAATGCGCGCAGAATCTTCAGAACTCAAGTTTTTGTAAATCTGTTTTTTTTTGATAATGTGTCGTTAATTACATTATCTATGAGTTGGTGGATTTTTTTCTTACAGTTTACAAGCTGCAAGATATTTTAGCAAATAAAAGATTGGTTAATGGTTGTGGATGAATAATTATTGATTAGCAAATTAGTGAGTGATATTTAATTCATAGATTCGAAAAGGCATCAATGATTTATATTTAACTGAGACAAGAGGAGAAAATCAAAGCAGGGAGAACATTTCTTCAAAAGAAGAAGGATCACAACCGATATGTATGCAAGACACACAAAGGACATCGTACGGTCGACGACCCATCGATTGGGGCACTGATCCTGAAGTTGTTTATGGCTGGGGAAATATTTCTTCACTAACAAAGGTTTCATCCATTCATTGATTTTTCCTCAATTCTATTTCTTAATTATAACATTTGCAAAAGCTGTTTTTTGGAAATATTTTTTGTTTTATTATTGTTATTTACATAATTATCCATGCATGACTTTACTGTTTAATAGGTCTTTCTCACACCACTCAGTGTCGAAGTGATCCAACGGCTTACGGTGCGAGCGGAAATGATGCTAACAGCAATTAATCCAATTTCGATTATACAACATGCCTATGCTTCGTGCGCTTTCAGATGTCATAATCAACCGATCATCGAAAAAAGCAATGCTTTTATTCAGGGTTAATTCATTTTCAATAATTTTGCTTCTGTAGCTCAATTGTTGATTTTTAATCGTAATTCAGTTCTGGCACTTGAAAATCTTTTTTCTTACTTTTCGTTTGATAATATCAATCGTACTTTCTTATTATCCTAGAACATACTTCCAGAATCACTGCTACCTAAAGTGAGTGCACATTTTGGTGTACCACCACTTCACATTACACTTTTCCAAGGAACAGTGACTGGTGGTAAGTTGCTAAGAAGCGATAAAGATGACGGGAATTTCGCCCGCTCAACCACAGTGCACTGTACAGTTACGATGGTTTATGGACGAGAATGTTGTTTGAATGTTTACTCAAATAATCAAAATGTGGGTGACCGTATCATTAATTTTAGATAGATCTTTCTTTACTCGATTTTTATTTCTTAAAAAAAACAAACAGGAATTTGGGAGAAGTAACAGCGTTATGTCTCAATTTAAAAAGAGTTAGCTCTATGCACTTGACATGATAGCTAGGATATGATGGTTTTTTTTTTCAAGAAAATTATTATAATTGAGATGGTTGCTAAAATTTGTTTCTTTATTTCTCTCCTTAAAATTTTTCGTTTTGTGGTTAATCAAAAAAAAAGTATAAGTCACCGGAAATTAGACAGTTACATGGAAATGTGTGAAAGTGCTCGCACGTTTTTGCTAACAAATTTAGGATATAGAAATGATATGCTTTGACGCACAAACGCTTTATCACGCTCAATTTGCAAAAATCGTATATATGAGGGACAATACACCACTCACCGATAGTTGGCAAACAAATTTTTTAACAAATTGGCAAGAACTTGACATATCAAGACGATTACGACACAGCGGTTTAACTATTCTTAGTGGTATTATTTTATATTCTTTCTGAAAAATTAAATTCTTTTTGAAATCCGAATACTTTAGAATATGTAAAATAGATGGCAGAAGTTGACACAAGGGTGGAGGATTAAGCAAAATGTCGTTATAATTTTTAATCATTTGTGACACAGCGATACATTACGTAAAGATGTTAGATAAGTAATGGAGCGAGGTTTAATTGAAACTAACTCAAAAATTGTCTGATAACTCAAGTGGTGCACATGGATAATTCTAATGGTAGAAATAATCTCTATGAGTCACATGATAATGCCCAGAATTGCTTGTTAATTCAGAAAGTTTGACGAATTATGTCTAATAGCTGCCTTGCTAACAAATAATGACAATAATATATACTTTTATCAAATCATGATTTCTCGCGTTTTTGATGGGGTTAATGAGGAAGAGGAAGTGATAGGCCTGGTTGTAAACTTTTTTCTTTTTCATCTTTTTCTTTCACACTTTTAAATTTTCTCTATTCCATTATAGAGTTAAATGTACCAAATATTTTGCTCAAAGGTTTTCTTAATCGTCGAAGTTTTTCGTATTTGATTAACGATAGCGAAATTGTTATCAGTACTGGCAAGCCACGCCTAAAGATTTCCTTCGGGTGTGAGTGGGATAAGCAAAGGTTTCAAATTATTCGATTTCGCTTTTTCTATTTTACTGCAACTACACGAAATAATTGATGAATAAATAAATCACGTGGGAATAATGATATTTCTGTCTGCTATATGCTATACTTGTTGCACGAGAAGGCTATCGTGTACTTCCAATTAGAGATTAAACATTTCTATTACTCAGTTGTAAAAAGTTACAATATGAAGTGCATGGCAACTTTAGTTAATGAGCTATTCTTTGTTAATAAAAATTGTTTTTGATCGAGCCGAAGATATTTACTTCTCTTTTAGAGACGTGACATTGCTGCACCTAGCGCTAACGTCATCGCTAGTTTCCTGGCTTCATGTGCTGTATCAGTTTCAAAAATCTATCCATCACACATTAGCGAAATACGATGAATGGCTTGATTTTTGCATGTGCAGAGCGTTGAGTGAAGCGTTGGATTTACGTGATGATTTGGTTAAAACTTTACATTCTGGAATTCTTTTAGTTGACTTTAGATAATTATCTAATTAGTATTACTTTGGTGCTATTCGTATTTTAAAAGTGTTATTTAATCAATTTTAAGAAAAAAGACGAAGGATGATGAATCGTCAGTTCATCGCTGACCAAAAGTGTGTATTGTTTTCTAAGCAATGCTTGCACATGCAATTCCTCTTTTATTTCAGATTTTAACAGTGTGCCGAAGTTCGCTGAATGAAGTGAAGCGATATGCAGTAGCGATGGATGCATGTGCAAGCTGCAAGCTAATGCTTTTCTTACTACATCACTCGATGCATAAGGACGAAAGTGAACGATATAATTATTGGAAGAACAATCATCCATTAGAATTAGAGCCTTTCATTGCATCAAAATCGAATCGAAAATTGATCCTCGTTGCTTTGCTAAATTCATGGCAAGAATTGCTTGAACCGTACGTTAAGGTTAGTCAATGCGTTAGTAGCAAGCTTCATCGGAAAAGGGTAGATGTTTCGAAGACCATTTCATTATTCCGAAAGGAAGGTGCATGTGCTAAACCTGAACGGAAATTGTCATTAAGCAATAGCAATATAAAATGCAATAATAATAACTTAGGATATCGTCTCATACGCTAAACGGATGGTTTACTTTGCAGTTATTGTTCTATGCTTTATGGTTGTATTTTTTTACCAAATATTTCTAACTGTGAAATAATGAATGTTATTTAAATTTTGTAGTTATCGTCAATAACCTGAATTAATTTTTCAATCGAATTCTGCTACAATGTAATTTATCGTATGAAATATTTTGAAGTTAGTTGCCTCACCAGCTTCTCATTTATACCCAACAACACTTATTTGATGTCGAAATTTAGCCTTTTATTGATGTGCTAACAACGAAAGAATACTCTCGAGGCGTATTACTGGAAAATATGAAATCTCTGAGAGAAGCATTTCAAACTGCCAGTGAAAACGCTGTAACAGCAGAGCCTAACCGAACTGCGGGATCTACTGCATCGCTATCTGTCGTTGGTTCCACGACAACTTCAGCTATTGGAAGCAATAGGGTTAACGCAGGTATCACTCTCAACACCAATTTCACTGCGTAAACGAGAAACAGGTATCGTAAATATTCATTCCTATTCCTTTTTTGTGCTACAATCTTATAGTGATAATTTTATGCAGGCGTGACTGAAAATCCCTCAATGAAACAACTTAAAATTTTACCAGTCGTATTTTTCTGGCCTATATTCAAGGTAGTTTTAAAAATTATTTCAAATAATTAGGAGAACAGTGTTAGAATTAGTGCAACTTATTCAACAATGTCCAAAGATAATGTCACGTCAAACGATCTCCAAATTTGTGAATTAGGCACTAATTATAATACTTATTTAATTGTTTTAATAGCCAGAAATGTTAATTAATTCTTACCTTTAATTCTTTATTCCTATTATTCATATTTAACACCTCAAAAATTTTCGTCGTAATTTCGACTACTTTATTTTTTCATTCGACAAAATTAATATTCATCTTTATTTTGTTTTGTTATCCTACCTTGCAATAACTTTTGGTTACTTTGCAGAATTACCACTTAGATAGGAATGTGTTGCTTAAATCACCACTTAAAAGGCTCCATTTTTCACTGAAATTTATGGTTGGAGAGTTTAAGGTTTGCAATTTAATCATTTTTTCCTTTTTATTTTTTCGCCAATCATTTGACAATAGAACCAGAATTGCTAATTGAACATGGCAGATGTAGTAGAGAATAAATTTGAACGAAAGTAGAATATAATTAAAAAAACTAATATAAATCTACTGCAGATAAAATGAAGTTTAAATTGCCTTGAAACTGAAACCTCAAGTGATTTAGCAAATGAGAAGAGAAATATTGTGCTTGCCAATTTCTCCTGCAAAAGCGACGAGATTGTGGCAAAAATTCAGTTTAATATGTAACTCCATCAAAAATTATCGCGGGGAGTGAAATTTTATTTCGAAGTTAAGATAGCAAATTTTTGCAGACATACCTCGTTCAACTGGTTAAAAGCAAAAGTCAAACTATTGCGCAGCAATCGTCTTTATTTCTGCTTTTGGACACGATAACATTTGATGCTGCGATCGTTTATAATGTTATGACTGATAATGAGCAGTCAAAGTAAGTCTCCTAAATTTCTGGAAAAAATCCGATAAATTTTGTATTGCATCCATAGTCTCATTTATTTTGACAATTCCATAAAGCAATTATTTTTCGCGGTGAATTATGCATGTTGATGAAGAATGAAAGGCATTGGTTGGCCGTCTTATTCAATTTAGAATTAATTTGAAATAATAATTTAGAATTAATTTGGAATAATAAGAATTAATTTTGAAAAAATAAGTTTTTTTCCTTTTTAACGAGATCAGTGGATAGATGAATTGAGTGGGCAGCGAAAACCAACTGCAAATTCGTCGATCAATATGATTTCAAGTAGTCAATAATTATGAATTAGCTAGAATTATGAAATTTTACCTGTTATATCGTCGGTTCAAAATGATCGAAAAGCAATAAAAGGAATATTTGATGAGTTCATTCTCTATTGCTGATCAAATTTTTTAATCTCTTTTGCATTTCCGATTATTTTAGGGCGTGTGTATCGGTAAACTTGGGAACATTATTCCCACGAATTGAAGTATTTTGCACACAAGCAGTTTTGCACTTGCTAAGCGAATTGATGCAAAGTACTGCATACTGTGCGAACAATACCGCAATCCTAACGTCGTTGATTCATTTCGATGACACGCAAAATTCCGTCAGTAAACGCAGTGAATCGATCGTCATTGAAGATGACGAAGGAAAGAAACAGAAATGGATTCTTACCGTGCTGAATTTGTTCCGTGAATACAAAATGAACACGTTCGTCTTATTTTATCATTAATTTTTCAATCCTTTATGTAACGGAAATCTTTCTGCCTGTTTATCTCCCACATGTTCGATCTATTTCTTCTGCTATGATTTCAATTTCGATCATGCATTTTTTTTCTTTTCTTCACAAGCGATTTACATTTCGTGTCGTTCAACATCGCACAGGTATATTTATAGATTGCGGCGAAAAATCACAAACTGATAGGAGTGATTATTTTAATTTACAGTGTCATTATATTTACAGTCATAATAGTGAAGAACAGAATGCGAATGTTGGAGGATTTTCGATCGCTGTGAATAATAATATTGTTATCTCAGCAATTAAATTTGAATCGAAAATTACGCATCTTATCCTGATATTAAGAATTTTCAATAGCAAGGTATACTTAGGAATTATTGAAGTGGCCAAATAATGCGCGGTAGGTTAGATAGGTTTGATATTTCATATCGGTGAACTTCGTAGCACAGCAGGGCATTTCTTGTAAATAATCGAATGATGTCTCAACATCAATATGCATTTACTTTTTCTTTGACTTACATTAAAACGTATGACTTGCAATTGAAATTATGAAAGCAATAAAGTAATTGAATGTAATAAATTCGTCGTTAATTGCAGACACGTCACAACAGTACACACTTTGTAGATAATCCAAGAAAAGCAACACATGAGGTCACATCCACAATTCAGGATGTTAAAATAGTGATCACTGAGAGGGGAACTCCTGATATAAACGCTATATTTCATTGCTCACTCACTACAGTCACTAGTACTTTCCGAAGGTTTGTTTACTCAAATCCTATTTAGTCGGAATTTAGCCAACCTAAATTTTTTATGTCACACGGAAGGAATACAGACTAATTGAAATGCAAACGAATTATGCAAACATAAAATTGACCTTCCTTCCCACTTCAATGATTTATGCACAAATTCAATAACTTCTAAGGATGGATATTGTTGAGAAAAGGATGTATTGAATTTGCTTCCATGTAATACACAAATTAAAAAAGAAGTAAATGTCTAGAATGTATGAAACGAACGGTTTCCAAAATACTGTTCGTTTGTCTATGGAAAGTATGAAATTAAATTACATCATTGGAAGTTCATTCGTTATAAGAGCAGAAGGTAGAAACGATAAAGACGAAGGAAATTCGCTTTCAGTAAGTTTAATTAGTTCTCGGTGTGCATTCTCAGTGCTTCTTCTCTTTTGAGACATTTACATGTTCAATTATTTCTCTTTCGTAACAAGAATTAATGGTTTTAATTTTATAACAGAATGTGTATTTTTATTGATTTGTTAAATTTCATCGTAATATTTTGAGTCGCATGAAAAATAATTCAAATAATTTCGTATTGCAAAGGAAATTTTTGCTAAAATTTCGAGCTATAAGATAAGCAAAATACATCCATCACTAAACATAAAGTTCACAGATTTTTTATACTTTTTTTTTCAAAATGACGCAATAAATTGATTGCAAAGAAGAAGAGTTATGAAATGAGATGAGAGAAGATGGAGGTTAAATCGAGTCTTTAATTTGGAATTTGTACTTAAACCCGTGTTTTTCATTAAAATATAACTCGTTTAAGTTTATTTCCACCTCCCTTTTTTTGTACATAAGTTCACAGAAAATTTAAGATATCTCACATTTCTCTTAAAAACTGATTTAAAAGCTTTAATACGTACGTCTTCGTCATTCCTATTAGCAACACATATTAATTATCGTCATTCCGTTGCAGCCTTCATCAGATGAACGTGAACTAGCTAAACAAAGTGGTCAAATGACTCATTTTCATTTTGATGTGGAAATATTGCACGGCGAAATAAATGCCAAAATTTCTTCAACTGTTGCGGCAAAATATGATTTCAAAAATGCGCACTGTTTCGGAATCTTGTAAGCAAATCATATTGAATATTTCATTTATTGATCGTATAATTTAAGATTTCAAAGTCGAGAATTTTTAAATTGAAAATTATACAAAGATATTGAAATCCAAAGCGTATATTTCGTAAGCTGAAATATTGGATGACATAAATTGTACTTTTATGAAATGTTTTTGTATCGCTTGTTGTCTCACTTCATATGTTCTTTCATAATTATGCATGTAATTAATTTATCATATTTTATTATACATTTCACTGCATAATTTCTTCATGGGATGTTTTCAGATAAGCTTGAAGTTTTTTTTTTCAGTCCAAAAAAGGGCACAGCATCGATTGAAAATCATTTTATCACATATACATCATTTTATTCGAAGAAGGTACCGAAATGGATTCGTTTAGGAAGTTTTTCCATTAAGCTACCGTCGTTGCTGGTTGTTTACGAGAAGCGTGTCGTAAACGAAAATGAAATCATTCTACTTGGCAATCGAGAAATTGTATGCTCTGATGAATCGTATGCGAACATTGTTATTACTATTGGTGAGTGAATTTGTGACAAAGATATCATCTGTGTTAATGAAAACAAAGGATAAGATAGTCACAGCACCAGTAAGGATGTTATCACCTCTCTGTCTGGAGACTTGAAACTTCCTATTGAGGTAGAAGATTCTAGTAATGAATTAGGACATTTGATCTACTATTACTTGCCTATTTCAAGTACCATCTTATATAAGACTACAATACCATTGGTATATTAAATACTCGTGTAGTACATCTTAATAATTTATATAACGCATTATAGCGCCCCGATCGATTAGTACTTGCTTTTTGTAGATAAAACTTTGAATGTGAACAATGACTGATTGCTATCATTGTAAATTACACTTACAACTCTATGTGATTAATATATGACTTAGAAAAAAGAATGAATATGGTCCTTAAAATTAACTAACCAATTAAAGCAGTCTGTTACCGTTACACTGAAATTAATTATTGTATAGGAAGTTTGGATCAGTCAATCAATACGGACGTGTTGAACATGCTACTGTATTCACATGAAACAGCTATTGCTGAATTTGCTCATGTCATGGAAATTTTGCGTGCAAATTCATCGTACAAATCACCATTTCTTTTTCAATTGCAGGTTAAGTTACCAAATTACTAATTCATTCTTAAATTAAACACTTTGCTATTTAGACTTAATTTTACAGGCGATAACGCTGAGATGAAAAAATTAAAGATAATTTAATTCGTGAAACAGTAAATTTCATTTTACTACATTTATTTTGACTAGCTTACGGGTAGACCATCAATAAGTCTTCAACACTCATACTGCTAAAGAAATAAATGAATTAGCCAGCTGAAAGTTATTTTATCTTTTACGTAGAATCAGGTACTTGATGTTGTCAAGTAAGTTAAGGTAATTGATCTTATTGCTAATGATAAATTGCGCTAAGTTCAGATTTACTGCGAAAACGTTTCGCCATGGTTGAAATTGACGTTAACTGATACAACAAATACGGCATTTCGCATTACAGTGGAAGTTATTAATGTATTCTTCATAGGACGAAATATATTGGACAAGGATGTTTTTGAGGTTTTACTTTTACTGCACTTTTTTGTGCGTCTTAAACTTCAGTTGGTGGTTTGCAACAATTATAATGACATGAAACTTCTTTCATTCAATCAATATTTGGTGAAGTTCATCTTCGACAACACGGCATCAACTGTCGTTGCTCTAGTAACGTTCTGTTATGTTTCTTTTCCATGTGTATGCACCATCGTTACTTGTTTTTATAAAGCTTTTATGATCGAACAAGTAACGAAAATTACAGAGACAAATGGAAGGCAACATGTCATTTTGTTTAAATTTCAAACTTGGACAAATGATACGGAATGAAGCGTTCCAGGACGATGAATTACGAGAGTTAGCTGACTTTACCACCAATGTTTGTTGTTTGTTAGCTTACTTCATTTACTTTTGTTTAAATTTAATCAGTATTTTTCAATTGTGGTTCGTAGTAAACGAACCAAAAAAAGACATCGGTTATTAATTCCCTAAGCTGGAAATTTTAATTATTCAGCGAATATCGCCATGGCGATAATTGCTTCACTGCTTGCAGGATATGTTGTTTTTTCACATTTGATAATGATATTAATTTCATTCATTTAAAATGTACACTTATACAAAGAAAATTTTGCATTAAATTCGTTTTAGTTAATGTGCACACTTCAATTCAGTCCTAACAGCGTTCCTGAAACCACCATCATTCTTTCTCGTACCGTAATTTTATTCAAACTTTCGGCAATTATCAGGGTATGAAATTACAAAATTTTTTATTGATTGCAAATACAGTTGAGTTGGCTTGTCTAACGAAGTAAATGCATCAAATGAAAACTGATTTGCATCAGTTCAAGCCGTTTTTGTAGCAATAATGAAATGGGAATTTTTTTTTGTAAGACTAATAATAGCAATAATTTTTTTTTTGATGACAACAATACGAACAATTTTTACAACTTGTTATAACAATATCTTTTTGTTCTTAGATGAAAGATATTCTACGAGACTTTACTTTATCACGAAGTTTTTGGATGAGACAAAAAATTCTTCATGCGATGCAAGCAGGAAGCGACTCGTCTCAGACAACATCGCTTAGTTCACTTTTAGTACTGTTTTATAGTATCTGATTGGTCTAGCAATACGAATTTAGAAAACCGATTATAATCTACGCTAATATTTGCTAGGAATAATTTACTGGATTTGAACAAATTCTGAAGCGCTATAATTAAGCCTTTCACAGAATTGAAATTAATTAGCGAAATTAATATCATGTGTTTATGGGGAGCTAAATTCTTATTGATACCTCTCCAGCTCAGTAGAAGGGTTCTGACGTTTAGATTATTTCAGACTGTACATTCGAATTTACTATTTCATAGAAATCGTCACATTACCATATTTCACTCCGCATTTCAGGATGCAACGTATGGACTGTCAATGAAGATAACGGTACTATTCCGTGATCGTACGACGCTATGTATACCACTTTATAGCAGCAACTATCGATCCTTCACATCTGCGCTCTTATTTGGTTTGAAAGATGCTGAAGCAGTGGTTAAATTTGTGCGGAAAGCTGAAATTGAAGCTAAATTTAGCGATTTTAAGATTATTTTCGTGGAAAACTTTGAACACGTTAGTGTAAAAATTCTTTCATTTACATATTACTATTACTTCCAAATGCTGTGGAACCTTTTTTTAAATGAATTGCTTAAAATCATTTTATATCTTATAATTAGTCTGAAAAAGCTCTTCTGTTCTCCTTGACTACTAACTGACATAAAGAAATAAGTGCATTGCAAGATTTCTTGGTAGCTTATCGTTCATAACCCAAAATTCCTCATCGATTATTCTTTTCTCTTACTGCCATTTTTGATATCAAAGATTATCAATCTCATAATTACATGCAGGTATTTTTCTAATTCATAGGAAATTGATGGAAGAGCTCTTATATTTCAGTCGATGGAAGAATCATGGATTAATGGCCAAGAAATTACACCGACAAATTTTGCATTCTTCCCGCTTGGTCTCTGTAAAATTGTTGTGAAATCTTTGAAATCGGAACAATATAAGCGAGCAGTATCCGTACAGTGCTCAATGAAAGGCCTTGTCTTTGATATCGATGGCGTAGGTTACAGTTTCTCCTAGTTCAGTACTATGAAGAGAAATATGTGAGTTTCGTGTGGAATTCTCATTCCTATTTTCATCAGTTCGTTCCTAGTAGATGATTCCTGAGATAGTCTAACTAATATAAATGTTAGAAATAGCCAGAAAGGAAACTCTTTGCAAAAACCGTTGGCAACTTGCTTAGTGCAAATTATTGATTTTTTAAGGTTCGATTTTTTCTTGCTTTATCGAATTTTTATAATTTCACCGGTATTTCTGCAAGGGAGTCGTGAAAAAACACTCAATGTTTTGCAGCGCATTGGAAGTTTGAATGGGGCGATATGGAACACATGCGAGGCGATCAAAGCGGATCAAGACGTTGACGCTACTGAATACGAGCCGATGAAAATTGTGATAAGCGAATTGGAGCGAGATGATGACATTAATCCGAAAAATGAATATGCATCGATTGTGAAACCTGAAAAGCGAATTCGTTGGGTTGAACAAAAGGTTGCTTGTAAATGTCAGGAGAAAATGTGTAATATCAACATATAATTTAGCAAGCCATTGGAAAGTTTTAAATGGATTCAACTAGCAAAGGTATAAATGAATTTTGGAATGAGCTAGATTTTCCTTACTTGATAGTTTTGTAAAATTTTCATTGTTGGAGGTGATTATAATTAGCAGTTTTTACTCAATTAAGGTGGTTAGCGGAAGGAACGACACTGAAGTCGGTACTTATAGCTGACGTTTCTGAAATAGAAAAGCATGAGCACTCTATGGATATAGTTAACTTTATCAACAAAGTATCCCTTGTTGCTTATAAGCAATTCATAATTTATGATAAGCAGTTCATTTGGTGATACTAAATCAACTTTAAATTATTTACTTAATTGAAACAGTCAACTTAAATGATTTTTGTAATTAGAAAGAAATATCGTATGGCACTTTCGCCGTGTAATTTTGATTGGTTTTACTTGAATAAATTAATATTTTAAAATAAAACAAAAGAAAAACGCTAAAAGTGGTTGAAATCTATAGATTTATGAACAAACGCAGAAATTGGCTGTGATAAAGGCTCACGCAACGGACGTCACATATCAATGGGAATTGCGACGCTTGAAAAAACTTCAGCTAATTCGAGTGAAGCAATTTAAAGAATCAATGCTTGATCGTTTAAAGCGACAAGAATTACGAGGAAAATTATTTAATAAAGCACCAATTATAGAGGTATTTTTAATGGTTAAATTTAGCTTGAATATTTCCTTCGGTAATCACCCAAACGTAGCGAAAGCTGTAATATTCTAACTGTAAATGGAAGAGTGAACCTTTTTTGATTGTTTGACTAATTACATCGGACTAAACTGTGATATGTGTTGAACACTTATAGGACACAACAAAGGATGCCGAGGAAAAGTCGGACAATGAATCGGCTACAGGCAATGAATCTGCAAAACTTCAAAAAATTGCACTGAGCGCTCAGTTGAAGAAAAATATTGGTCATACATCGTCAGTACAGGGCGAGATTCTGGCAAAAACGAACGATAATAAGACGAGAATTGATGAAAAAATGAACCATGGGTCATTCGCGTTTGACATGCAAGTAAGCTATTAATCAAAAATTACACTGATAAATCATTTGCATAATTAGAATAAATTCTTGCTCTAATTTATGATTTTTTTATTAAAACTGTTCTCCAATTCTGGGTGATCTGTTTAATAACAATGAAGTAACCAATAATATTCTGAATTCCGAAAAAAAGCGGGATTTATTTAAATATTGGTGTGAGTAACACTGGCTTTTTGACATTTAGTCGTTAAATAAGAGAATTTTTACTACATATGAATTAATTTTCTCTGAATTTATTAAAATATTTGAAATTACAGTTTTTTGGTGAAGCTGGAGAATGTGTGCTACGGAATAAAACTTCAGAAGCATTAACAAGTACGAAAAGCGCAGCTGCAGATGATGTCAAAAAGCATGACGAGACAAGTGCAGTATTTACGAAAATTTTATTGCCCAGGTTAATTCATATTCCTGTTCCAACATGCACCGCGTAAATAAACGACAGCAATAGTTTATTTGCGCCATGCATGTTTTTCGGTATGACATTAGGACATTTGTAGTTACTGTAAGTCACTCGGAGATGTTTCCGTAGGTCATTTAGGTGTTTGCAGTTGCTAGTCATTCTGTTCATTGTAATTTAAGATCTGATTTCTGTAATATGTTTTTCACCCTCTCTCAGAATCTTCTGGATGCATTTTCCTATATATATATTCGTAGTTTGTCAGATTCTCGGGTAACCAACAAAATGATAGCTAAGTGGGTTTCAATTCCTTTATTGCAGTATTGAAGCGAAAATATATTATTCAACCAGCGATATATCAAGTGTTACCAAATCTTTTCCTACGTAAGTTGTACCTACGGGTATTTAGATATTAAATTTCAGTATTCATGATTATTTAGCTATTAAAAAAACGATGAAATAGTTTTATCCTTAACAAAACTGTTTTCAAAATTGAAATTTCAATTATAAACACTTCCGTTTTGTATCCAGGAAAAAAGCAGCTACAGTAATGACACCAAGCAATACAACTACGCCGTATTTGTACATATCAGCAAATGTTGCCAATATGCCTAAGGAAACGGCTGTTACGCCGCTTGTTGCTAATTTCTTTCAGCAATTGTTGGAAAATTTACCTCAACGTATCTCTCAGCAGGTATTATTATTATTATTATTTGATCTGTGGATACTAATATTTGTCAACTGCACATTATTTATTCGATTTAATTGTTAGTTAAATAATATTTGTTTCATTTTGGTAATTTAAGTCAGAAAATGAAAGTAGTGAAACGTTCACTATGACCGATGCGAAACCTTTGCTAACGTGCATTCACTCTAAACTAATGATCAATATCTTACTATCTATAACCATTCAGTCTTGCTCACTTCGTTTCGAAGCTCATCAACAGGTTTTTCTCTATTCGTATAATACTTTCATGCTTCATAGGAATCTAACCTAACCTTCATGTTACTTATTACTCGTATATGAATAGAATGTATCACTCTTGTCAGCCTTTTCTTGGATATGAAACGTAATATTACATATTTTTATATTTTAATGATTCTAAAAATTTCGACAGCATCAAAATGTTTGCAATTTGTGGATTAGCAAGAAAATATGAGTAATTCTGATCGTTGCAGAGAGCAGGTTCAATGGATCTTTTGTTACGGTTACCATCGCTAAAACTGGTTGCATCATCGCATAACGATACTGTTAACAGTGGCGGTTTCGATATTTCATTAAGCTTACGATCGTTTTCCATTTGTTTCTATAATCCACATCAGGTTTTCATTACTCTTTTCTAAATTTTAGCCTAATCAAATTATTGATGTCCTTCTGAAGAAGTAATTCATCCACTTTTATTAATTCATTTAACAACATCGAAATAATTAGGTAAAAGTCTGCGGTAGAAGTCATTTGCACGCAAGACTGATAAAATGAGGCTAACTACTTTGCAAACATTGTAAAATACTCTTATTTTGTCAGATGAGTTATTAGTGCTGGAATATTAGACGTTATTTACAGCCGTCTCCGTTGGATGCATTTGCACTTACGTTAGATAAATTCACTGCTGGTATTTCACGTACGAGTGTGTTTTTCCATGATGATCCACATTTAAAGGTTCGTATTGCGATTCCATCGATTTATCCACGCAGGAAAAGTTTACATAAACTAGGATTTTTTGTAACCTTTAGGCATGAGTTGTAGAAGAAATTTGCCTTGACTAAAAGCAGGTGCACTGAATGCATTTGCAGATTACATGCACAGTTGAAATTGGCCAAGCAACCTTTACATATGATATGCGGAAACTTTCTCAACTAATCGCATTCCCAGCTCCGTGGTATCGTAGAAGGATTGCTCAACGTCTACTCAAGCACAATCAGTTTTTGAAAAGTCAAAGTGTTGAGTCTGGTCGATCATTGTATGTTTATTTTTCCTGTTTCAGTATGATATACTGTGTAAAAATGAGTTGTTAGCTAATTACAGCTCAAAACAAACGAGCAAAATGATGAATAAATTAGCGGTTGAAGCATTAATCAATGTCCAATGGGAGGCTTTCAAGGCGAAAATTCAAATGTCCAGTGCAATGGGTGACACAACTTGGATTGCTGATAAAATATCTGCAAAATTTATGCTTTGCGTTAGTTTATTACATATGATTTGTGCATCGCTCAGAAGAAATGTATTGTTTCCAGTCTCATATAAGCTTCTCGTCGAATAATGACTACGCCACTAGCACGGAAGTATTTTCCTTTATTTTGGGGTGACGCTATTCAGTAATATTATAAATTTGTTTTTTTCCATTTTATTCCAAATTTGGTTAAAATTAATTAATCAGATTAGAAAAGGAAGACTTCATCTGCAGTGTAAATATGAAAGTAATTTGCTCCAAATCACAGATCAATCGTCAGTTGTGATCTAATTTTTTCATTTTCGTTATGTCTACAAGAAATAAAAAAATTTCCGAATTAATTTCTATCCTTTTCTCCTCAATTTAAAGCTTCAACCGCTGGTCGAACGACGGTTGAATATGTGCCTTGCCGTATCACTTCTGGAACAGGAAGCAAAAGGTGGTGCTATTTCCGGATCACTACGACTCTCTAATGCTGCATTCAATTTTAACTGGATGTCACTCTTCAATGTTTGTTTTGAGTTTGCATCTCTTAAGGACTTCTAAACTTCATGAAATAAATACCTCGAAGGAAGGAAAATTTATTTCAACAGTCTTCACTTCTTCAGAAACCTACATCATTTTCGTCGAAGATAAATTTCACAGAAATGGAAATGCAAATTGTCTGGATGGGTCGTGTGGTTATTGTAGTATTATTTGACCAGCTATCTCTTGTGCTTAGCGATGAGTGGAAATCATGCAATGATCACGATGGAAAGGTATGAAAAGCTTTAGGGAATCTTTAGGGCGTTACGAAATCTTAAAAAGCAACTATAAATTTTATAAATTGATCCTTGGGGCGAATGAATCCTTATTTATAAACTGCATTAGAAACCATCTGCCTCCATGTTTTAAAATATCAAACAGATCGAATTTGGTGTGTGTAATTAAGAGGAAAGTTGCAATATCCACGCCTTACCTTGCATATTTACAGATAAAAAAGGCAGTGATAATGCTTAACACAGTTTTAAAATACTCTAAACTGCAAACTATTATCACTAAAGTTTCATTGAACAGTATTGATAGTATCATCCAAAAGCTTAGTATTTTCTTTAAGGTAGGCTTTTAATTCATTCCAAATCGGAAGATTGTGAGAAAGAGATGGGGATATGGAATGAATTGGTAGCTAGTTAAATGCAAATTTTAACAAATTCTATTCTGTTCTGCTCTGAGCATAAATGAGTTTTATTTTTAATTCTTTCTTTAAATTTATATTGCTTGCTGGAGGCAATAAAACGTGCAGATATTAAAAAACATAAATCTTAGCGATGACTTAATTGTAAATAAAATTTGAAAATAATAAAGTGATAAGTAAATTGAGGACAGAAATGAAAATGAAATCAATTGAAGGAACAAATGGAAGATAGTCGGACATTGCTTAATTTAACAAATAAATCATTATCATCAACAATGAAAAGCAAGAAAAAGTTATCACAAATATTTCATTGGGCAGCGATTCTTGATTTGGTCACTGATATGCAAATGAAAAGTAAAACATTTCCAATACCTAACGCTAGCAATGGACGAACAATTATTGGTGGACGATTTATTTCTGTTGGACAGCAAGCTTCAGTCGTTCTAATGGAAGGTGAAATTACGGCAAATCGGTTAGTAATTTGTAGCGTACAAATTATCGATTCATTGTAATTAAATGCTTTTGCGAGGCTGCACTGAACTCAATTCCATTTCATTTTGGTTGGAAAAAATCCCTAAGCAAAGATGAAGGAATAAAAGTCATCATCCACTCAAGTTTTTTTTTATTGTAAAGAATTAAGTATAAATCGAGTGAATCGAAAATGTCATTAAAGTTCAGAAATGAAACATTTTTTCAAATTTCTTATTTACGATAATTTGCTAGAATTATTGTTATTGATACATACAGCACATAATTCTGGTGTGCAAATGATAATGATTACAAATGTCAGCCAGTTTCTGTGGTTTGAAATTTGTATGAATGTGCTGCACACGTAGACCCATTTAAATTTCCATTATCATTTACTAGCAAACAAAAACTCAGGCACTTCTCACATGTATACTTTGTGAAATGTTTAAGGTAAATCAACAAGTTAAACAGTCGTATTCGGCATTTTTTTTTAACACTAACATAAGTTGAACTGAATTGAGAACTTATCATAAACTTCTCTTTCGATTATCTTATGCCATTCAGCTGGGCACTTTTCTATCTCAATCAGCCAACACTGATTTTCTCGAATGCTGCACAGTATGCATTTATCGACGAAAAACAAACTATTGGCATTGACTTATCTGAGAAATTATTGCTCAAATTAAGCGGTGTAACGAAAGAAAATAAACTTCACCACAGCACAAGTGCTATTTGTAAAGTTGAGGTACGAGTTTTGGCTCCTTTTTTTTTAAATATGAAATATCAAAATTTGATGGAAAAAAGAAATGTATAATTTATTAAATTGCGAAAATTACTCATATTTCCGAATAATATTTGTCCCTTTCGTAGAAATCCTCTGCATGAAATGGTTGTACATTTCTTGAGTTTGAGAGAATGAGTTGAAATTCTTTGTGTTCCTCAAGTATTTGCAAGGATTATAAACTAATACATAAGCGTTGCTTGTCTTCGAAGAAAATTATTTTCTGTAATATTATATTAAAGTAAGTTATCACAGCGTAACTGTGTGTGTAGTACCTTATTCAACCTAACAGTTTGTACCTGTCCTCTTTTAGCGTCGTAAAAATCAAACTTTGCCAAAGTATGCAACAGTTCAAGATTGCCTAACATTATGCATTGATGAACCGTTGGCTCAACTTTTCTTCCCGAATAATAATAACTCAAACAAAACTCAACCAACAGTACTCGAGCTCTTCGAGTGATTTTTTCTCCTCTTCCTGAACTAAAATTTTTGAAATCATTTCAACTACTGATACAGAGTTACAGCGTAATATCACATTTTCGTTTCTAAACTTCCTTAATACGTGTAAAGAACTGGGTCAATTTTACTAAATAAATACATATTATCATCAAAGAAAAGTGAGATTTTTGTCGGTCACATTTTTTTAGATTGCCAGCAATGGATGCTATTTTTACGAGCATTCAAAAGGCACCGATCGACTCAGACAAGCTGCGAAACGTTAAATCCGATGTCCATTTCCTTCTTTAATCTCAAAATATTCGTAGGGATTGGTTAATAATAGAGATCAGATTTGAATCTAGAAGTGATTCAACTCACTTGACAATATATACCAGAAACACTGGAATTTTATTAATTTTCGGATAAAGCTGCAAAAAATGCATGCGGTCAGGAATATTAGTAATGAAACTTTTGTTTTCCGTTTTCATCCTCGCTATATTTTCAAGTTTAGATAATTTGGAGAAAAATACTTGAATTTTTTCAGGTCCTCTGCAGTGTCATATGTAACTTCCATCATCCGCTTGGTGTCCAAACTGATCTTACAACACAAATCAACTTTCTTCCTGAACTACTTCGATCTTATCTTATCGAACAGGTTTTTATTGTGCCAACTACAAATTTTTAACTGCTACCGCTTTTTCACTTTCCCAAAGCTGTTGCAAAAGCATGTATACTGCGTGCTTGAAGATAATCGAAAAAACCGGAAATTGACGGAAGATACGAGGAACTGAAGATTAATATGCACGCATGTTTAATATAATTCAGGATAAAGAAGTTGAAAAAATAACGGGAAAACCATCCACGAAAGAGGCAGGAAAGGACGAAAGTGGAAAAACTGATCAACGACAGTACATTTGCAAGAAGTGGAAAGTGGATCCAAAAATACGATTTATCGATAAGGTGAAGTGGGATCCGCCAGTCATTGATGAGATTTTGCGCAAGCTGCAAGTAAGTATGGGAAGTTATGCAGATAGCTTAAATTAATGGTCTCAAACAATTCTCTGTTTGGCACTCGGGTAATTGAAATAAGGAAGAATTATGATGTATCATCTAATCCAATCTCTGAAAGAAATAGTAGGTACGTAGAATGTAACAGAGAGGTTCAAACCGATAGATTGACGCAAATACATTGAAACATTGCATTGCATTCGTAGCGTTCTAATTCAGATATTTTCTTCGGGAGAGATTGAAGTGAAAATTTCCATACCAGTGGGAATGCATATTGAGATAAATTGTCTAAGAATTAAAATTTCCCAACCATAGGACGAAGACGAATGGTAGGGGAGGAATAGCAACTCAATAATCCAATAATCAAATGACTTATGATTAACATGATTGATATTAACCTGGTGATGAAAGGAAGGACAACAGATATCACAAAATGAAAAGATGAAGGGTGTAGTTAGCAAAAGCTAACCAGATCAAAGGTGGTGAGAATTATTTAAGATATTCGATCATCGAAATACTATACCCAAAGTTCTGCAAAGACATATATTGGATCACTGTGACATGTTCGCATCAAAAGCTCTTTTTTCTATCGTGAAAGCTGCGAAAGAAGCTTCAGTAAAAAGTGATTCAATGACTAATAATGTATGACAAAATACAGTGCAGGACTATGATACGAATCAGCATTTATTTTTGGTTTCATTTTTTTTTGATGAACATAAAACATGTGAAACAATATAAAATAGAAAACTTAATAAAAACTCAGAAAATCCTGTAAATTTTCAAATAAATATTTCATGGAGGTATACGAGGACGGATGTAAAGACACAGAAGTACATATGTTTGAGATTCAACTAAAATAGATTGGTACGTGTACTGACTGGTTCTATACAATCATTTCGAGCCTAATCTTAAAGAAAAAACAATTTTTGGAAGTTCGCCCGGCATGTTTTCGAAAGAAAAAAAAATGAGGATGGATCTCTCGAAATTTAGCTGTGCTTGAGATCGAAACACATAGAAACAAAATGGAGGCGAACAGATAGAAAAAAAATACACAGACTAGAAACAATTAGCATTTCGTATTTATGAAATTCCACTCATTTTTTTCAGATGGAAAAGATTAAAGGCTGATCCCTTTATTCAACATTCGTAATATCCTTCATGAGATTGAGCAGTCAAAAACTACATAAAATCTGTAAACAATTACTAAATATTTCAGTACTATTTTTCTGGGACACCTGACATTACAACACAATAATGGCAAAAATATTGTAAAATTTTTTCAAATCCCAAAATTACCTTACTGTATGCAAATGTTCACCCCAAAAGGCTTTGTTTTTTGTTTATTGTAAGAACGTTGACAAAGGTTTTTCTGCCACCCAGTTTTCATCCATTAATCTCCGATCAAGTGCTTCATGCAGTTGGCACACAGCTTTTAAACCAATATTGATCATTTCTTCTAAAACTGTATAAAACGTAAGCTAATGAAAAGCATATTTGCGTGAAAATGCTATTATTCCTTATTAACATTTCCTTATCTTTGAAAACAAGCGAATTAGTCGAACTGCGGTAGTTAAACTTGGAATACTATAAATTAGAAATGAATATATTGTTAAATATATGACGAATTCCTCAGCTATGGAAAATTTCTCTGATTTTTTGACAGTGCTTTGAAGAGATTTTAAAACTATTGCCATAAAACGAAAGAAATTTATGTGTTGTAATAAGCTTAAATTTCTTTAGAAGAATGACAGTTTCTCTGCGGAAAATTTATTAAAACAAAAAGGAGTACCAACCAAGTGAATCCATTTCAAGCGTACCACCACCACACTGTCTCATAAATGTAATTATGCAACTATCATCTCGCTTTACTGCGGAATGATTATTTTCCTGAAAAAACTCTACATTCAGTTTCCTACATCCTCTACTTACCGTATCTTCATATTTATTAGTACATAATATGTATCTGGTTCACCCTAGTTTCGTATCTTAGAAAATTCCGAGCATCATTCAGAAGGCTCATGCAGTCTAATTATTTTGCATAAAAAAAAAAAATTAGGCATACAATGCAATTGGCGTCGTAAGCAAATTGTTGAGCAACAGCAATCCACACGGATGTGCGGGTGCATGCTTCTTCTGCTAATGAATTGTCAACAATTTTAGCAGTTCCAAGCCTATTTACACTAACGAACAAAGGGACTCTGTAAAAATGAAAATTTTACAAACAGATTTGACTGGGAAACAGTGTGATTACAAATGTTGTTTACGAATATCAATCATATTAACGAAATTAAGCATTGCCTCTATAAAAGAAGAAGCATGGAAGAGCAAAGTATAATAGAGTCGTTCTGCCAAACACTGCTCTCCTGATTTTGAATTTAGGATTGTCGTGTGGGCCAACAATAAATCAGAAACTTTAATTTAATTGACCTCGAAGAGAACCAGTTCACATGAAGGATAGCCTCTCATTAAAATAGACAAATTAGATTTTAAAAATAAAACAGGTGTATTAAATCATGCATACCTTGATATATCTAATTTCCAAACGGTATTGTCATCCGGCAAATCGATTGTATACTTTCCCTCATCGGCCGGCCTAACTATAACTTGACTAATTTCCGTATCTTTTAATGCTGCCTTAACCTGAAACTACTAATATATAACGGAGTATAAATAAAAGTGGCCCTCCAACTTTCTAGCTTCCTGCTATTTCAATCAATGTATTGTCTAAATGCATACATTCTGAAAAAAAAAAACACCAACCCCTAAACCTGCTGCATCGATGACATTGCCGTCGCACTGCAAAAGAACAATATCCACAAACAGTTTCCATGCATGCATCGGAGTTAGAACTAGCCTGCAGAAATAGATCAAAGCTAGAATTGTGAGGAAGAAACCCAAAATTTTAAGAAAGCTACATTCGAATCATATGTTATGGTTTACATTATCATTTATAATTACTTCTTCAAATCTGGAAGCACATAGTTGTTGTCATAAGCAGCATCCAACGCCGCACTCAATTCATCTGCGAATTCCTCACCGCCACGACCTAAAATTATCCTAGGTTTCACCAACAATTTCAAAAAGAATGACTGAAGATACAAATCTCATACAAGATCACAGACCTCGCAGGTGACATCAAAACTAGTACATTCGTCATCAGTAGAAATGAAAACGATAATTTCCTAGTGTAAGTCCTTCAATCGCAAAAAATCACTCTAAAATCTATAATACAAAAAAAGTTAAGTCTAAAATCATCTCGAAAATTCTTCTTACTGAAAGTTATATAATATTATTAATTTGAAAGGTAAAAAAACTATTTTAAGGATGCATAAACTGAAGTACTAAGCATTGTTTAAGAGATAGACGAAAGATATAGAAGGAACGATATATAGATGAGTAGAGATTTTCCATTAGCTTATCCAATAATTCTTTATTTCGCTTGTATCCGGATGCATTTCCATGCCCAAAACAAGACTCATGTCAATCACCAATGGCTTTAACGTCTAAAATTGATAATGAGAGAGAACTTCTTACATACCAGCAAAGAGTGGAGTGGCATTTGCTGAGCAATCAACAAAGAAATTTAACCGATTCCGATAAAGAGCAACATTTTCCACAGTGATTAGCTCAGCTTTAACACCAATTAATAGATCAGTTGAACCTATCCGAACACGTGACGAACCATTTGTCGTTGCTAAAACACCGGTTTGAACAATTACAGGCCGGTAATCGAATGGTCTGTAATAGAAGTATTTTGTGCGAAGCACTAAGACAAGGGGAAACTAACTAAGAATTTTATACGGTAAAATGAAATGAGAGGCAATCCATAATTTCTCAGTATTACATCGAGCTATAACCAGACCCTCCTTAAAGCGATGATACGTACGAAAATATAAACAGCATATAAATAAAAAAACAAGGTTATCCAAAATCTTACCTAAAAATTAAGTAGAAAAAATAATGTGCTATGAAACCACAACTTTGCACAGAATAATTTTAAATCAACTATAACATACTTACCTACGCCCATCAGCTCGCAGACCTTCTTGTGCCCCATGTATTATGAATACCTTTTCCGCTTCACTCAATTGAACTTCCATTTTCTAAATCAATTTCGAACCTACAGAAAATTTAAAAGTTGATCCACGAACAGAAACCTCAGTCTCTTTAACGCCACAAATAACATCACACTTTTAAAACTGGTTACAGTAATTCTATGTGTTATATAAACTAGTTTCGTGATCCAGATGGACATAGAAAAAAACTAAAAGTCGGTAAAATGTTATTATTCTGTACCACATATCACCACCTACCAACATATAATCACCAAATCCACCATGGTAGAATTGCTGTAACTTAACACAGTTATGCAGACACCGTGAAGAATCGTAACTCAGCAGGACAGTACCATTACCTCCACTGCATAATGCCGCAGAAGTAAACCATAGTACCACACCCCCAAAACCGCGATTTACTTATAGGTCCAAAAAATACCAAAATATCAATGCAATTATTAAGTCTCAGGCCAGGTCCCTGTTCTTCCAGAAGCTTCAATCTCCGTCATCCTGCCGATCACGGTCCATCCCGTACATCCTGTTTTTTTCAGGCACAACTAATAAAGGAATTAGTTTATGGAACAAAAGTGTGTTCAGATTTACTGTTTAATGCTTTGCAACATAAAAGTACAAATTTATAGTTCCTTTTTTATTGTAAAAGTCCTATCCGGAAGAAATAGCTCTCTCTTTTTTCTTCCTCAACTCCCATAAAAGCAGTGCCTATCCTCTTGACCTTTCTGACACCTATTAAATTGCTGTGGAACACTGTAAAAGGTCATTTAGTCTTCCTGGAACACATCAGTCATGTAGCTGGGTTTGGTTTCTTTAACGAATGTAGCACAATTAACGATGAGTTTTGTCCTGGTATTCAACAAGCTTTGCGTGTCCACACAACAAGCTGAACAGTTCACTACCAGATTTCATGGTTTGGAATACTTCAGAGAAAATATGAAATAATTAACTAACTAATTTAGGCGATGCATGGGTTTCGCTAAAGAAGGAAATTTCACACTGAATAGTGTGGAAAGGGCTATTGGAGTTAGAAAGTTGCATCAAATTATCGCATCTGTAATTGGAGCAAGAATTCATGATTCGAATGATACTTTGCAAATTTCTCGGAATTCGGAATAGCTTTTTACACTTTATTTGCTTTCAACTTTTCCGCATTTGAAAAGAGAACGAATAATAAGTGCTTCACTTCGATTTAATACATTTCGTTGTTGAAAACAGCTGCATTTCATTTCATTTTGATTCAGTTAAAAGAATGTTTGGGAATTCGTAATGGAATAACTGCCAAAGTATTGTTAGGCTTTGCTGGAACGTTGTATAAGTGTAGCTCGTTCCTCACCGTCACGACTGTAGAGAATGGTACGAACGTTTGGACCATGTCCAAATGAATCTTCTCCATCGAAGATAAGCTGCTCGGGCGGTGATGAAATGCCGTGTCCACGAGCCATAATCTGTAATGAAAGAAAAACTTTCTTCAATGACAAAATTTCAGAACTTTCACTTTTCTTCTCTTCCATTGAAATTTTTGCTTTCGTTTCTATTAAATGTGTTGTAAGCTAATAGGAGTTGACAAAAATGGAAATATCTTTTTAAATTTGCAGTAATTTGGAAGCATCGATGAACCTTCACACTTTTTCCGGGTTTAAGAATGAAGTTATGTGGAAATATGTAAGTAATTTCCTTCTTCCCATCAATTTTTTTCTTCAATTTCCATTCACCAATTGATTCTTCCTTGGTGCGATGCGTATTTTGAATCACAATAAATGTACCATCAGCTGATGTTTCCTGCAAATATTATTTAAAATTAGTGGCGTCTTTTTTTTCGCTTTTGTTTGTCGTGGAAGTTTTTGCTATTTCACTTAACGTAGAAATTTCTGCTATTCATTCAGTTTTTGAAGTGCAAGGAGAAAAGACAATGAGAACCTGAATGGAAACATTTCCTTTAGCAGATCGTTGAAATGATGTGCGTGATGCGGCTTCGCCTTTTGTAACTCTCGTAGTATCTGTAAGTTATTTTCTCAGTCCACGAAGTGAACATACACAAACTTGTTGAAATTTTGAATATAAAGAAATTAAACGATTCTGAAGAAAAGGAATCAGAACTAGAATTTCTTTCAGTATTTTGTGGATAATTTTTTGCTATAATACAAAAAGCGTAAAGAGTATGAAAATGTCAATAATCATCAACCTGTATCTTCTCGATGTGTTAACTCATGAGTACGTACAACGTGCTCAGCCAGTTGACGCAATCCGACACGATTCTCCTCACCCTCCAGCATCTTCCGGTAAATTGCTATTTCTGCATCTAATGTCTGTAGGAGAAAAAAAAAATTAACTAAACATGTTTCTGCAACGTATAAGAGAATATCGGTTGAGAACGTTAGTTCTCAGGATCTCTTAAGTAATTATTCGCAGATTAACCTGCTTAGTATCAAGGAGCATTTGGAGTTCAACCATCAAAGTTTGGCATTCTTCGCGCATCGTTCGAATTTGCGCATCACGATCGTTCAGCGCTGCTTCGTATGAGCGTTGATCATCTTCCAGCTGGTAGTTTATCTCTTGAATCTGTTTTTCAAGCAGAGAATTCTGGAATTAATTCCAACCAATTCTTATGAAACAATTACTGCGACAAATTTTAATATAATCGTAAACAACGCTTCTACTACAATTGATGCTAAGTTTTAAATAAACACTTACTCGTCCTTCTAAATCAGTTAGTTTGCCACGAAAGTTAGCAAGTTGTGTACGCAGTCTTTTTACTTCTTCCTTGGCATACCCATGTTCAATATTTTGTCTTGCTGATTGAGTTTGAATTTCTTGAACTTTTAGACGATACCATGATTCCACGTCCGTGCGATTGACATTTGTTATCTGATGATCGTTTTGTACAAAGTGTAGTGGAGAATAAAAATTGGTGTTGAATTTGCGTAAGAATTATCAAAAAGGAACCTGATCATATTCGGCACGAATATCACAAATTGCGGATGCTAATTCATGCTTAAAAAACTCTCGATTCTCGGGTGTAGTGTCGCGAGCAGCAAGGCTTTGAAGCTCACGTATCTCTTGTTCATGAACACGTCTAATAAAATCAACTTCTTCCACCAGAGTTTGTACTTGATTCTGATGATCGATACGATTCAACGTTTCTTGGTCTACATCCTTCAAAATTCCACACTTCAACAAATTTGGAATAAGATTTATTCTATTAACTTAGCAATAACTAAGCCTAACGTTGCTCTTATCATTTCTAGCGCATACGTCTTGCAATTTCGTAATTTAAATTCTGGCCGTACAACTTAGTCTACAAATAATAGTAATTATTTCAGCTATTTTATGGTTGCTTCTATTATTCCTTACTTTCTAAAAAATTTGCGAGAAGAAAGGGAAATTTTGAAAAACAAACAGTTCGTGTTCGTTGCAATTCTCCCAATAATCGCTGATTCTGTTTTCTTATGCGCATCACTTCCTCTTCCAGTTCTGTAATGCGACATCGTAATGCGTTAATTTCAGCTTCAATTTGTGAAAGGCGTGAAAACTCGTCATCAATTTTCTTGCGACCTGCACTGCATGATCGTAATTCTTCTTCATATCTATAATATTTCGATAAATTTGCAACATTCGAGTGAAAGAATGCCATGTGAAATTCAATCTCAACAGAAAATGTCTGATATTAACAGTGAATTATGATTTGCTAAATGGTTAAAAAAGTAACGATTGAAATCTTTTGTTCTTTTCTCACAAAATAAAAGTACTAAAATTGCATTTTTTCGGAATAAAAGAGTTGGACGAAAAGAAAATTGCTTCTATACATTACCTTTTCCGACAACCGGATAACGCATCCTGCATTTTATGGATTTGTTCATCCAACTCACCACTTTGTTTTACCGTTTCATTAATCAACTTACGCGCATCCTTAAATTTGAAGCAGTCGTATTCAGATAGTTCAATTTCAAGTGCTTAAACATAAAAGATTGTAATTCTTCGATCACTTGTTGCTAGCCTAATCTAGAGGAGTGAAAATCGTTTACCGAAATTTCTCCTTCATACATTTGCTTTATATTGAATGTGTCTTTCCCCCATTTTCCACGAAGAAGATCCAAATCGGTCGCTAATTTTCGATTTTGCGCTTCCAAAAAACGAACCTTTAAATCGATGTTTTTATTTCACATTTCACGCCTCACTTGTGCTACGTTTGATGTGTTACATTCAGAATGATTGAAAAGTTGTTTAAGTGAATTACAATTTTACCCTGTCTTCTTCTACATTTTCTGGTCTAAAACCATATCATTGCGAAATTCTTAGCCGTGTAAATTTATCAATCGTTTTAAGAATTTCCTATTTTATTCGTGGTGATCTTGTAAAGTTTTGAAACAGTAAAGAAGACAAAAGAGTCGAGTTGAAAGTTAGACTGTAACACTTCAAAGTATGCAAAATATTGTAGAAATTAAACCGATAGATGGATAGAATGGCTGATCAAGAATGCCGTATGTGATCAATTTTATCTAGCGAGTAATGAATGATCAAATTGTGATCAGTGCGACAAAATTTCAGGCTTCCATAAATTACTTTACTTTTTCAATGTAAGTAGCTAGGCGATCATTCAAGTCGCTCATCTCTTTCTTTTCACGTTCACGACTATCACGTATGGTTGACGTAGCATTGTGACCGAACGAGGATGTACTTAACATTCCGGAGCTACTTGTCAATGACGTCGTCGATTCAACTTCCGTAACAAACTTTATGGTGCGACCATTTGTAACTGAAAAGTGATGGATGCCACATTCAACAATTCCTTCCGACAAATCCTGTTTTAGAAGTCAAAAGAGCCTGGTCCATAAAACATTGCCAAGTGGTCCTTCGATGTTGCAGAAGTAGCCAATCTCGTGTTCTGATATCGTTCATTTAAGAATTTGCCAAAAAATTACAGGCTAATAATTGTTGCAAAACTGATTAATTTACCGAGGGTACTGGATGACATCTAACCTCTCTCTCTCTCTCTCTCCGCCTCTCTCATATACATAATTAATATTGAACCATGTGTTTTATTTGTTTTATTCTAAATCCCGAATTCCGGTATTACCAGTTGATTCATGCAGACGTCCACTAAGTGGATGACGTGACATTGGAGCGGAGACAAATGACACGTTTTCTTAATTTCGCAAATGCACGTAAAACAACCAAAACGAGTGATATAGAATTTCCAAAATCTGCAACGCTAGCTTGTCGGCTTATTGTTCGCACAGAAAAATAATAATCACAGTAGCAATAATGGTAATGAATAATGATAATGAATAATCAATAATGATAATTGGCAATAAATCACACTAATAAATAATAACAGTGTTTGTAATAAAAATTAGTAGCAATGGCGCTGAATGAGTGGATGGATGGGCTGGGTTGTGTGAAGCGCTTTCGGATGGGGAAGGCAATTAAAATTGGTGTTGACGTGATGGTACCTGTAATTGCACTTCTCCCTTCCTCCCTGCCTTTCCCTGCATTTCAGGTAATCTCCGATAAAGCTATGTGTGTACCTTTAAAAGGTAATTCATACATTTGTATAACAGCCGGCAGTTGGTAGTCCTCTCTTTCGTACCAAGCCATTATCAACCATTTTATACCTCTATGAAACTACCATCAAACAAATTTTCAGCTCAAAATGTTGAAAAACTTCTTTCACATTCCTTTTTTTTCAACTAACAACCGACTGCATAGACAGAGAGACAGACGAACGAAATGAGGGAGATATCACACACAATACTGTGATCATAATCCACTCCACTCCGAAGTTCGAAAGAGAGTTAGCATTTCGAATTAATATTTAATCGTTGTAAAGTTGTTTGTTAAATTCTCTTCCTCTTCCGCTCTCGTATTGCTGCTATACATCTTTTTCATCATCTTTTTTTCTTTGCCCTTGCGAAGGGATTACTTCGACTAGAAGAGTAAATTTATAGGAAAATAACGATGGAAGTCTGTGTTTATAGGTAATTTTCCATGTTTTAAATGTACGAAAGTTATTGAAATGCTAAGATGAAAAGGTATGCAAATGAGAGGGAAGAGGTAAGCATGCAAGTCCTACCGATCGGCAGTAGCAAATATTAGCAGAGGACAGGTAACATATCTATGTGTCTGTGCGTCTGTGTGTGTGTGCCGAATGAAGAAAATTTCATTTTTGAAGAAAATATTTATTATTCAAGTTTCACTGTTCGAAGAAATGTGCAAGATCTGTTGCTTGCACATCTTAGTAGTGATGGTAGGAAGGAATTGAATTAATGGAATTAGCAATGGAATTAACACGATGATTGAATTGATTGCGATCAAGAGGATTGAAACGTGACCTTTCCGAAGTCATGGTTTAGAGAAATGAAGCTAAAGCAGCACGATAATCCTTTTTCCGGTATAATGGACTTGTCATGGAGATCGGAAGTGATTCCGGTTTTATATTTTGCAGAGCACAAATTTATATGCATTGCACCGATATGCCTCATGATAGGGTATGGAATTATGCGCGCTGACCCTATTCCATTTGAAGTTTGACGATTTGCGCTTGCAGCAGCACAATAGCGCCTTCTTTGAAAGGATACACTTATAAATCATTCCCATAAAGTAAACAAAAATTCATTTGCTAATTTTCATTTATCATGTTACTTTTCTCAAATCATTTTTTTTCAAATGAAATTAAAATTTTTGAGTTTAAAATTTAAATTTGCCAATTCCTCTTTAAAGAAACGATTCATGTTTGCGTATCTTAAGATTAAATGAATCTGATGAAGTGGATTTATAGCGTTTCCAGATCAACCACTGACGATTTAACTCTCAGACATTTGTGCGTGGAAGGACTGTGGGATAGGAAAAAAGCGAAAAACAAAATTTAAATGTAAGGAAAATGTCCCTTAAAGTACAAGCACATTAAGTGACGCTGAATTTCTCACTTTTTTCTCCAATTATTCTATAAAAAGGAGATAATTGTAGTTTTTATTGCGCAATTAGTCCGTTAATTATATTTTATAAAATACTTCAAAATCGCTCCATTCCTCCCTTTCTCCTTTTTTTCCAAAAATAAATGGTACTTGAATGCTTCACCAATCATTTACCTATAGAAATAAGTAGGTATTTATAGCCAATTTTTGATCAATTTTAGTAAATTACGTGATAATTTAGTATTTTGCAACTTCTAATTGAAAAAGTCCCAAATTATTTTTTGCCACTTAGCTACTGCCCAATCACACGAACTCAATGCATTTTGAAGTCATTGGACTTATCCTAAATTATTGATAATATTAAATAACGATAAAAAATTAGAAAAAAAACTTTTCCTATTCCAAAGCAGACGATCTCAAATAGTAATTCCTATTTGTATGATTAATGTGAATAAAAAGTTTCTCAGCTCTTTGCTGTCCTTTCTAAATTTGAATTCGCTTTTGATCGCTTCCTCTCCTTCTCTTAAATGAGTGAGAGATGCAAATGATCTCAGCAATCTTTGCGCTTTTTAAATTAGCTAATTAAATTGATCGATTGCCACCATTTTGTGAAATAATTATTTTATCAAGAAGTATAGCGCAATCGCGTTTCTCTCAACGTTCAATAATATCTTTCAAGATGTGGTAGCTGCCACTTTGACAAATTTTCTTGTACGTCGTTGGGGGCATGGACAATATCCGCCATCTTCACCTGGCGAACCAGCAAGACCAGGACTACCGGCATTGCCAACATGTCCACTTTGACCTGAATAATAGTACTACTTACTTAACACTTGTTGTGAGATCAAGGTAAAGGTGTTGCTAAAAAAGTGCTGACCACGCGGAAGTCTATTATCTCTTGCAAAAAATACAGCAATATCTAACCTGGTTGTCCAATATCTCCTTGTGGTCCTAATGGACCTTGTGCACCTGGACCTCCTGCATTTCCAGGAGGACCCATGAAACCTTTAAGTCCAGGTTGTCCACGTGGACCAGGCTCTCCAGGTGCACCTGGGAGTCCACGTATTCCTTCTCGTCCTGGGGGTCCAGCTGGTCCTTCTTTGCCAACTGGTCCCGGTTCGCCATTTTCGCCTGGTGCTCCAATCTGGCCGGGTTGACCCGGATGTCCTGGAAGACCATCATTTCCAGGTGCTCCCTGCAAATAATAAGTTCATGAAATTATTGGGGCTTTATTTTCCTTCCTTAAGCTGTCTTTTTTATGCAGATAATTTTTTCAAGCAGATAATTTTAAGCTATCTTTTTTTGAGCATACAATTTTCATTATATGAAAAATAATTGAGCTAAAAGAATTAGATAAATTGTTGAGCGATTAGAAACAACAAAAAGAAATAAATTACCGGCAATCCCGGTGGTCCTGGTGGCCCTGGATATCCTAAATGACCAGGTGGTCCTGGTGGACATGTTCTGCACGAACCATAATTTCTGGGCAGCTCAACTGGTACAGAAATTCCCGGAACACCAGGTTCACCTGGCTGACCTGGTTGGCCAGGCATACCATCCATTCCATCCACACCTGGTCTACCAGGTGGACCTGGTGGACAACGATTCGATGTGTCGCAATCTGTGACAATTGTTCAATCAATTATTCGTTAGAATTAAATTAAAATAACTAATTCAAGAGAAAAACACTTATAGTTTACCTGAAACGGAAACTGTAACGGCTAACTTACTACATATTAATTCCGGTGTACGACGGGTGAAACGTCTTTGTGTTGTTGGCTGCATAATTCGGACATCTTGCAGCTCCACCCATACTTGATCCTGCAGAGTTATTAATTCCACATTGATTGGTAATTAAAAAATTCAAAAATTGTCCGAGACGCATGCACCGGTCAAACTCTGTCAATGGGACGGACGTTCGCTGGAGCAAATTGATATTATAAATATATTAATAGGTCAATGCAGTGAAGAACCTAATTCAGATGAACTAAAAATGAGGAAATTAATGATAAGTTGAAAGCACAAAAAATTTACAATTAGTACTGTGGGAGAAGTTAATTTCGAATTTCAATTCAAATTAAAATCAACTCACTTGCATAATCATAAATTCGTCCATATTTGCAGCAAGCTTGTATTTCAGTATCATAACAGAATCAAGGAACTGCTGTACTTGAACAAATATGAAAATAGCTGTAACGACCAAAATAGTAATGACCGACAAGGCGGCTCCCTTTGTTTTAATCATACTTGTGATTCAATAATCCTTGACGAGGGAAATATTATCCAAAAACACTGGAAATGAATGTTTTAGGACAAAGTGAAATTAATTTAATTTTCCTTCAGACTCACGTCGAAGAGCAAATTCGCCAACTGAAAAAGCTGGAGCCACAGGACAAGAATCTGATGTACAACCGCTATTCTCTCTACTAAACTCCCTCCAGTCGGGCCGGCAGATAATTAACTAAATTAAAAAGTCACGAAGTATTTTTCAAGAACCAAAATAATTAATTCTAGCACTCTTAGCTACAAATTTTGAAAAAAGTTGCAGAGAGAGGGGCAGGGATACGAATTCATCGAATATGCAACAAATATCAATGAAGATAGCTTTACTGAACTGACTGTGAATAGGTTGTTAATTGATTGAGCTTCAAAAGAAAGCGACAATTACATTTTTTTTTAAAGCATTTGACACATTTAATGGATGCAGCAAAGATGATGGTGACAGTGACAGTTGTTGCAGTGATGATGCTAACGATGCTAACGGTGATCCAATGCAGCGTGAGGACAGCTTCCACGTCAAAGGACAGTGGCACTGATGCCGGTGGTCCTCGATATTTATAGCAATAAATGGTGATTTGGACAGGTAGATAGATTTGTCGGAGGAACGGATGAATGTTCGGTTCCACCGCAACAACCGACGTTGAAAAAGAGTGAAAGAAACAAAAATTGGACAAGTGACGACTGATGAGGAATTTAAAAGAAATTATTCAAAACCTGTTAGTTCACGTTATCCTAAATCTTTTCTTTTTTGTTAGATTGTAACAGAGCTTGAAGCGAACGGCGCAAACGCTCTCATCTTCAACGCTCTTTTTTCCGCCCAGTTTTCTTTATCTTTTCTGTTTATCTTTCTATTGTAAGTTACATTTTTCAATGTAACTTTCTCATCTATTCTTTCTGTGAATGACTAATTTGCTCCATTTTTCCCCATTTATTCCTTCTAAAATTAACTCTTTCCATTATCATTAATATTGTTGGCTATTACTGTTTTTCGACTTTTTTTTTGAAAAAAAAAACTCTGCCTTTTTATACGTTTTTTTTCTTCGTTCACTTTTCTCTTAAATAAAATTTTAATTTACTTCTCTTTTAGTTTCAGTCAGCACATTTTAGCTGCGCAATATTAGCCTTAGCATTTTACTCATTTAAAATTTTCAATGAATTTTCTGTAAAGTCTAGACAAATGTCCCTTTGCAATTTCACATATTTATTTTGCTTTTGTTGGGCATCATTATCATTTCGTTTTCCATATTCCAACAATTTAATTCAAGTATGCAGTAAAAGTAACAATTTAACTAAAATTAATAACACCAGTGGAAGAAAAAATTTACGTCTTAATCAAAATTTGAAAAACAATGATAGCAATTATTATTTTTATTATTAATACGTTTAATTGTATGAAGTTATGAATGAAAGTAGTACAAGTACAAGGGTATTGAAATTTGAGGAAAAATGAATAAGCTGATAATTTCATCACATTCTTACACAATTAAAAAGAAAATTTCAATGGTCAGTCGGTGGTTGAATATACGTCAGTACGTGAAAACGAAGAGTCAGTACATAAAGTGAAGAATTCATTGAGAAATAAATAAGCTAAAGAAAATCTCCTTCGTTAATCAAATTTGCATATTTTCCAGAACTTTGATAACGGACAAATGATTAGGGCGTTCTCACTTTCGGCAAATATTCCTCGAGCAATAAATTTGCATTTTGATGAAAATTGCCGAGCGTTTCAAAATACTGCAAAACAAAGCAAAATACAACACACTGAAATAAATGAACGGACAATTTGTGGTGAAAAACAAAATTTTAAATGGCGATTGTCACAATGACTGAGTTGTCGCATTGTTAACAACTCGGTGAAATGGTCGAATGAAAATGACCAGCCAGCAGTTCTGAAGGGAGCGATTGAAAATAATTAGTTGATGACTGATACTAGCAGCCATTTCAATGAATACAAAAGAAAAACCGCATTGCTAATTAATTCACATACATCAAATAGTTCTTTCTGATGCTCCTCTTTGTTGTTGGATAAATGCTCCAGAAATGCTGCAACACGAGAAGCTTGCTGATCGAACTCACTTACCGTACGTGCGTAGAATTTCCCCTTCTCCTCAACCATTTCTGTGGTTCGTGTTTGTTTAAGCTTAAATACATTCGTCGAAATTCAAAAATTCCATTCTAATTAATTAATTAATTAAAAATATTTTGGGGAAATTAGCTAGCATAAAGGAAGGAAGGAAGAAACTTCATGTCTTGCTGCATCCATCGCGTCGCGTGTTTGCATCAATTTTTTTTGCGCTTCAATCATTGCTAGCTGTTCCTGCGTCACGAATCGTCGCATTTTTCGAATAGATCGGCGACATTAAGAGGAATTTCAATTCTTTTTCCAGTTATTAAATTTTAAGCAATTTGCACGATTAATTTATGTAAAACTTTTCCAACAAATATTTCAAATTCCATCACTTTGCTATATTATCATAATTAATCGAATTTCATCCATCGTTTTTATCAGAAAATAATAATTTGTATAATTCCTGTGAATCAGTCATACCAACCAATTTAATTCTGATCAATGGATGAGAGAAAATGAGCATAAAATATGCAATTCCAAAGTAAAATGAATTTAGAATCAGTGAAACCTTTAGTTTGCATTTCTCGATTCATTATTGCCAAACGTCTGATAACCGCTTCGGCTTCAGCTAATGGCGCCCAAAAATTAATAAATTAGAAGGGAAAGATCCCTTTTTGATTAAATTTTGCTACAACGATAATAGCATTACATAAGTAATATGTGTTATCAGTTGTGACTTATATTCAACTTGAAAATGGAAATTTTAAACGTTAAACTTTTCAAAAATTAAACAAAAACCATCTGAGAATGAATTTCAACAAATTTTATCGAAAATTACCTGAACATTTTCAGCGTGAAACGAGCGGAAAGCGTTAATGTTTTGAGCAAACACCTCGTACGGATCAGCTTTCTCAGCGCACTCAATGTTTCCAAGTCGTAGAACTGCTTGATCATTTTGCAGGCCAATTTCTAATCGATCAACTAATTTATCAACATCTTCCTGATATCTACGAAATTCACAAAAACAATAAAAGTTTGTGACAAAATTTCAAAATGCTTTCGTATGAGTGCATGAAGGAGAATTTGCGAATAATTTTGCTAAAATGATGATAATTCACTGAGAAATGGATGTTTCACTGAAAATTGGAGCAGACGAATTATGATGACTCATCGCGGTGTAATTAACATAATTTATTTGTTTGCTATTCATGCAAGCGATTAGTGATCATCGAAAAAAGAAAGTGTTATTAAACATGAAATTGTGCTTCGCTCGCTTTCCACTTCTTTCTTGAATTACTTTAGTTCATTAACAGTGAATTCCCTAAGTAATTAGTGCACAACAATGAGCCAACTTGTAGTATTTCTCAATGTCCGCAACAAATTCTGGTGCCAAACGTGTCTGCTCAACAATTCCCATACGTTCACCCACCTAAAACAAGTTTGTTAATTTATTTTCAAAAAAAAAAGCAAAAATGAATGGAAATAAATTCTTCAAATACACTGCGAATTATTAATATTAGTCAATTAAATAAGAAATTGAAAAGGAAATTATGCGTTGATTTTTACAAAGAACCTTAAATTCAATTAGATTAATTGGTTAAATTAGAGCAAAGTCATTTCTAACATTGCGGAAATACTACATTTCATGCATTTCAATCAATAGTTGCTTATTTCTCACTTCATTTGCTCTTTGTTTTTTTTTCGTTTTAAATTGTTTCAACAAACTTAAAGTGTATGAGTTAATTTAATAAATTAATTAATTGTATACTCTAAAAT
The DNA here is from genome assembly GCA_963070105.1 of Litomosoides sigmodontis. Classification (NCBI taxonomy): domain Eukaryota; kingdom Metazoa; phylum Nematoda; class Chromadorea; order Rhabditida; family Onchocercidae; genus Litomosoides; species Litomosoides sigmodontis. Next base: position 6,347,564 of record OY718807.1, on the reverse strand, counting down.
TTGATAACTTTGCTATTTTTTTACTAAATGATTTGATTCAAGTTAGAGGAGTGAAAACGAGCCTTAAAGAAAAGCTTCCCGACCGGACCACGTTTCTTCCGTTTCTCCACCTCATCGCCGTCAGCACCGGGAGGTGCCCTACCCTCTTCCATTCCAGTTGTTTCAAACCAAACACGATTAGCAAATGAAATAGCAAGAAATGGTTTTCAGCTTACATTTATATTTTACAAGTAAAGTTCGTGAAATTTCATGCTAAAAACGAAATATGAAAATATTCAAATTATTTCACCGCTCGCGTAATAAACTTTTTTCCATGAAAATAAGATAGTATTTATTTCAAAGTGAAAGTTACTCGTTTCACTTACTTTATGATTTCACCTTTTATAACGCAAGTTGCAAATAAAGTTGAGGATCATTTGGGGATCAACCCAAAATTACGTCACTCTCTTTTAATGGTAATGGAAGAAAATTGGAGTGCTAAGTGCTTAACAGTGTTTCTCCCACCCTTACCTACCCTGTGGAACACCGAAGGATAGGTTAAAATGAATCCAAAACAAGCAAAGAGGAAAAGTGGGAGTGACTGGGAAGAGAGCTGTGAATTAAACGAATGAATAAAATTTTCAGCTAATGCTGCATCCTTCTTTATCGATTCATTCTTGGTCGTTTTTTCTGCTTTTCCTTCCTTCTTCCTCTCACTTTTTCTTGGACATAAATTTTAATTCAATTTCGCTAATACTATTAAGAGTGGTAGTAGTACTTCAGTTCGTTGATACTAATTAAATGCTCATTTACACCAAATATGTATATGTAATTGAAATAAATTTGAATAATTTTCAAGCATTGCAGCTTCTGTTCCTTTTACTTTTGATAGATGATGAAGGTTTCGTTCTTTTCGATAGATGTACGACCGCTTCAGTCAAACTCCTCGTCCGACACTGTCTTCGGCGCAAGTCGTTGAATCACCGAATGATTTAATTTAAATCAAAAATTTCGAAACATTTCTTTCTTTAATCTTCTTTTATATTAAAAAGGTTCCTTTTTTTGATAGCATACGAATGACCTTTTTCACATTTCGTCGTCCACTAAAGGTGTACAATATTTCGTATCGAAAATTGACCGCCTTAATTTTTCCATTGTTTGATAAAATTAGGCGTAAATCACAACCCTAATAATAGCCATAGGCATTTTTATTTATAGCTAATTTCCTTTTTCTTATTCGATTATCGCGAATTTCCGACGTTAAAAAAAATTGTTGTATAATTTTCTCGAAGTTTCTTCAACATTAATTTGTGGAAAAATAACTCTATTGAAATAAATGGATAGAACTGATTTTTGGAAGGCAATAATTCTTTACAACATTTCCGTTATCAATAAAAGTGAGTACAATATGCTAATTTATTTTCACATTACATCTTTTCCTTTGTTCATCCTTTTTCGTATTTCTTCAGTTTATAATTGAAATTTTAGGTTGTTTTTTTAGGTTGGTCTTTTTTTTTCAAATTACAACTTTTTTTCACACATAGCTTACTGCAACGATAATTCCGCTCATTCTAAGCAATGCGATAAATTAACACAATTTCTCGCTTCCATTAGAAGATGAAGGAGGAAGAATGCTAAGAAAAGAAATTGTAAAAAGAATTTTTAAGAAAAATTAATTATAAAACAGTAAATTACATGTTTTATTGAGTCTTTATGTAAATTTTCTTTTTAATAAGTTGTAGCAGCCAACCTAATACACTTTGAATTTGTATCAAATCATTCGTTTTCTTCCTCCTTCTAATTAATTATTTATTAGCAGGAAGAATGGAATTTTTTTAAGATTAAAATTTAAATTAAAATTCTTTTCTTACATACACATACATGTATGTACGTGTGTTCCACTAAGAGCTTAACAGAATAAACTTCTTAAGTAACGACGCAAACGATCTGAGCGAATTTCTCTCGGGTTTAACAATTTTCTTTCAAAAATCTTCTGGGCATCTTTTTTAAGGAACATTCAACGGAATAATATATATTATTCTTGACCCTTTCTTTCTTTCCCTCTCTCTCTCTCTCTTTCTCTCTCGAGTATTTTCGTTGCTTTTACTTTTTCCTTGTTTTTTTGTTCATTTCCAAACAAAAGCCTTTATAGGATTTTACATTTATAAGCTGCAATAGGCTTCCGAATTCGGATTCGGATCCGGATGCTATTTAAACAGAAAAAACCGTAACTTGCTTCATGTCAGTAAGTTGAATGAATAGATTCCCCTCCCAAAATAAAAATCCAAATAGTAATTTAAATAGCCGTTCTCGAATTTTATAGGAAATGAAAGAAAAAGTTAATCTCACAAATACAAATAAATTTTCATTCTTTAAAAAATAAGATAGAAGACAAAATTTTAATTTTTTTTAAATTTGCATTTCTAATTACAAATTTTTACATTTCTGATCACAAATTTCATTCAGTAATACATTTCTAATTCCTATATGATTTGTCAAACATTTTTGAAGGACATTTTTCATCTTTATTTGACCTGTACATTCTGTCACATTTCCTTTCTTTTTTTTTTCCAAAAAAAAATTTTAAATAATTTTCTAAAATTATTTCTTTTCAGCTCGTTCCTTTTTTTTCAACTTTTTTTAGGCCTGAATTTTGGTGTTACTGTAGCGGAGGTACGATAGTCGAAATGAGTGATGAATAGTCGAATACACCCATGATAATTATTAATAATTATATTCCAAATTATCTCGCATCTTTTTTTTTCCTTTCCGCTCGTCCTTGCCATTTCTCCCGCATCCTTTGTCGTCGGCGTAGTTTGCAATTTGCAACAAATGAAATACTACACAAAATTGTCACTTTGAAATTTTGTGATTTTTTCCATTTCTTCCTGCATGGCTTCAAGTAATTGAATTTTTACAGCAATGTCTTTGTGACAGTTAATTAATTGGTTGATAATGTTGTAGAACGATAATTAATTAATTTGTGCGTATTACACACACACACACACACGCACATACACACACACATACACATACACACACACACACACACACACACACGGGTGCTTAAAATTTTTGGGAGACGAAATATGACCATAGTGAATTTGAGTTTCAATTTTTAATTCTCACAAAGTTCTCTCGCTTTTTTTCCTTTAACTTTATAAATTAGAAATTTCAGTGGTTACATCTTGTGTTTAATTGAAATGTTGAAATGTTGTTGTTGTTGTTGTATTGGTGGGAGCAGTTGCATAAATAATACCCAAAATAGTTTGCTAATTATTGTTTGATGAATACTACCATACATTTGATTGATAAAAATGAGTAGCTGCTTTGAAGTGAAAAATTTCCATGAAACTTTTCACATTCATATATTTATAATTTTTATTAGCATTACATCCTCTCCACTTTCCATCTTTATAAGCGAAAAAATTTTTTCGCTTTCATCATTTTCACAGTCAATTTTCCTCTAGCCTTACTACGTGTAATTTCCAGCGGAATTAAACGCGAATAGTACGAGAAACGATTTCACGTTTCAATGGGCTTAGCTATTGCGGGAGATAATTTACAAAATAAAATGTGTTTGTCTAAAGAAACCTGCAAATTGAGGGATGGGGCATTTTTCGTGCTTTATTTTTAATGAAAGTGACAATCGCTAAGTTTTCAACGAGTAAATAGAAGGCTATATTAGTAAGGCTTTTTCTTGTTTTTCTTCCCTCATGTTTTCTCAGGTAATTAATTCACAAAGGCAGCCGTATTTAATACAATTTAATTTAAATTGTATTAGGAAAAGAGAGAATGAAAAAGGCTTTTCCTCAAACTTTCACTTTTCCCTTAAATTCTTAATTTTCTTTTCCAAACTCTTTTGCTTTATATTATTATTTCCTTAAATGATTTCATATTGAAATATAGGTATTTAATTATTGATTAATGCCAATCATTTCCATTAATTTTATTAATTAATTTCTGTGTGCTTCAAAATTAATGTTGTTCCTATTTCACTCTCTCTTCCCTCTCTCTCTCTCTCTCTCTCTCTCTCTCTTTGCACTCCATCCTATTCCTTCCTCCTCCTAGCTCTCTGCATCCTTCCTTCCTTCCTTTTTCCTCCTCTTTCTCTTCCTCCTCGTTTATCGTTTCCTGATTGCAATTTCCACGCATATCTTTGATTTAATTCGCCTTTGCCAAGCCGTTCTTTCTTTTTTTGCATATGAAATTGAATTGAAAATTTTTCACTTTCAGTGCTACTTCTTCCTCACTAACCATCTCTCATGTTCTCTCTTTTCACTATCTCTACTCATTCTCCTCTCACAATTCCTTTTCTTGGCTATACAGTTAAATTTTAAAATACTTCGAAATCGGAAGAAATGCAAATTTCACCGAATATCCTCAAATGATATTTGCTGAAAATGAGTTCATTGATATTATCCATTTCGCTTTGCAATCACTCACTTCCAATCCATCGATAGCTCATCAACCGATCGATCTCTTCCATCGTTTGTGGGAAATCTTCAATGAACTTTGCATCATAAAATTACCGTAGCAGAAACTGTACGACGAGCAACGTAAGAGCACTTTAACAATCCAAGCACAATCATCGATGCAAACATGAAAAATAAACATTTAACAAATTCCAATCTATCAAAAAACAACAACAATAGCGCTTTCCGCCGTTTTCGTTATTCTAATTTAGTATCAATTCACTTAATTACGTGCGCCGCACACAATACATTTGTTTTTTTGAAGTGAACTCTCTCTCAATGTATTTTTTTAATTCAGTTACCAATTATTTCAATAATATTATTATTATTGTTGTTATCGTTGTTACTGTTATTATTGCCATTTTGCTATTATCAATAATAATTACTATATTATTCCTGTTATTAGTATCCTTTAAATTTCGTCGACGTCATTTTTTCGGGAAAAGATTTTCACTTTTTTTTTTTCCCATTACATCCTTCATATTGGCATTGTGCGAGGAGTGTCAGTTGAAATAGTCTTGACTTTTCGATAGAAGAAAACCAAAAAACGTTCAAGCCCTTCATCGTTTTTCTTCTTGTCGACCTCATTAAAATGTCTTTCCGTCATCGATGTTATTTATTATTTTGCGTGTAATACAAATCATTCTAAAATTCAATTTCAGTACAATTCAGCGTTAAAATTTGATTTTGCGAACAAATTTAAAGGTGCGAACAAATTTCGCACTTCCTCGTTCGTTGTTCTTTTTTTTTGGAAAATAAACATTAGAAATGATGAGATTTGAACAAAATTTGAATATCTGAGTGATAAAAGAGTGGTTTAATCGCTAGAACTAACAGGTCGGTAGACGGCTAAACGAACCAACAACAATGTTAAATTTTCGTCTTACAGGCAGGCCTGTCAATAAGTCAGTACTATCTTTTTCTCCTAGTTTTCCTCCTCTATTTCTACTGTATGGTTTAATTTCAGCTAAATTACTTTGAAACAGCTGAGTCCTACACATCCCTTTTGATTTAGTGAGGATGAAAGGCATTTGAAAAGGAAGAAAAAAGGCTCTTGCATGTATTGATGAACGTATTAGATAAAGAAAGAAAGAAGCACAATTCAAAAAGTTAAAATGATCCCTCAACAATTCACTCCTTCCTTCCTTTCTCATCATTTCCACAAATCATTTTTATCAATTAAATTTGTTTTCTGTTTCCATAGCGATGAACAAGTACGCTTAGAAATACAAAATTCATCAACACATTTTATTAACACATTCACACATTTTATTTTTTCCTCTTTCCTTTTCAAAAGAATAAACCTAATTTCATTTATTTCAAATTATTTATTCAATTTTTTCCCATTGAAATTTTATCAATAAATGAGGGAGGGGAGCACTTCACTGCTTAACCAATCAGTAATGTGAAAAAGAAGAAATATAATCGAAAAGAAAATTGCGAGAGAGAGAGAGAGAGAGAGGAAGAAAAGGAAGAAGCTAGTGAACTTAATGATTGTTAATGATGGAATAAGAAAGAAACAAAGCATCCTTCAAGCACAAAACTGTTAACCAAAGATGATTTCTCTTTGTTAATATTGAACAATTCATTCTCTCTCTCCCTCTCCCTCTCTCTCTCTCTCTTTGAGATAGAAGGGATGAAAATTTTTTCAAAAAAAAGAAACATATACATTCGTCACATAAAATATATGAATAAATTCAAAAATTTCAGTTCCTTATCCAAACATTCTTTTTTCTTCTATCTTTCATTAGCACTAAAATCCTATTTTTCTTGTTCATTTTGTGGAATGAAATAATTTCAAGCATTCTGTGCATGTTTTTTAAATTAATATTTTTTTCTTCGCCGTCTCATATCGCTCTGATATTTGCATGAAACGGTAGAGCAATGAAGTAATTATCAAATATCTTCTCTTCCCATGCACAGATTAGGGTGAGCGTACTAAAACGAAATTTCCATGAACTTTTTCTTTAAACGACATGACGTGATTATTAATGACGTGACATGAACTTGAAGTATTGCTCACACACACACATATATATATACATTTACGATAGTTTTACATTTCAGAGATGAATGAGTCATCGCTTTCGAAAAAAGGAACTTTCACGAAATTTTTACCATTCCAATTGTATGACGCATTCGATACGAATTTAAGAAATATTAATTTCAATTAAGCGATTGCATAATTACCTGAAACGGAAAGAAATAATTGAATTGGCGAAAATTAGTTCATTTGATAATAAATTTGCAATAATATTTAAAGTGTTAAAGACACCTCCTTTTTTGTTTTTCAAAAAATTTTAATCTGCGAAATGTTTCCTTTTTTTGGGAATAAAATGGAAGTTTGTGTGTGTGTGTGTGTGTGTGTGTGTGTGTGTGTGTGTGTGTGTGTGTGTGTGTGTGTGTGTGTGTGTGTGTGTGTGTGTGTGAAATAAATTGCACATTAATTTTCACTATTGAAAAGTGAAAAAAAAAAAGATGAAATTAACATTTATTGAAGGATTAAGAACGAACAATTATCGATTGGATAATTAGTGTATTACGGGATGTATTAATAACGCACTCACACACATACACACACACACACACACACACACACACACGGACACTCACACACACAGATATGCACACAAAGACACGCGCACACGCGCACACGCACAAACGCATGCACAGGCAAGAGATATCGAATTAGGTAGGATATGATGAATTGGTAGAATGAACGATCCTCCTCCGTCCATTTCCCGCACTCTTTCCTCTCTTCCTCAATTTATTTGAATTGAATTGAATTTATGAGGAGCGAGGTCTGCCACCTTCACTTCATCCCTCCCTTTCTCTCTCTCTCTCTCTTTCACTTCTTTTGACCTTTTTTAAATTTACAAAATTATTCATCCGTAAAGGTAATGTGTATGTGGTAGGTATAAGTAATTATGTACGTGTTGGTGTATTATTAGGCTCATTTCAAGCACTTTTTTCGCCTTCTTCTTGCTGAGAAGGCTTTCTATCGTTTATAACTTTAACTTTAGCTTTGATAAAAATTTATTGCTAAACGTTTTTTTATTATTTAAATATTTCTTTTTGCTTTTTCGTTCATTTAATATTTCAACAAGCTTTAATTAATTTTCCATTGTTAGCTTTAATGGAATTAGGCATGAATTTATGTGAAATCGAAATGTTTAAAACATTCCCAGCGAAGCAAAATTTCATTTTCCTAATGGAAAAAGCACAATTTCATGAAACGGTTTTCTGCTCAAATCCGATTAATTTTTCAAATGACATTGTAACTAACTATGAAATATTTCGAGAAAAAAAGTCGCACCTAATTAATTTCATTTCAACAAATATCGATTTTCTTTGAACTCAAAAAATTGCTTAAAATTCATGAAATTTCAAAATCAAAAAAAAAGGGAAGGCAATATGAAGTAGCTAATAAAAATAATAACTTTTGAAATTGAAAATACTGAAAACTATTTGTGCATATTTTAATATTACTATCGTTTTGTTTTGCTTAACGCAACTGTGCAGATGATAGTTACGTAACAGTGTAATTCATCTAATGCTTCCTTTTTCGAATTTTGTCTTCGCTCATTTTTGCAATCGAATCTAAAATTCATTTTTATCAATTAACTGATAGCGTGGTGAATAAAAAATATTCATTTCTCACTAATTAATTAGTGCAATTGAAATGCAAGAGAAATAGGTGAATAACAGAAATGTAAACACGATGAGAGGGAAGTAAGTAAATAAGCGTAACGAATTCAATTCATCGATTAAAAAAATGCCTATGCGAACTGTAGCTAATTGTAATACCCTGCTAAGTGAACTTTAGACATTCCTTACGCCTACGGCGGACATATTCTAATTTCATAATTAATTACGGGCACACGTGGGCACTTAAGCTAATTAGTTAATAGAGGAATATAATGGCGAAAATTTTAAGAAAAACTCAAAACATGAAGTGAGATTTTTAGTAAATGTCAAGAAGGGAATTTATTTCAAAATTTGAAGTTTGAATTCTTGCAAAAACTGCACTTATCCCTCTTTCTCTCTCTCTCTCTCTCTCTGAAAGAGAAAAATGAAATGCATGATGGAAATGGTGCAGTGTTTTTTATCGGCGAAAAATTAAACATATATTTATTAACTGTTGCAAAGATCACAGAAGAGCATGAATTTGATGGATTTCACTGATCGGTGTTGCTGTTGTTGAGCTTTGAAGTGCTAATATCATTTCTAATTTGATTTATTCATTTCTTTCATCTTTTCCTCAGCACTACAGTCATGATGATATTATCACTTATCAGATAAATTATTCAAATGCCGCAGTACTGCGATAATTTTGGTGTTAAATTTAAATTAGTCAAATGTTAGCACAGAATTGAGAAGACCGAAACGGTTGAAATGATTGAAGTTGCCTCTTTTGCTATCTGTAATTACAGTACTTTTTTTACATTTTGGATACTATCAATGAGCTATGCTAATTGGCCGATCTTCTCTCTTGGAGCAGCTGGAGACATATGGGTGTTAAATCATAGCTTTCTTTGAATTTGAATTTTATTAAATTTCCATTTCATTGCTACCTGATACTTATCAATGAAATGTATTTGGCATGCAAAACTTCATAAAATGATTGAATTCTGCAGCTTTTGCTTATTAGAAAGCACTTTTCAGTTACTTTTAGCACTTCGAAAGGCATATATGTAAGCGATTAACAGTTGCTAGGCAATAAAGGCTTTTTTTCGCGAATTTAAGAAAAAAAATTTTTCTTCTCTGTTTAGTTTAACAAGTAATTTGATAAAATTTTAGAGCTACAACACTCGCTCAGTTTTCATCGTAAATTTTAAAATGAAATATTGTTATTTGAACCATAAAGTTTTTTCCTCCACTTTTTTCGGTCAAAAATTTTCGTTGAAAAGGAAATCTTTCACTTTTATGCCTTAAATGTTCTTTTAATGCAATTTCACCTCGCAAGCCTATTGTGATGGAGAAAAGGGGACGAGAGTTGAAGAGGTTTGCGCCTTTTCATGAGCTGCAAAATTTTCCTCCTATTCAATGTTTTATCGGTCAGTGGAAGTGACTGGACACTTCAACTCGACTAGGTAGTTTAAAAATTTTTTAAAAAGTGAACTGAAATGGAAGAGAGCTATAGCTCAATGTGCTAGATGGGATTAGCAAGTGGAATGGATGCAGTTGATAGTGAACAAATTGAGATGAACAAATTTTGTGATTTCATTGAAAGGTTTAAGTAATTAATTCTATTCTGAATGAGTCGGTGCACGTATTTTTGAATTTTCATTTTCTTTTATTTTTTCAAGGCTTTCACATTTCCTTTCGGCCAATTAAACTTTTATATTTTGTGTATAAATATTTGCATAATTGAAATCTTAATTACGTATGTGATTTTCTGAAACAAAATTGCTGTTTTGTTGGAAGAGAATGCAATACACAAATGTTTTTTGTATTACATTCTAGGATCTGTATAATCTTAATGTCCGAATAAATTATTTTAGGGAATGCGTAAGATGACGTTTTTCTCAACAAGTAAGTTTAGACACATAAAGAATAAATGGACGAGAGAGAAAGTATGCATTTATGAAAAAATTTTTATATTTACAAATATTTGCTTGCTTTGTTCTTCTTCTACAATTGGTAAAATAAGACGGTCGACATAGTTATTTCAGAAAAAAGGAAAATTTGCATAATTTAATTGAAAAATTATGGAGTATGGGGGGAGGGGGGGGGGAAATTTTTATCGTTCACTTATAAAGCAGTAAATATTAAGCACAAAAGTTTTTTTTTCATTTCTTTTTGTGCATAATTTTGCACAAATTTCTCCAACTTTGAGTAATTTCATCAGCTGAAATGTTGAAATATTTATTAATGGTCGAATTAGAATGAAATTCATGGAATAAATTTGCATTATTGTTATTTTTTTTTTCGATAAAGCAGTCTACGTGGATCTGAAGTGGTCAGTTGGATCGTTCGGAATGTCGTCCCAAATGACATCGATATTTCTTTGGCGCAATTCTGTTGTGTGTAATTTGGGTGCTTCAAATCGATGGAAGCCTGTTGTTGGGAAAATTTGGATAGCTTAGATGTATAAATTATAGTGTTAGCCGCAGGATAGATTGCATGGACGATTGTCATATTGCATTTGCGCATTCACATTTGCATAGTTCCCTAATATCACCACAATTCAACTCTTTCCCAATTCCGATTTTTTCCCTCTCATTTCCTTTCAATTTCCAATTTCAGTACATTCACTTATTGGTTAATATTTCAAATTTTATTTTATTTCATCTCCGACGGTTAATATGTTTAGTTTTACTGCTTCATCGCTGTCATAAATGTGTAAAAACAATTACAATTTTTTTTCTTGTAATAAAATTCATTTCAAAGATTAATGTGAAATAATAAATATTTTTTTTCTGTTCAAAATTATGATTTTTGGAGAAATGAATTTCGAGTTGAATGACAACGCTACTTCATATCAGCTTGCTTGAGTGTGCGTGTATGTATGTGTGTGTGTGTGTTAAAATTAATATTACTAATTAGGCTTAATTAGCTTGATGTCTGCGCGACAAATTGTAAATTAATAAATGAAAATGAGAACCTTTCATATCTTTCCTTCATTTTCTTCGTTCTATCTCATAATTACTTTCCAGATCACTTTGTTTCTTTTAATAAATCATTTTTCAGTTATAAATATGCATATCAGTTGGAAGAGATATTTCATATTTCCCTCATTGAAATGCCACATCCTCACTTTTACTATCTTTATGGTGTGAACTTCGTACCACGGATTCTTCCACAATCATACCACTTTATCCTCATATTTCAGTCGGGAAGATAATTCCAGTCTAATTCTCGTTGGCAGTACCGTAAACGTTATCCTTCCTAACACTGGTTACTATTTTATATGATAATAATGGAAGTTGGTTTGTTTTTAGAAAATTTCATTTCAAATATTTATTGAAGCTAAATCCATCTGTATTACTTCCATTAATGGTCATTTCATCTGCGGCTATTTATCAACTGCTTTTCTTGTCAATGCGATAATCAACCAGCTAGCCCTTTGATGCCTTACCAAGCTATGTGATAAAATGCTTCTCTAAAAAATGATAATAATCGTATTCGTGCCTAATGGGTTGCTTCAGATTCATCGAAAAACCCGTGAAATCGTTTGAGTAATACTTTTTGCTTAATTAAGCAAAATGGAAGACTGCTAAATTCCTGAAGCAAAACTATTGCAGTGATTTTTTTTCCACTTTTTCTCGGAGCAAAGATCAAATTCTCAAGAAGCAATGATATTACCAATATATACTTCGAAATTGTTGCTATTTTAATTGTTCTAAAAGTTTCTTTCGGAAAAAAATTTGTAAATTTTACAAATTGCAAATTAGTGCTAGATAGTAAATTTAGTGAGAGATAATTTTGCATTGAAAGTTTGCTGATTTTTAGAATTTTCTTTCTAGCAGTAATTTAAGTTTCGTAAATGAATGAGTCATTTGAGAAGTGACGCCAACGAGCAAACTCGTTGTTCATCTGAAACATTTCAATTTTTGTGTTTGTTTTACATGGTTGTTAACAACTCATTTATTGCTTTAATCGTAAGCTCATCTTTCCCTGCCAAAAGTTTCCTGAAATTTAAGTGTAATTTAATTCGCAATTATACAATTAGTTTATTCGGAATATTAGAAATTTTTTTAAATTAATTCTTCTGATTGTGAATTTTACACCGCTATCATTCCTCTCATTAATTTCGATCGTTTTCTGTTTTCGTTTTCTGAACTTCCTTGATCTATTTCTAATAGGTTAAAGGTCAAACTGCATGCATGTTCATCATTGTTAATTTTTAGTATTGTAAAATTTTGATTTTCTGTTTGCAGTTTATTTCGTTACTTTTTTAAACGAACAAGCAAAGAGAAGAGCGAAATCCTAAAATGTTAAAAAATTAAATAAATTCAGTTAGGTACGTTCGCGTGAGAAAGATTGGCAAAAATCCATGTTCGATTCGACTTAAACTTTTAGCTTTAGCAAAGTAAGAAATATGCTTTGCATAATTTCAGAAATGCCTGTAACATTAAATTTCATTTATTAATGTTTGTTATAGGCTGTTTTCTTTGATCCAATACAAACTATAAAATAAATCATTTCAGTTCTAAAAGTGAAATTTCACTTCTTCAATTTTGCAGCAAAGGACGCTCGCAATCCAACTTAATTGGCTTTTTTCTTCAATTCTAACATTTAATCATTTCAAAATTTTCATTTTGCGTACTGTTTGACGGTAAGTAAATAAAAATAAAATTAAAAAAAAAGAATTAAAGCGTCAGCAGCACAGAAATGAAAGCAATGCATCATTTCCTCAATTCTTTTCACCGATCCTTTAAACAAACCAATTTTCGTGGTTCTCTTCCACAAAAAAAAGAAGTAAACGGAAGAAAAGCAAGAAAGAATTGAAAACAAAAAAGAAAGAAACGCAAAATGTTTTTTCTCAGATATACATAATTCTCAAGTGCAAACGAATGTTTGCTTGTGTTTCAATAAGAAACGAATAAAATAGCTAAGCATTTTTTTTTGCTAAAAATTTATGCTAATTAAACATATCAAGGAATGAGAGTTTTCATCTGTTTGAGGATTTAAAAATGGACTGAAGTTTTTTGTTTCAGTTTTAAATTTCTTCAACTGTTAAATTTTTCATTAAAATTTTAGTGCGCTTTTTTGTTTGCTTTCTTTTTACAGAAAATCTAAATGAATAAATGTGCATGCTATTTGATAAATTAAGGTAAAAATGATTTGTCACAGAAGAAATTTTTTTTCATTTGCCTTAATTTCATTTCACTCAATTATAAGCGGATTGATGGAGTAGAAGATAAAGAGAGAGAGGGAGAGAGAAATAGGGAGGGTAAGAGAAAGGGAGAAAAAGAAATGAGGAGAGGAAAAAAAGAATAATTAGGAGTTTAATTCTTCGATGATTTTTATTCGTTTGGAAAGCCTTCCTTTGAATGCAATAATTTTATTACATTGTGAATTAATTAAAAAAGGAACGAATTGTACAAAAATGAATGGAAAACTGGCTATTATACAGCTAATTTAGCAGAATTTTTAATTACAAAAGTGAAATTTTTATTACAAATAGAAATTTCACCTTTGTTATTTTCGAAATTTATGATAAAATTGTTTTTTTCTTTTTTTTTTTTAATGAAATCTATGAAACGATGGCATATCGGTTCGTTATATTTCATGAGATTCCTCCTTTTTCAGTTTTGGTTTATTTTTTGGTAATTTTATTTTTTCAAATGTAACAATTTATGAGAAATATAACAGGGTTGGGGTAGCGGGAAGCGGAAGGGAAAAGTCTACGGAACAACCACTCTCTATCACCTCTCTTTAAAGAGAGAGAGAGAGAGAGAGAGAGGGAGAGGAGTCTCGAACAGAAGGAAAAAAGACGAGATAAACTCTTCAAACTCCCATATATCCCTTTGTTCGTGTAAGTGCGCTTGATGTTTCTATGCATGTGTGTGTGTGTGTGTGTGCCTGTGTGTGTGTGTGTGTGTGTGTGTGTGTGTGTGTGTGTGTGTGTGTGTGTGTGTGTGTGTGTGTGTGTGTGTGTGTGTGTGTGTGTGTGTGTGTGTGTGTGTGTGTGTGTGTGTGTGGGTGTGTGTGCATTTGGCTTGAATGATCTCCGGATTATCGAAGTTATCGATAATCGATAAGAAAGCAAAAGAAATCGATAAGAAATGAATTATATTTTGCAAAATTTTTTTCCCTGTAAGGTCATGTTTGCTTAAATCATTTCATGCAAATGCCATTACTTTTTGCAGTGTTTAATTGCGTGCAATGAAAGTACATTTGTCATTTTTCCATTTTAATTAATTTCACTCCTAAATTTGCTGCTGAAAAAGAGGAGAAACAGGAGCGAGCACTGGAAATTGATGATCATAATAATATGAAATTCTCACTTCGAAACAAAAATATCATTTATTTGCTAATTTCGATGGCTACAAATTCTCTTCCCATTTGTTTTCTTCATGTTGACAGCATTAATTACTTAATTAAGCCAGTTCTTCTCGATTTTGTCAATCACAGTTTTTCAAAAAAATTTTTTAGAATTCGAGAATTATAAGGTTGTTGGAGTTAAAATAATTAATCATTTATAGCTTTGATAAAATTATTTGATTTGCGCAAAAGTTGCATTGTTTCATCAGAGTGATGATTTAATTTCCTGTAATACAATATAAATTTATAGTGCAATGTGAGTAAGTTTCAGTTATATTACGACTTGATTGTCCTCTATTAGTGACAGTAATTAAATTTAATCAGCTTTCATTTCAGGATTTATATTAGTGTTTCGGAGCGGCTGAAGTTGTAATTTGGAATAATCGTTCAACAATCCGTCGAGCAAAAAAGAACGCACGGTAAATCAACGGGAAAGAGAACTTTGAATTCCCCAAGTATTTAATAAAAAATTTGTACTAAAATTTATTTTCTTTTTATGTTATGAAAAAACTTGCATATTCCACGAAATAGTACAATATTATTGCATTCGCTCTCCCTCTCTCTCTCTCTCTCCCTCTTTCTCTCTCAAAAACCGAAAAAAAAAATAAACTTATCAATCGAGTGATTGTTTGAGAAAAAAAGGACTGGAAAAAGAGCGGAAAAGAAAAAAATTGAATTTGTTCATTCTAGCGAGGTATTATCAGAGCTGATAAAGATCACCATCACACAGTCATTATCATTCATATATGACTTCCACTGTCACCATGAATGACGATTTGTTAGATAACTATAATCCACTATACGATGTACATTTGCGCCAATACTTTGCCATGCCACATATGCAACGCCACTTACGCAATATCGGTTTGGTAAGGTTTTTTTTTTGATCTGTTTTGTTAATGAATATATTTGTCAATATTATACATTAAGTTCAATTATAGATACAATTAAATTCAAATACATTTGAATAGAATTTCTTCATTTAAACGATCTTCGAGATGACAAATACCATTGCAACGAACATGCTAACAAAAGCAAACATCCATTTGTAATTATTAATTATAAATTCAATTTAATGAATGCTCTTTTTTTGTGGCAGTAAAATCTACGACAGTAGCAATGAAGTATTATTGAGAAAATTTTTCTCATATTGATGTTTTTATTCTAATTTTTCGTGATAATTAGTCATTGGAAGCGCAATTTATTTATCATAAAGTGGCGCAAATTGTTTTTTTTTTGTATGACTGCCATCATTTTTTATGCGTGAAAAAAGAAAGCGTGGAAGTAACCGGAGACGAAGTGGAAAAAATTGAGTGATTAGGACGAATTTCTGTTGAATTAAAGAATTTTTTAATTCATTCGATAATTATTTTTTTGGCAATTTCCGAGATGAAAAATTTTCTTTTATAAAACAAAGTTATTAACTTCACCTTACGGAATAAATATCGTTTTTGGCGGAAAATCGATGCAAATATTTCAATTTCAATTGCTTCTCCATAGGAAGTTGGAGTTAGTTATCGAAATAAGGGAAAGAAGAAGAAGAAATTATCATATCATCTAATTAATATGCTAGTAGGATCGCACGACAGTTATCAGTGATTTATCTTCCCATCATCATTAAATATCATAAGTTATGAAATTTACCTCACAAATTAAAAGTTGATAATATTTATTTATAATGTGCTTTGTTCCCTTCAAATTGATAGAAAATTTTTGCAACGAATTATCTCTCCTTTACTGCCCAAAATTTAATTTAAAATTTTGATTAATTATTTGGAAAAAGCTGAGCATATGATGAAAAATAAAATGGTTCAATTGAGAAAAAAATTGAATTGTTCGGATGGCATGTGCGGATTGAAATGATTGGTTGATCGATTCAGCTAGAGTCATTTCAGCTAGATGATGCTAAGCGTAGCGATGATATAACTGATAAGGAGAGTACCAAGCAGCATCACGCCATAATTGACAAAATCCTGCGGAATCGTGAAGCTGAGTTGCAGAAATACGCCGACTTGCAGCGCAAGTTGCATGCAGCGGAAAAAATCGAAATCTGTCGTAGGATAAGAGTTTGCTTTTTTTTTCTTTTTTGTTTCCCTTCCCAGTCTTTTCATTTTCATCATTATGTATATGCAGTCTCATGGAAAATTCTTTTTAGTATTTAGATTTTTTTCCTCAGTTTTTTTAAATAGCAATTTTTGAAGTTTGAAGAAAATTCATTTTTACTACCTTTTTTTTTAGAACCGGCAAAGCTTTTTTCATTAGCAGTAAAATGTGTTCGATAGGAAAGTAAATAAATGTTGTGAGCTTGGGCTTTCAAGAGGATTTGAATTCGTTAGCAGTGTTGGCAAATATTAAAATGGATTGTGAATATTTGAAATATTAATTCATATTTTCAGAGTGGTGCAACAAGCCCAAGTGACTATCATCGAGCAAAACCTTCCCGTAGTCTCAGCCGAGGTAAACAGGCATTTTTCGAGGGATAAAGAAAGATGAAATAGTAGTTGGCATGATTCGTACGTCATTTAGTCTTAAGATTTTCATTTATTACTTCAACGTCAGGCTACTCAGCAAAGTATGTCCTTAGACTAGCTAATCTTGTGCATTGAAGCTACTAAGCAGTTGCGGATATAACTGCTTGGATTTACCCTCTTTACTAGTAGAACTCTAAGACGCGCTGAATAAATTATCTAATTTAGAATTAACAAACTCAAGTAGGTCATAAATTTTTGATGTTTCAAAAGCAAACAATAATTTTTCATGGAAAGAAGTGCAAAAAAAATGTTACCACGAATACCGTTTGTTGTAGAGAAGGAGAAATTTCTTTTTCTTTCTTAATAAGTAAGTAATGATTTGGAAGTGAGGAATTAACTTAAAGAAATTAAAGTTATTTACTTGTTAGACACTCATATGATAAATTTTATCAATGATAAGTAGTAGTTTTGCCTAGTTACGTCATTTTCCAGGGCGTTATATAAAAAGGTTGAGAAGACGGCGGTCATCAACCAGTATCGATGATAAGGATTTAGTGCAAAGAATTGAGGCAGAAAATGAAGAACCTGTATATGAGAATCCATCGTTGGTTTACAACAGACTGTCAACTAATATACTTAAATATCGATACTTACATAAGGTTTAAGTTGAAAATTTTAATTCTAAACGATATGAAAGCAAATGCGATACGATATATGAGAAATGTGGCCAGGATGAGTTTGATTATAGTATCATTATCAATAAAAAAAGGCTAAACGAATTGACAGTAGCGATTACAGTAACGATCTAAGCTTAAGCAAAGCATAGAATGTAATCTGAAATGAAACAGTACAGTACATTTCACTCCGTGTGATACACTTTTGCTTTTTTTTGCGTGAAACTGTTTTTTTTTGTTTTCAAGTTGGATGACGAAACATTGGCCCTCTATATGGAACAGTTGCGACGTCAATTAAGCCGTTTGGAACGCTTTCGTCAAGTCTCATTTGGACCATTTTCAGTAGCACGACATCAAAATGATCCTCAAGTGTCGTGGTTCTTCAGGCGCAGGTCACTACCCAGTTTGACCGATACTACGACCACCATAACTACTACCACCACTACTATTACTTCTACCACACAAAGCAATATTCATGAACAGCCGACTTTGAGGTATTCAAACCAACCACAGAACACTGAAATTACAATTTTTAGTCTATCGATCCATAGATATTGTGCACTTTATGCATCCTGAAAAGTAGAAGCGATATGTGCACAAAATGCGTATTTGACCGAAAATTAGGTAGAAACTCTATACAGCAGCATAATTGTTCTTAATTTAAATTTTTAAAATGGCTGATGTAGATGTAGTGCTTTTCAAAATGAGCTACTTGCTGAAATAAGTTGACTTTTAAATTCCTAAACTTGCAGGAATTAATTTTCAAATATTTTTTGATTTTAGATGATTTAATTTTCTCACTTTCTTCAGTAAGCTGTATTAACTGAAATTGATCGATTGAACATAATAGAGACTTGAACTAACCAATACATGGGTGTAGTAATAACTAAGGTTTGCAAAACTAATGCCATGAAAGGAGTGGAAATATATGAATTTATGAAACTATCGAGTTTGGCTAAATGTTTTTATCAAATATAAGCAAGTTTCTTTTCAAATTTTGATAAAGGCGAACAGACGAATATCAAAAATGTGCAATTCTTTTTTCTCGTTTGTTCCCATTTATTTCGTATTTTTTTTCGGTTAAAATTTTATTTCATAAATTTTTCACATGCTCTTCTAATCCCAAAGTACAGAAGGGATTTTGTTTTTCAGTTTCAGTTGCTCTTTTATAGTTGAAAATGAAAAATCGGTGGAAAGGTTAAAGCTATTTGACATTTAAAAATATCGACTTATCTGCTAATTTTTAATGTGCAGATATTTTGAATTAAAAAGTCATTATATTACTAAATAAAAAGTACTGTTACATTCTACCGCTATTATTTCCGGAAAATTTCAGCAAACAGCTATAGAATGTTTTCGAAGAGTCTTATTTAGTGAATTCTCTTGTTTCAGTTTTCAGCTCAGAGAAAAAAGTTATAGAATAAGGACTGGCGAGAAATTTTATTAAATTTTTGACAAATTTTATTTATTTTCGTGTTTTTTATTTTACCATTGAATTTCACTTTTAGAAGTATACAGCAGTTAAATCAACATCGCAGTCGTTCCAATAAACCGAAATCACAAGGGAACGGTATGTCCGATAATTCGCTTGACAATCGATCGCAATCAAAACGTCAACGTAGCACGGAGAATAGTGCTAGATTACCTCCCGTTTCACGTAACGTAAAAAGTGGTAGTGGTCAAGCAGCAATGAAACAAACGCGTACAATAAAGTAATTAATTAGACTTACTTACTGAAAACCCGATGGGTTTAAAAAAAAAAACCGAATAATTCGATTGATACGAAAAGTTATCGCTCTTCGACGAATCTAAAATTCGTAATTAATTGGAAGGAAATTGTATAAAAATAAAGGAGGAAATTCCGATGAGATTCTGAATGCTTACGTACGGACAGTAATAATCGTTTTTGCAAAAATTATTGAACTGAATTGTTTCCATTTAATGAATTTTGGAGAAAGATTTTTCAGATCAATTGCAGCAGAAGCAAAAAAAACTGCTGAAAAAACAACAACAACACCGACTGGACGAAAGCCATCTGGAGTGGCACAAAAAATAAGACCAAAAATTGACTCAGAGTTATCGCATTTCCAAATGACAATCTCTTGCGCTCCTAAATTGATTGATAAGTCAAAAATGGAATTAGATGATCGTGGAAGTGAGCGATCGGCGTTGAATTTGGATGATGAACAAGAAGCGTATTCGAGTTTCGCTTCTCCAGAAAGTACAGATTTGAAATCCGGTGGGCAAACAGAACCTGAGAAGTCAGTTTTGCCACTTAGTCACACAGAGATGCCGTTAAACGATGAAAAAGCATTGTCACAGTCAAAAATTCAACAATTAAAAGTTGAAGAAAACTCAAATATGCCGTCGAATTTATCGCCAGAAATATTGGAAAAGACTGAATTAGAATTAAGAAATGCAGAAATGCCTGTTGTTTCCGAATGGCTAACGCCTGAATTAGGAGAAGATCTCCTCACTCATGAAACTTTTAGTCATTCCGTCTCGAATGAAATTTATACGTATGGATCTGAAGAGATCAATGAAAATCAAAAATTAGCTGAAAATGAAATCGAAACGGAAAAGAAGCCGAAAC
This sequence comes from Litomosoides sigmodontis, assembly GCA_963070105.1. Lineage (NCBI taxonomy): Eukaryota > Metazoa > Nematoda > Chromadorea > Rhabditida > Onchocercidae > Litomosoides > Litomosoides sigmodontis. The sequence goes on along the minus strand of OY718807.1, from coordinate 6,327,379 downwards.
GACTGCCTACATTTGAACATTCAATTGCTGGATCTGGAACTCTTGAAATTGACAAACTGCAAGTGGAAGAAATGTTTACAAAATTAGCGTCAGAAGGTTTGACGCTTGAAGAAGATAAAATAACTGTAAAAGGAGCGACCGAAAAGTCTGATGAAATTATTTCCTCGCCGGCCGCAATAACTTTGGAAACAGAAACTCCTGAAAATAAACTAGCAGAAAGGAGTGATGTCGAAATGTGTATTAATTCATCCGAAATGCTGTCATCCACAGACAACGGTACTCCTTCGCACACTGAAATGGTAAACCGGAAAGTCACATCGAACGAAAGTGAGTGCAATATGAATGAATTTGCTGCGATTAACGGAGAAATTTCGGTATTGCAGGAAGGAAAAATTGAAGGGTACGATTCCGTTACGCCAACCGCAATCTGTTCAGCGGATGTAAACGCAGAGGAAATTCTTGCTGCACGAGAAGGTCTGGAGGAAACAGTGGAGAACCGAAATGCGATTGATGAAGGTCCGGTATCTTCTGCAGCATCTCTGAGGAGATTTAGTGATGTCGTCGAGATGGAGAATGCTTTATGCCGCACAGAATCAGATGGCGAGCAAGAAATCCCTGTTCATTTGGAGCAGGTAGCGGAGGTTGAACTGGCGACAGATCAAGGAGTGGTGGGTGGCGAACATGCTGTCGAGAGATTGCCGAAGTTCCCTGTTCCGGCAATATCTGTAACGGATGATGAATCTTCGGAGCTGGCCAGATCGCAAGATTCCATTGGAAGTGCGCAAGAATTGTCTAATGCTAATGATTTAGGCGAGAAAAGTGAAATTGCAAATGGTGTGGTGAGAAGAGAGGAAGAATTGGAGTGTGCGGAAGACATGTTGTTTCAGATGGAAAAGCTTCAAAAGCTAGAATATGAGGGAAGAAGCATTGCTGCGGAGGGGAGTGCGGTCGATGGAAGTGAGGAGGGAAAAATTCAGCAGCCGGTTGTTAATATGGACGATCATCTGGAGTGCGCTTTCAAGCTTGAAACTGACGAGCAATCAAAATCATTTTTCACTGGTAACATATCCTTGATTGAGAATCACTACTCTAAAATAAAAGAGGAATTGCAGCAGGAAAAGGAAGAGGAACCGGAAGAATGCTTAAGGGTAGAGATTTCACCGGCAGAATCTGAAACCGAAGCAGCGACAACGGACAATGAGGTGCAGAAGGTTAACGATGTCTTGGAGATGAAATCAGAACCAGCTGGGAATGAATCGGTTACTCAGCAACTCCTACAGTACATGAGATCAGTGCCTGATAATGAAGAGAGGAAAGCAGTGGTGCATGAGATAGCACTAGAAGCTGACGAAGCGGTTGAAGTGCAAAAAGAGAAACTACCGGAAGTTATATTGCTGAATCCTGAAAAGTTGATAGTTGACGGGTTAACGAATCATTCGGAACCTGTTATTGTTGGCATGCAAGAATCTCAACCGCGTATTTTAGCTCCACTTGAAAAGCAAAAATCGGATGGTCAGGGAAATGCCAGCACTTACAACACTTTAGATGCCATGTCCTCGAGTGCTAATGGCATTTCTGAGAAAGAATGTGGGACGGATGAGATCCTGAAAGAATGCGTTCATGAACTTAATTCAACAGTGATGGAGTTGAACTTATTTGAGCCTGCTGTAGGTTCATTAGTGTCAGATATTCTCAGGTCAGGTGTGACTTCATTGGAATCAAATTCTGAAATAACTTTCGAAGAAAAGTCTGAGAAAACAGCACGATCCGTCCCACCGGATAATGCAGAAGTGGAAGGAAGAAACGGAGTAGTTGAGGAGGATGAAGCATTATCGGAAGTGCACTGTGCCTCCTCTGAAGTTCTACCAGCAGAAGTAATTCTATGTGAAGACTTGAAGAAAATATCTGATACAGAAAATTTTAAATACGGCGAAGAAATCCCGAAAATTGTGGTTTGCAGCGACGAAACGACCACTTCACATGCAATAAATATGGAAAATTTAGTGGTGAAGTTGGATTCGGAGAGAGTTGAGCAATTTCAGGTTGATCCCACTGAAACATTACGTGAAGAAAAGCGACTGCAAGAAGAGTCCGGGAATGAGGAAGTGATGGCTTCGGTCAAAAAGCATTTTTCGGAAGAATTAGATGATGGAAAGCAGTTGATAGGAGAACATTTGAACGAACATTCGCAACAGTTCATGCATGGTACGGTACAAGATGTTACTGAGCTAGTAAGAGAACGAGCTAAAGGAACAGGTAAAGATTTAGAGGAAGCGATAGAACAGGTTGAAATGGAGGAAATCAGTGAAAGTCAACTTAATGTTGAATTTCTTGCTCAAATTTCAGCGAACGGTTTTTCAAAATCGGACTTCGAAGAAGTGCTGCGTAAAGATGTTGAAAGTGTTGATTCTAATTCCAACATTCTTACAACTATGACCAAATCGATTCATCCCGATGGAAGTACTACAGCATCGGAATCATGCAATACCACTGGAGAACCGATCCCGATCGCCGTGTCACATCTTTATCAGACGAGTATTAAAAGAGAATCTCAAAATGGAGATGGATATGAATCAAATTTTGAATACGATGTTTCATCAGGACGATTGGAAAGTGGTGAATTGAAACTTAAAGAAGGAAAATCAGAGTTGGAAATTCCTCAAACTACGTGTGGCAAATCATTCACAAACAATGTCTTTCCAGAATGTTTGATCATCAGCGGTCTAACAGCCGATGGACAATTGATTTTGAGTTCCGTAAGTGATCCGATGCAATCATCGGAGCATAAATTCAGTGACTATTTTCCTCTAAATGACGGCGCATATGAAACTGTTAGTGACAAAGTACCGCTGATCAGTGATAGAAACGGAAATCCGGAATGGAAAGTTTCCGACGTGCAACACTGTCCGTCAGATGTAATGAATGAGTCGAATGCTTGTGCAGCCGATGTGAATGCAAATATTTCACCATCACAACAATCAATAAACCACAAGGTAATAATTACTTTAGTATTTGAGGTGCGCAAATGTTTATGAAAATTTTGAATTTTGCTTTATTGTTCAAAATTTTCATAGCAAAAAATTAATTATACTTTTGTAGGAAGAAATGGAAGAACATGATATGGTAACTGATGAAGATGTATTTTTAGAACAAAGTTATGCAGGAGCAGATGAATGTGAAGTCGAGAATGTCAAGAGTAATAATTTTATTAAATAAATTATGAATAATTAGACAATTGATAAGATCATTAGCTTTATCATTTGTATCTTTACATGAATTTTATATGTTAGTTAAATTTCACAATGTTTTCAAGTACTATAGAGAGAGAGGTATGATGAGATATTTCTCGTTCTTTTTTTCATCAATCAATAAATTGAAATGGTTGGTAATGAGTGCGAGCGTTGTAGATGATGATAAATTTCAGTAATGTTTCAAAACTTTTTCGCTTTTCATTTTCGTTTCTTCAGCAGAATACTCGATGAGTTAGCTGATCGAGCGATGCCAGGAAAAGATGAATGGACGGAAAGAGCAATAACACAAGTGACATGACAATTCCGCAAAGCATCTCTGCTTTTCTCTCTTTGCTTTTGTTCAAAAATCGTTAAAATGCAACGAACAATCGTTTTTTACTTTTTTTTTGAAAAAAAAATTTTTTTAATTTTCCGAAAACACAGGGAACACCGAGTTTTTTTTTTCGTTGTTGTTATTTGTTGTTTTAATAGTTAACTGGAAGAAAGTTACGAAGAATTGCGCGCATTTTTGAAACAGCGACCACCAAATTTAGAAAAAACCAAATTTGATTGCTGTTTGATAAATTCTTAGGTGTGAATGTTTTATGGAACAAAATATGGCATAACCTATTTCACTATTAAAATTATTCAATCACAAAGAATAGGATGAAATTCTGTACAGGTGGAAAATATGAACTTTGAGAGATGTGAAATTTGAGTAAGGCCGACTTTTTTGCTATCGAAAAACAGAAAGGGAGTGTTTTTGAAATTTAGTTAGATAGGTTTTCGCAAAAGTTTGAACTTTAGAAAGAGGATAATGAATAAGTTTAAATTTTTGCCATAACCAATATCTATCATAGAACTTACTTTACGGCAAGATGAAAGGGCAAAAAAGGAATTAGGTAATAACAATGCGTATTATTTGCAGCGAGGAAAATCGCTGATACGCTTTCTGATGGAGGAGGAGTATGTGATTGTGATGAAATTCCAATTAGGGAGTGAAGCGGTCTAAAGTAGCTTTTTCATTTTATAATTAAAAATGCTAGTAATAATTAGGACTAATCTATGACCGGCTAATTTAAAAATATATCATCAGAATAACATTCAATAAATTAAGCAGCTCGTTCGTAATGAAATTATTTGTTTCCGTCAATGAATTAATTCATTTCAAAATTTAACCGTCCATTTATGATTAATTGCTCTATTGTTTTCATGTACGAAATATTTGGGATTGCTCCGGAAGTATCGTTTTTTTCTTTTCTCGATTATTGTTAATTATTTTTTAATTCCTGTTCGTAGCAGATCAGTGTTAAGTTATCATCACTCGTCCTCAAATTTAAGTATTGTGTTTTCAGTATGAAATACTGATCATTACTGTAGTTTGTTCTTCAGCATATTTTTCTTCATTTAAATTGAAGTAAAAGGTGCGACAGTAGGAGTACTCTGTGTAAATGTAGTGAAATTCGGAATATATCTCCTGAATTAGAGGGACTTGACGTCATGATCTCTGACGTACACGTACGATTCTCATTTACGGCTGTCTGCGAAATTGCTTCTATCTCTAAGGTAATGGCAATTATTCCACATATAACGGTAGGAAGAAAAAGAAACATGAAGTATTTGCGGTTTTTTGATTTTTTTAGAAAAATGCCAAATGAACCGAAAAAATTCGTTTCAACTCAATGAAAAGGTTCGATGGGAGTGAAAAGTGGAAAGGGTCGAGGTGGAGAGCAAGCCAATTGAAAAAGTGTAGGCATTTGCAAGTGAAAATGAAAATGATGGATGAAATGCAATTCATTAATTCCAGTCACTTATGAATAAATTAAATAAATCATCGATGAGTCATTGTCAACCATACAAAATGCTGCTACTAATGAGAGAGGTGGAAAAGGTGCGATCCAACGCTGTGATTCATATTTGAAACCATTTTTATATTGCCTACTCCCTCGAGAAACCGTTGCACTGTTAATCATAAAGTGAAAGTATAAGTATTTTGTAAAACTGTAATTATGTCGTTGGACCTATTTGTTAAGCTTATTTACTTAGTATGCTTAAATACTACTTTTTTAAAGCTTAATATGCTTAAATACTACTTTTGTTTATTGTTCGTTTTCATTTATCTAATCGGCATGATTATTTACATTTGTTTTTTTTCGGCAACTCTTTCGTTTGTTGCGCATATGTCTGTCTAATTTAGTTGACAACTCCAATAAATGAAAGTTACCAGACTGTTTATAAGTGGTTCCAAATTTCAGAAAAAAAATGGTTGAAGCTAATTCGAAATTAATTCCTCGTCTTTTACCGCTCTCATTGGTAGTTGGTAGTCTTTTTTTAGCTTATTTAAATAAAAAAAAGTTTTGTTTTAAAAATTTACTAAAATAGTTTTACTCTAATTTTACTAATTGATATTATCCGATTAAAACCTGTTTCATAGCATGGAAAGATTGCTCTTCAGATGTTTGATGAATTATTTTATACGGTGAAATTAATTGCACAAATTAGGCGACCATTAAAATATCAAAATTTTAACTGAATAATTAAGCTAAAATTGAAATTTCATTGAGAATAGAATTTAGGAAAAGTGAGAATTGCTCGTTTCTCAATTTCTGCAATTTCTTTCAGGTATTATGCTGCTGATAAGTGCACCGATAAGCCACGCAAGTGGCAGTTCGAGCAGTAAGATATCGGAAAGAGATGTGTCAGTGCGTCGGATTAAACGATTTTGGACTGACGTACGGCCGCTTAGACGTGACTATCCGGACATTGACGACGATCAGGAAGCCGAAGAGTATTATCGTAACCAATTTAGAATGATTAGTCTCCCAAGCATTGACGATTTTGCCACTCGTTCTATCATAACAACAACAATGCCCATAACAGCGCGAAGGGCAGTTAAGAGAAACTGTACGACTAAAGTTAGAAAGGCGTCATCAAAGTTCAGGAACGGTTAAATTGAAGTTAAAAATTAAGATACAAAGTTGGTGAGGATGAACATGAAGGAATGAGAAATAATTTTTAGTAAAAAATTATGATGAAATTTCTCAGCGTGATAATATTGTGACCGCTAGTAGCAATAATTTAATTAATTTTGTCCGAAACAATCAAATGCCATCCATTTCTGCTAGTTCCATTCTTCCACAAAAGTGTGTAAATCAAAAGCATCTCGTAAAAAAGGGAAATGCTTTCGAAATTATAAAACACAATTAATGAGAATACTCCTATCTTGGCATTTTGTTGATGAATTTGTTAGACTGAAATAGTTTGAGCCCCCTCTGTTATCATAGAAATAATTTCATCTATTTTGGTTTAAGAATGCTTAGAAGAGAGAGAGAGAGAGAGAGAGAGAGGGAGGGAGGAAGATGGAGGTATTTTCTGTGCTGTTAACAGTCGCCTTGTGAGACTTTTTGAAAAAGTCTAAATCTAAATATGCTTGGAGTGCTTTACTGTTATGATATGGTAACATAAAGATAATTTGTGATTACTTGAAAGAAAGTTATTTGAATATAAAAGATTTAGTACATTAATAAATTTTAGTACACGCATATGCACGTGCACACATACAATCATTGCTTTTGTTTTGAATTTCTTGCATTTTTCCATTGTGATTGTTAATCAGTGAAACAGGATTTCTGCAATTACAGTAGCACATTTTTAAGCTACTTTTCACTACTGTAATTAATTTTGTATTAACTGGCAGCTACAGTAGTCGGCGATTACTAATATCGAATTTCACGCTACAGTAATAACTTTTAGTTATTGTGCTAATATAGTAGCAGTTAGCAATTTCTTTCTAATTTTAAATGGCAGCAAGCGAAACACGATATTATTTTAATACGACATCAATCACTTTTTGGTCGCATATATTAATTACTAGCAAGAATTAATTAGTGATTGTTTAGTCATTGCCATATTTCATGCTGCAGCACTAATCAATCCTTTCCGGGTTTTTTTAGTGAACAACAGTTACAGTAATTGGTGATTGCTAATTAGTACATGTCTTATGCTACAGTAATTAATCTTAACTGATTGTTTTGTCGTTTCTGCCTTGCTCCTTCCTTCCTCCTGCAAACAAGCAAAACACATTTCAGTGGTGGAAAAAGAATCGGTCTTTTTTCCTCGTATGTATGTGGGAAGAGTGGAGGGGAAGGAAAGGCAGTAAAACTCGAGGAATTTGAACAAATAATGGGAAGCGAGAAAATTACATTTAAATTTATGCAACAATAATATATTATGAATAACAATCAGTGCTCATTATAATGGGAAAATAGAAAGAGAAGGAGAGGGAAGGAAAAAGGGCGAAAAAAAGAATCGATTAAATTGAATTAATAATGCTTGAAAATGATGCTGCCACATTTACTGCCATCACTCGTAATTTAGATTTATAAGGTTGCAAAGCTTTAGTCTAATTATTGAACTAGCAAGAGGGTCGAATAAATTTCCAGCTAAATTTCCACCACTGCTCGTACCTCAATCCCACTTGCTCCTCCATATTTCATCCATATTTCTGCTTCCCTTTCCAAGTGCAATTTGTAAGAGAATTAGTAAATTAAATCTCAAATGAAACGTTAGAAAAAGAGTGTATGGTTGAGTAAACGAAATAGAAGAAGTGGAAAAGTAAGAAGAAAGAAACTGAAATTTTAATGTTTACAACATTTAGCTCGCACTTAATTTATATTGGAATATTCAAGGAGAAGTGAGCGATGAAAATAAACATTAAAAAATTTAATGCTTTTTTGCTACCATTCGATAATAATAATTATTATTAACCGGTCGATCTCTTTCATCATTCCCAACATCGTTACACACCGAATCTTTTCATTCACTTAGTGCAACATTTAAATCTTGAAAAAAATTTTTTACCTATTCAAATTATTTCTTATCAACGAAATTAAATTATTTCCTGATTGTTGAGAACGCCATGTGATAAGAGCTGACTGAGCGATGGTAAATTGCATGTGCTACACTGCTCACTTTTATATCTGTTTATTTTTGCATAATCTCAGCTATTTACCGAATAAAAGACAATTTTTGGGAAAAAGAGAAAAGAATGAGAGAACGGATGCCTCAAACAATTATTACAATAAGAAAGAATACTTTTAACTTTTCAAATTTCATGACATATATTTATCGTTGAAGAGTAACATCTAGCTGCTGCACGACCGAAATATCATTTTTCCTCCTCGCATCATAAATCTTACTACTTTACCTCAGCTTTTTTTCCCTCATTCTAATTTAAATTTTAATTTTTTCAAAAACAAATTCTTTTTTTCAATCCTTTACTTGTTAAAACTATCAGAGAAAAACATTCCAATAGCTTTTGTTCTTAGTTCTGTAACAAAAAAAATACAATTCAAAGTTTTTGGGCAGTGTATATCCTAATTAAAAAAAATGAAAAAACAATAAATGGAATTAAAAATTAAGTTTACAAATGGAAAAGTTAATAAAATATAAGCAGATGCACTAGAAACAAAAATAAGAAAAAAGAGAAAACACTGAACTGTACAGAGTATGGCACATTGGAATTATTAACTTTATGGTATAACAACTGTAAATGGAACTTTAGGCACAATTCTTTCATTCAAAATAAAGAAAAAAGAGAGAGAAAAGAGAAAAAGAGAAAAAAACACTTTTTTAATGTGACAAAAAGAAGAGAGGCTGTTATAACAAATGAGAAAAGATGAAAAAACGAACAAACAGTAAAAAGACATTATGAGGCACACATTTATCATTATTATCATCATTATCAGTATCACTATTATTATTAAGTCAAAACAAGGCATTGTGAGGCACATCAAAGAAAGTAATTATTTTTGCAAATCAAATTTGATAAAAGTTTAAACGACTTGGCAAGAAAGTTGGAGCGTCTCAGCAATTGTTCAAAAAAAAAATTTGTTTATCTATTGAACAACGAAACTATGAAGTTATGATTTTTTTTCTTTTTTTTAATATTTATTTGTTAGCATAGCTCAAAACGAAAAGATTCTTGATATTTCGTGGAAAAAAGTCTAATTTAAGCAGATTAGCTTAAAAATGAAAATTCTAAATTTTTTTACTAAATGGAAAAAATTATTTTTAATTTTGGAAAAAATTAAAGAAATAAAAATTGATCTCATCAATTATTTTTGTTCTTCAAATTTAGTGAAGGAAAAAAAACGATTGTGTAATTCTCAGATGTGTGCTAATCAAATTTCCAGTTTTAATGAATGTAGCTCATCTAGCAGAACAATGATTGTTTTTTAATTTCTAATTTAAAATTTTAAACAAAACTACGATTGTTTTTAATTTGAAATAACACATTTGTGCTAAATTACATTATTTCCTAATTTGAAAAACGAAATGAGCAAAATTAAAAAAGAAAAATTGTTCCTTAGATTTCAGAATGATGTCAGAGTGAAACGAGTAGAAATTTTAAAATGAAGAAGAATGCATCAGAGGAGAAGTAAACTCAAAGCGATCAAAATAAATTTCGCTTGGATCAAATCGCAAGCACTGTCGAAGGATAAGTCTACTAATTGGAATGGTTGTGTAATTGTTAAATTAATTCATTCCAAGGAAAAAACGAAGATTAAGAAGTGGAAAAGAAGAACTTTTAAATGTTCCAATAAGCAGTTAGAGAAGGACGGATTTCATTTCAATTACATAGGATAAATGCTACTTATTAAAATTTTCAGTCATTCCTCCTCATTATTTTCGAAATAATTAACCACTTCTTTTCCATTTTTTGATGACTTTTGCTTTGAAGAAAAAAAGGAATTATAAATTTAATTTGCTCTCTTGTGTGCAAAACCGGGTTTAGGACATAAGGAATAAGAAAAGGGAGAGATAGAGCAAGAGGGAGAAAGAGCGAGAGGGAGAGAGGAAAAAACTGATTTCTTTTTCGACAAAATTTAAATTATTTTAAATCAGTTAGGAAAACATCCATGGAGATCGAAAATAGCGTTGAGTTTACGCGGCAAGAAAAGGCATACACTCAAAATGCATTTAGCATTATGAATGTTAAAAACGGAAAATGGAAATTGAGATAAATTGATCGATAACGTCATTTACGCCAATATTACGCAATTTTTGAAAATTTCATTTATTTCAATTTACTTGTTTTTTCAGTGCACGCTTAAATTATTAACTGGTGGGAGAAAGAATCAGTAATATAAGGCCAAATGAATGATGAATGACTGCAAATGAGTATCAATGAGACCGCTGCCATGGTAGCAAATACAGTGATGATGGCAAAAAGGTATTGGTACCAAGTGGTATTACCACGATACCTGCGGTACCTCTTTACCGGTATTACCAGCGGTAGCAACATTAGCAACAACGACATCATCGGTTCGCAACGCATTACTACCAGCAGTTTGTCTCGTATATTGTTGCTGCTGTAAATGTTCCGCAACACTTGACCGTACCTCATTTCCCGTTGGTGGAACCGAAGGAGCAGATGAGATCGTCGACGAGTAATTGCTTAGCATATACTCCAAATTATCACCGCTTACTGCATAATCCAGTTCTGGTGATATCAGTGATGATGGTGCTTCCAGCTGCAATCATTTTAGCTAATCCAAATTTTTCAGAGAATGAAATACTGAAAGTTACAAGTCTGTTGAGTGAAGAAAGAGCGATAAAAAGTATGGTCACGTGAACATTTGAAGTTTGAACAAATGCGGGAAATTCTTTTCAGATATATTAAAAGACAGTTGTAGCATCTACCAATGGAGAGCTTAAAAATGATAGCTAAATTGAATTTGAAGAGAAATATTATTTTAGCTTTAAATTTCAGCAAGTGTAATATTTGAATGAGAAATTTTTTGTCACACAATATTTTGATCATGAAAATTATTCATGATTTCTTCTAACTTGCTGTTGCTTTTGTTTTTAAAGTAGGCGCTAAGGTTTCGTTCTTCTAAATTCCCTCTAACTCTTAAACTTTATCACACTCAACTCGCATATCATTGACTAATAGCCTGAAGTAACGGTATTACGAAGTTAGCCAGCAGCCGCGCTACCTGTGGTTGATAGCTAATCACATTGTGATTGTGATTAGCTAACATGTCGGAAGGTTGTGATGATGTTCCACCGGTGGAGTACTGGGATACGAACGGTTGTTGTTGCTGCTGCTGCTGCTGCTGCTGCTGTTGTTGCTGTTGTTGTTGTAGGCTTTGTTGCGGTATTTGATCAGTTTGATTGTTCAGATGCAAGTGGAAATAATCGCCGCATCCGCCGTTACTACTTGAAAAGGCCAAATTTGGTGGTGTAAAAGGTTGCATCGGATTTTGCTGCAAAAATTAATTTAAATACTAATTTAAAAAAAAAGAAAAATTTTGCTTAAAATAAGAAATTTAAAAAGATGTGAGAAGAATTAAATAGCAAAATTAGAGTAAATAAAAAATGAAACTAGCATGCAGGTAGGGAATTTTAGAAATGAGAAGTATTAAACAAATAAATTACGTTGGTATAATTTATGCTACTTGATTAAATCAAAATTTAAACATCCGCTCATCTTGCCAATTGCACCATTAAAATCTATCTACCAAAATGGCATTTTTTTTTCAAAAATTTCAAAAGAAGAAGAAAGGAATCGACCGGATATTTTCGGATGCAAACTACAAGAAAAAAACGATCTACTCGGATGATGGAACTCATTAAGTGGTCAGTGCAAAAGGACGTAATATGTTGATTGATAGCCAATATGATAACTTTGACTCAAATGCGAGCGATTAAGAAAAAGTAAATTGAAACGGATGAAAGGATAAGCACTTACCAATTGATGACCAAACATCACAAATGGATTAGCGTGGAAAAGCTGAAAGAAAATTTCATTCGTTTTTTTTTGCTTTCAATAAACCAAAATTAGTAAATTCAAATTTTTATTTCAAATCAAAGTTAACAGTGTGGAATTTTATGGAAATGCTAAAAAAAATGTTGAATCAATTTTTTGCAGAAAATTTATGGCATGAATTTAATTTTGTTCTCTAAAATGAAGTTTAAAATTATCAAATTTTCATTGTTTTGTGTAAGTCAAAATCAAAAAATTTTTTTTTAATTATATTTCTCTAAATTAAACTCACATTCATTTCTTGTTTTGCATCAAATGCATTACCCTGATTTCCCAGGCTTGCCAAATCATCGCTAAAATTATAGAAAAAAATTATTATCAAATAAAATAAAATTTTAGTAAAAATTGTTTCCATTCCTCTAATATCACTTACTACCATACACGCATGTATTACTTTGAAAAACTTTCTTATTACTTTAATTGATTTCAATTATTCAAATTATTACAAAATAATAGACTGAAAAATTGAGGGGGAAAAGTCGATTTCACCTATTTCATCCTCAAATTTAACTGTAATATTAGTAGGTGAGAGAAATATATATATATGGTAATACAAACCACAAATTGGTTTTAAACGCGGAATCATCTTTAAGCATTGATGTTAGCCGTGTGGTGCTATTCAGCAATGAATCCAATTCTTTATGATCACTTATCGATAATGCCTTCTGGCTACTAAAGAAACCATCCTGAAATTGCCTTTTTTCCCTAACGAAATAAATTAAATTTTGATAACGTAAACAAAGAAATTGAAGGACTTGCCCGTTCGAAATTTGAAAAAACTTCAAAGGAAAAAAAAACTGATTCCCTAAGTATTTTAGCAATATAAAATGACAGTATGACGACGGATGACTGATTGGTAGAAATGTGATGAAACGAGAAATTTAGGAGAAAGAAGTTGACCTTTGCTGAGGAAACTAATGCAAGAAAGGGTGGAACGACAATTTCGCCGTGTCACTTTACTCAATAACGAAGTATCTATTTCAATTACTTAAACCAATTTAGTGCTAAACGAAGGAAAAATTCCGTTTTCACTTTTCTCGTTGTCCTGAAATTACATCAATCTTATTTACTTATGCTATCACATAAGTGAATAAAATTGCCATTAATTTCTATTCAAATTCTCTTGAGCTAACTGAAACAACAGTAGCAACAATAGCAATAGCAATAGATTTGGATAAATTACAAGTTCCAATAAGTAGCTAAAACAAAAGAAGGAGCAAAATTAGTGAAGAGTTTAAAGGTAAATGAGTCAGCGATAAGATTTTGTTAATTAAAATATATGAAAATTGAAAAAGTTAGCGATTGAAATAAAAAGCAAATATTAGAGATATTCAGTTTTTTACATTTTGAACTAATTATAAATTAATAATTTTTTTGGTATTTGACCACAATTTTTTCAGTTTACTAACTATCGAATGTATGACATTTGTTGACAATTTACCATCGTTCGTTTCAATTGAAGTTCATTTTGCATTCATTTAATTTTTTGTTCTCGAAATGGTAAATTTTTGAAATAAAACAATAAACGGAACCTACCGCTTGTAATGGCGCATGAATGAAGGCATCGTTTAAACTGAGAAGGGAATGAGCGGAACTGACGGTGCTGTTGTTGGTGCTACTGTTATTGCTGGCGGTATTGTCACTTCTGTTGGTACTGTTTGGGATGTTGGTAGTGCCAATGATAAGATCAGTTCTGGTCGACGCTATCGATCGTGCATGAACTGATAATTTGGTGTTACGCCGCCGTCCCGGTCCTGTTAAATGATTGACACCACTTGCCGAACTTGTTATCAATCGTACACTACTTGCTTCCGTCTCTGAACTTGAACTTACGTTTACAACATCGTGATTCTCCAGCTAAAAGTTTCACGTGGTAAGTATGAGGGTTATGAGGGCTGAAATATCATCAAATAACACCTGCTAAATGATTATCACTGTTATCACTATTACTACAGCCATTTATTTTCATTTAAAGCTTTTAAAGAATTTAAAAGTGAAATATGATAATACGGATACAAAAAGTGCAATGGACAATGTGGACACGAAGAGATAGTTTTTTTTTTTCCTTCGTTAATTTCTACATGTTAGTTATCAAGATTGAACAACGAATCTTCTCCATGTCGCAATAGTAATTTAATTATCAAATTATTCAAAAAAATATTCACTTAACAGATTTCATTTTAATAACATCTATTAGATACATTACGGCAATTTGTGTCTTCAAAAGTATGGTAAAATAATGTAATTAATTTTAAATATTTTTTCAAAAAAAAAATCCTGTGAATTGGTGGATGAAAAATGAAGGAGAACGAACATGTCGTCGTTTAGCTGCCGTCGCGTAAGTAAGCGTTTTTTCTAACGGATCGTTCTCGATTCCCGTCATTTCATTCTTCCGCTGATGCATCTCCTTGTGACATTTCAACGAATTCTTCCACTTGAACGTCATGCGACACACGTTGCATTCAAACGGCTTATCGTCGGAGTGAATTCGTTTGTGATTCCAAAGAGTAGAGCGACGGTTGAATCGAGCCTTACACATCTGCATTTCATACAATTAATGCTTCAATTATTGCTTATCTTCACCCAGTGGAACAGCTCAAAAGGATTAGTGAAATTCCTGAATTTGTAAAATTTTTTATTTCAATCAAATTGAAATGCAAATTTTTCTTAAGTAATAAAATTTAAATTAAAATTTTTTTAAGTTACAACTCATTTTGTTCAACGTGAAGGAAGAAGTTAATTTTTAAGTTAATTTAGAATGACATCAACTTATATGCATATTATTTACTATTTCTCATTTTCTATCTTTTTATTTGTTTGCTTTTTTTATTTCATCTGCCATCATCTTCTTATAAATGACAGTTAAAAGTGTAATGTGAAAAGGGTAATGAACTTTTGGCAACAATTTCTTACCAAAAGCTTAACATATTACACAAAATTTATTATGATTTATTTGTTACACCAAATGTTGCACGTGTTGCTGTTGAGCTGAGGAAGTTGTTGAATGAAAATTTAATTAAATTACGATTAGCATGGTTGTGATATGATTAATAATTTTGCTGTTCCTTCCAACTCATTGCACATTTATCAATCAAATATACATCACATCGTCATGTGAAGTGGTGCGGTTTGATATGATATGATACAATATGATTAAGGAAGGCTAATGTGACGAGATGACAGTACCCTCTCATTCATACTGTATAAAAAAAAAGTGAACTTACATTGCATTCGAATGGTTTCTCGCCGGTATGTGAATTTTGATGCTCTTCGAGTTCCATTTTGGACCCAAATCGTGATGAGCACATGTTGCAATTATATGGTCGTTTACGATCAGCCGTTAATGGCCTTCCTAGAAATAGCAAAATGACAAGTAATGAGTAAACAGACTCGAGTAATATTTATTAACTCGTAAATGTAACTCAATGGAAAAAGAATTCAAAAAAATAGGAGTAATATTATGAATTAAAATAATTAAAATATTGACATTACTATTTGTTCACTCAACTTGTCCATTGTGAAATTGAATGTTAGAAAGAATTTTTTAAACTTTTATTTCGTTCATTTTAATTTCGCAGAAAAAAGGCGCAAAATTTAAAGGAAAAATGAAAGAAGAAAGTTTGTCAACATAATGAAATACAAAATAGGAAATTAGTTTTCTAATTAAATTAAATTGGAATTGGAATTATGAAAAAAAAGCGAATGAAGCGATGAGAAATACAGACATGAAAAAAGGAAAAGATATGTGTATCGTATATGCTTATACGTTTAATACGCTTTCGTTTACGTGTAGTGCTCGTTTCAGTAGGTGCAGGATGATATTGACGGTTATAAGTGGGGAAATGAAGGAGCAAATGTCAGAAAAAGAATACCATTTTGATGGATATTGGTGGATGATGAATGAGGAATTTGAGCATTCGTGGTTGCGGTTGTAGCAGTGACGGTGCTTATATCACGTCCGTACAACCGATAATCTGCTGTTGCTGCTAGAAAACCAACAAAATTAATCAATTTTAATTCAAAAAAAAAAAGAGAAAAACACGGATAATTCATCATTTAAACGATAAATTCGTCTTCCGAAAGAATCAGTATCATGCACGCACGCACGCACGCTGTAATCGGCGCAACAATGCTTTATTGTTGTACGTGTGCTTACCGCTCATTACACACCACTTACTTGATAATCAATAAATTCATATGCGTAAAACTTCATATGTTCTACGCATCTTATATTTATCACACCTAGAAAGAAAAAAAGTGTAAATTTCGACTTACAAAAATTTAATCTAATCTGTTCCGTTCTTCAACCTATTAATCGCATACTTTTTTGAAGTATTGGAATAATTTTAGCTTAAACAGAAAATTATACATTGACTGTATGAAATATGAACAACAAAACGTGAGAGCTATCTATGAGTGTAAGACGAAGAAAATTTTGGCATAAATAAAAACAAATGATTTGGTGTGGAAGCAAAGCGAAAGATAAGAAGACGTTAGCTGAATTTTTGCTTGCAAGATTATTTTCATCCATATCAAATTCCAAATATCAAATTATCACTTTTAAAATAGCAAACTATCAAATTTTAAATATCAAATTAAGCTTTCAACTATCAAATTATCAGCGTTATTAGCTGATCTTAATTTTCTAATTATTTCCACACTTATATTTCAATTTAAACATTGAGATTAAAATTTTCATTATTGTTTTAATATTTTTTTGAAAATCGGAAGTCTACAATTTATAGAAAAAATTGCTCAAATTTAACAATTCATTTCACTTCTAAAAAAACAATGAACAGAATTTCATCAAAGAATTTATAATAATACTTACTGGTACCATTGCGAGATTGCTGCTGTTGTTGCTGTATGCTCGTGATGTTACCGTTGTTGCAACTGCTATTGCTGTTGCTATTTTCATTATTGTTGCTGTTGCCTTGGCTGTCATCGATATTGCTGTTGTTCGTGCTGTTATTGTTGCTGCTGTTTGTTGCGTCTACCGTATGCGTAGTTGTGCGCTGATTGGATGACACTGGTGATGAGGATGACAGGGAACATGACTCGGAAATACCGGATGAAGTTGATTGTTGCTGACTTGTTGCGGTCACTGCTACAACTACCGCCTGTGGCGGAAGAATTTGTTGTTGCTGCTGTTGTTGTGATGATGGTGGTGGTGGTGGTGGTAATGTTGTTTCAGTTTTCACCAAATATGGATTATGCAAATATCGAGCTGGAAGTGACTGATGCACTTCCATGATTCAAATATTTTGTACTGAATTATCTCTTGTTCGTTCTTATTGTCTCTCTGTTCTGATTCTAAATTGTTATCATCTGTTTCGAAATCGATCAATGATAATTATATTGCATTTAGGATGAAGTGCCGGATGCACGGAAAATGTTTCGTTTAAAGTCAGCAAAAATCCTCAACTCCAATGAAATCGTTGAATGTTTCCGGTTAACATGATCGACCAAAAGTTATTCTAAAATATATTCGACATTACTTTTTGCATTCAATACTGAAACAACGCCAATTTATCAATACGTCCACCTGCTTTCTTTTTTAAACTTTAACTAACTATTGAAATTTTTTAAACAATTTAATAAAAGAATTAGTGTAATCTGGTTCAATAAATGCAAGCCGCTTGAAATCTCAAAAATGTAAAAGAAATAATTAAGCATTAATAAGTGGTGAAATCATATCGAAGTGTAATTTAGTAATGAAAAGGAATTAATCCATTTGCAAAACGAATGAATGATTTATCCGTACGACGGAGAGAATCATTGCGAAGTCGCACCATCGAAATCCTACTTGATGCTAATTATGCAAATAATACGTAATGCAGCAACTCACTTTTTACCATTTTACTTCATTTGTACACTTTAAAAAGCCAATTGCTTGTTTAATAAAATGCTCGATGATTATGGTAATGCTATCACTAACAATGAGAGTACAATTGGTAGAGGAGAAGCAGTGAATGTGATAATATCGAAAGTTTGTGGGGAAATCTTTTAATGTTGGCGACAATTTAAGATGACAATAAGCGATGGTGCAAAAAAAACCATACATATTTGATCAGATAGCATTCAAATTTGTTGTTACGCTTGAAAGGATGAAAAAAGCGAACAATCGTTTTGCTAATTGTTTGGGAAAACAGTTATCATTACTGATTAGAGTTGATGCATTGATATTACTGTTTATGCAAATGTGAGAAAAGTCATTGACATAATGATGATAGAATAGTACTCATTAGTGTTAGCAGGAAATAAACAGTAAATACAAATTGGTCAAGAAGGCTAACTGCAACAGGGGCGGAAAAAGAAGAGAAGAAATGAAGGAGAGGAAAGGAGAGAGAGAGAGAGAGAGGGAGGGGGGAGAGAAGAGAAAAAGGGAAGAAGGAGAAAAAGTAGGTTCAAAGTATCGAACAGGAAATGAAATAATTTCGAATGAAACGGTAATCAGTTGGCTTACAATTGATCGGCGCATTAAGAAGGAGAAAAAAGAACTGTTCAACTAAACCGTTAAATGTTTTTTATCTCTCTCTCCCTTTCTCTTTCTCTCTTCGTCCTTATTTCATAACATCCCACCCCTCCCGCCCTCCTTCACGACACCCGCGATCTCGTAACAAATAGAATTTCAGGCGGGGGAGGGGAGGGAACTCGAAGAAAAAGGTTAATGTGGCGAAGAGAGGGAGGAAGAGAGGGAGGGAGGGAAAGATGGTGTCGTAATGATCGGTACAAGAGTGGAAAAATATATCTGATGATTTGGGTGTGGCTTACATTCCTCAATTAAACTTCAAATGCGCCAATTGTTGATTGTGCGCGCAATAAATTATTACCCATGCTTTCCTCCTGCTCGTTTCGCCTTCCTTTTAGATTGAAATAGGATGACTGTTGGGGTTGGGTTTATGTAGAACAGGTAATTTTGGGTCGAAATAATAAATTCCTTTTTTTTTCTCGAAAAATTTACTTTGTCCGTCAATAAAGGACAATGCAAACTTTCGAAATTTGTTTTTAAAAAAGGAAAAAAAAAAGGAAACGAAGAGAATTAAGAAACACACACACACACATACCCACACACACATACACACACACACACACACACACATACGCACACACGCAACAGTAAAATGATTTCATCCATCGTTGTTGATGCCGTGGAATTGAAATATTCATCGTTTTTCCTCCTTTTCTTTTCTTTTCCCAAAAATTTGCAACACGAAGAGAGTGTGTTGCTATTTCTATATAACTAGTAATAAGCTAATAAACTTACAGTAAGCAAACAATCTTAAACAAATATATGAATTGTCGAAATTACTCTAATTAACAGCTTATCCTCTCATTCCTGTAAATGATGCTAGCGATGATGTTTGCTTTGATTTCGTTTCTCTAAAAACCAAATTTAACATGAAATACGCAATCGTTTTTCATTCTTAGCTACTTTCAAGGCGTTCTCTCTCTTTCACTTGCAACCTTTCATTTCATTTCATTTCATTTCGCTATAATTTTAACCGTTCCTTCTCGAAAAGGATGAAAAGGATGTGTCCACATATGTGTAAGCTATTCGGCTACTCGTTAGCATCATCGTTATTCAAAACAAAATGTGAAATTGGATAATGAATTGTTTCTAATGTATCACTTCAATTAGTGTAAAAGTGTTCGAGCAAAAACATTAATTTATATCAGTAAATTGAAATGAATGCCTGCTAAGAAGCAATAAAATTACGTATGATATTAGTTGTCGAAATTATTTGAAATATTGCAAATTAGCTTTTTATATTTTATAATTATTTGCTGTCGGTTAATGGGAAGTGATGAATGAATGAAAAATAGGTTAAAATATAGTGGAAAAAGAAATTATGGATAAAGAATGGAAATGGAAGATTTGAAAGAGTAGAAGTAGTTGTATTAAAAGATATAGGAATAGAGAACTTTTGACGACTATTAGCAAATGAGTTAAGCAAAATAGCAATAATCGAGAAAATTCAGTTGTCATAATGCTAAATGAATTTATATTTAACTAATTAATTTCGTATTTTAGAAAAAGCTTTTGCTTGTTCGCTTTCTTCGAGTACGTCAAATAATGCTAAAGAAAGGTGAATGTATTAGTAGCATATGCTGAAGGATAAGGGATATGGAAGAGGTTGCTGATGTTTAGTTTATCGTTCGCTTCATTTGTTAGCATAAGGATAATTTGAATGGAATCGAACGATCTCCGCTTCCCTCTCTCTTCAACAAATGTAAACGTGAAGTTTTCTGTGATTTGGAATACAATGTAACGATCACCGATCACGTTAAAGCGTGTGGTAGCATCACCGAGCTCCTGCTCCTTGGAGAGGAAAAGTGATGGGGAAGGTCAAGTAGAATAAGCTATATGGAATGAAGGTAAGTCGAAAAGTTTCAGCAAAATTATGCACCGGTAATTTAATGCATAACGGACAATTCACCAACATTTTAGTATGGATCGAGGAGTAGAGGAAGGGAAAGGAAGCTGCAAGAAGTAAGCAATTAAAAATGCTGATAACCTACTCAAATTTTAGGAACAATTAATTTATGCCATTCCGCGATATCTTCCTTTCCTACGCATTCAAAGCCTCTAATCATACTGGGTGTTCAAGCTAAAACGGTCGGAAATTTCAATTTGCGACATTTAACGAATGGAAATGTTTTTCAGTTGAAATAAATAAGTCATATCGACAAAAAGAAGTGGTCATTTGAAAAGACAAAGAGAGGGAGGAGGAGGAGGAAGAGAACAGGGTAGCGGAGAAATGACTGATCGGCTGCCATGTAATGTGATTATCAATTAATAAATGACCGCGATAAGGTCATTTGCGCATTTGAAGACACTGAAATATTTGACATTCTGTTTGTGTCGAATAAAGCAAAGAATGCACGGAGAGGAAACTGAGAAAGCAACTGTAGCTATCAACTAACTTCATATAATTAGCAGAAAAAAAGAGGCAATTCAACTTTTTTTAAAATAAATTCCGCTGACAGCTCATTCATTCCTTAGGTATGTCAAAAAATTTGAGAAGAAAAAAAAGCTTTTGTCACTTTTTCCCCACATAATAATATTTAGGCTAAGCGTTAATTAAATTTGCAAGGGAGGAGTGGACGGACAGTGTTAGCTTTCATCTTCAGCTAAGTTTGCAAAATTTCAAATGACTATAGTAGTACAGGCTAACAGAAATGATAGCAAGTAACACACATGGGGAGAAAATCGGCTCGCCTCGACAATTTCCTTTCATCTTTTCCATTTCATTTCATTTCATCTGTCTATCTATCTATTTATCTGTCTATCTCTCTGTCTACGCTTCCACATTTATCCATCTCATAAACTTTCTCATTTTGTGAGAGATTTCACCGTTTCACTGTTTCTTATCCTAACTGCCACCAACGCCTTTCAAATGGATAATTTCCAAAAAATTTTTTTTGTTTTATTTTCTAAGCATTTTTCATCGCAAAAGCTTGAGGAATGTGTTTCCTCCGGAACATTTTCCATTCACACTTATAAATGCTAATAAATCCCTTTTAGTGTTGAAATTATGAAAATTTGCATTTATTAGTAATTGAAATTTGAATACTTTAAACGAATTAAAATCGGTATTAAATATTAAAATTATCAACATGTGTTTGTGAATGAGTCAAAGAAGAATATTAAGGATTACTTTGACTAAAACATTTTTCTCATGCAATTCTGATGAATACGAGGAATGGTGGTGAGTCTTTGCCAACACTGAACTAACTCATTAAATTATTATCAATAATTTGTCAAATTACTTGCTATTCAAATTATTCCAGTAGCTTTGTTTGAAACGAAATGTACATGTCATTAATTTAGAGTAATAAATAAATAGCAGTATTTCGACACAAACATTTTCGCTAAACAACAGAATAATGACAAATAAATCAATAGTTATCGATCAACCAGCCAACTAATTGATTAGACGATTAATTAATTAATCAGTCATAAATATAACTATTATCCTTTTTCCTCCTAATCCATTCTTCATGATGAAATATTTGAGGATGATTGGAAGCAAAAAAAGGGAGAGAGAAAGAGAAAGAGAGGCCTTTTGGTTGTGAATTCAAAGATCGGAATAGAAGGCGGATAATCTGTTTCATTTTTCAATTAACTTTCAACTTTTTAAATGGGAGGCATGTGATTGATCGAAAGAACGGAAACAGAAGCGGTAATGAGTGGTAGTAAAAAGGTAACGGTAATGGAAGAAGAAGAAATGAAGAAGAAGCCGATATGGAACAGGCGCAATTGCTTGAAGCAACAACTAGTAGGTATATAGCTTTAGCTCGAGCTTCACTCTAACCTCAGCTCTAGCTCTAACAACAGCAGTCTCAGCTACATATCAAAAAGCTGAAAGTGTTGGAGTGACTGGAGAAAAGACGTAGTATACTACTACTAGGTCATTTCAACCTTACTGCCTCATCCCTTTCAGCCTATCTCTAACTAACTAACCTAATGCTATATATCTAACATTGAGCTCTCACTGAAGCAAGAAACGAGCGATTTGCTGAAATAGAGAGCAAATCAGATTGTGAAAGAGATTGAGCATTTCAAGAAAAAATTTTTGTAAAAAATTAATCAAACTTTTCAACCGATCTATCATTATCAGTATTAGCATAAAAAACTGAAATTTACATGAAATACGAAAGAAATTCTCACTTTAACATATCTGACAATCAAATGTCTCATAAATGCCTTCCATAAAAAAATCCATAATTATCTAATAATTCTATCCGTAAATAAGTAGATAAAGGTAAACAGGTGAATAGGTAAACAAATGAATTGGCAAATCAAATAGGTGCATATTCGAATTTTGAAGCATTTCTTACAGTTTCATCTTTCGTGTGAAAAATTTATTCCTTAAATTTAGTCACTAAAAATTGAATAAAAAAAAATTAGATGGAACGTCTTCAATATCACATACCATTTAAAACATACCCGTCATACATTGAGAATGATATAGCTATACCAAATTATGCCCCACAAATGCTGTCAAAAATTTAAACGGCTTTTGAAAAGTAAGAAGGTGGAAATTTTTACAATAAAGATGCAATTAATATATTGATTAAGCTTTTAGATTTTATTAATTAATCGTTTGCTCACATTAAACTAGTGCCGGTAATTAAATTTTAATACTACAAGCTAGCAGCGAAGGAGGAAATTTCAGCAAGAAGAAAAACGTGCCAGCGAAAAAGAACGAGGAAATTCTGCAAAAATCCATTGTGCAGTGCAATTTTTGTAAATTTCTGAATATATTTTATAATTTAATTGCAAAAAATTTTTAAGCAAAAAGGAGAGAAATAAGATAGCAATAAATAGCCTAAGTAATGAAAAGAATGAGGCAAAAAAAATAAACAATAAATTAATAAAGTCAGGCGACAACTACAACTACAGTTGCAGTAATTAAAAAACAAATAAATTAAATATGATAAATTAGAAAGTTAAAAAAAATATTTGCTTGATCAAGCCGTTGACAAATGATGCATATCACATTAATCAGAAAAAAAACGACGTAGAATGAGTAAATAATAACTTATTTAGCTTATTTTAAATCAATAATTATCATTATCACCGCTATTTTTCAAACGCATTTAGTCTTCGCCTGTTTTTTTTGCTGTCAACAAACCATACACTTCCACACACTCTCATTCACACGTCAAACACGTCAAATTTTATGTTACGTCAGGTATAAATACCGTCCATCGAAAAGAAAAATAAAAAAAATAGGGAAAAGAAGAAGACAGATACGAATTCCAATTAGTACTGCGCTCAATCACTAATCAACACTTTCAGTGTTACTATTAATAATTACGCTTAATTTAATTTGTTAATAATAGTAATAAAAATTTTGTTTTCTTAACTGAATATGAAATTGAAATGAAACTACAACCATCGATTGATTGCTGAAGGAAAAAAGAATATGATTTTGAAAAAAAAAAACGATAATATTAACAACCGTCATTGAGAGTTTCAATGAAGTAAATTAGGCGCACAGCTGAGTGATCGATTTGAAATACGTGTGAAATTCGTAAGTTCAATTTTAACTCGTGAATAATTTCATTCCTTCCCTATTTCTCATCCCTTTTTTCCGTAAATATTTTTCCAACTGATAAATGATCAAATGAAAAAGAAAATGATAATTTATGTCATAAAACGAACGGATGTAAAATGCCCGCTCTTTCATTCATTCCTTACCCAGCCATTTTCCTGTGACCCTTGACCTATGCTAATGTGTGTATTTGAAATATTATAAGTTCAAGCAATAAATATTCTTTCTGACAATCAACAGCGATAAAAAGTTGCTAAATAACCAAACGTATATCAAAGTTTACTTTGCAAAACTATCGCTTATGTATCGTTGAAAAAAATCAAAAAAGTTTTTAAAAAACAATAAATATTTAAAATGTACTGAAATTACTCCAATAAAACGATTAATATTATAATTAATTAATAAATCTAAAAGTAGCGGGGGATGATAAGCGATGTGAGGGAGTGATATTTGTCCATTCGTCCGTCCATCCGTCCATCCACCCATCCATCTATCCATCCATCTATCCGTACTACTACCACACCACCACCACCACCACCACCACCTACTACTACTACTACTACTACTGCCACCACACCAAACATTTTTATCATCAACAACCACAGAGAGAGCAACAGACTGATTTGAACTCTTTGTCGTACCGGTTCATCACGGCAAGAAATATTCCAAGTGTAGCAAGCAGCTGTTCCTGAAATAGATTGTTCCAGGCGATATAAGAGTGAAAGGTGAAAGTAGACAAGATCAAACCTCGTTATTGGGCACACAATGCAGGGGAAATTGGCGTACGTGTAGCACCTAATGACGCATGCATTACCAACAATTGTTACAGGCTGAGTACTACTGATACTGATAACTAACATCAGGTGACTTTCTTGAAATTTAATACTATCAACCATCAATGCTAATAGAAAACACTAACTAAAGAGGCAAAAGCTTTTTCTCATTCCAAAACAACTCAATATTTTGAACTTGTTTTTACAAAACCAAATTTTTTAGGATAATTTAACGAGACAATAAACACCGATAACGAATGTGTCATCACTCACTGCACGTGTGCATTATCATCGTGTCCGCGAACTTTGCATATAGTATAATTTACAGAAAAAAAATGCGAAAGGCCAATTTGATATTTGAATTGTCGGCTTTCCAATTTACTGTCTTTGATATATCGTATGAATAAGTGTTGTGTGCTTCATATTGAGTAACTCAATCAACGGATGACGAATTATACAGCATTATGAAGATTCAGAGATGAACTTCTTTCTGCAGTCGAAATCCTCTCTGATAACCCCGAATAGCCTTTGAATAATTTCAAAACAAAACAACATTGGAACTGTTGCTTTTTTTCTTCTCATTAATCCAATTAATTATCTAATTAAATTACCAATGTGTCTGTCTATTTAAAACTGACGTATCACGCCTCAAATATCCAAAAATATTGAAAAAGAAAAGAAAAACGAAATTTGTGACGGTTAACTCACCAACCTCCACTCGTTTCACCTGTTTTATTTAATTAAAAAATTATCAAAATTATTATTTCCCATAAATTTATTTTCAAAGTAACAACGCAAACTTTAGTTAATGTGAAATGGTAGAAAAGTAGGGGCAAACTTAGAATTCATTGAAACATTTTTCTTTTTGAAAAAAAAGGAAGGAAAGGAACAAAGGAATACTTAGATTAGAAGCAAACAGTGCTAAGGTAAAGGTAATATACCAAATGATCGATGATTCCTTCATTCATTAGTTTTCATCGGTAAAAATTGAAGAAAATGAAAAATGAGACAAATTTGGTAAGGAAGAGGAAATGAAATTTCTTCAATGAAAAAAAAAGCGAAAAGCTAATTAAGAATAACACTACGACATTTCCGCCATCAAACCTCACCAGCGTTTTCTCTTTTTTAATTTTAGACAAAAAATCGTTCTTTTTTATGAAAAACTTTCCACTGATATTTTGTTTTTTTACAAGTCAGTCAATTGATTTCAAAAGGATCAGTGGAAAAAAAAGGAAAGAAATAAAACAGGTTTTTCTGCCTCTCTTTGGTTTTTTAAAATATTTTCAAGTTGATGACCAGCCTAAGATTTACTTTGAGCCTTCAGGATAGAAAACGGAAAGAAAATGAAAACAAAGAGAACGTACAAAAAGTGGAAATAAAAATAAAATAAGTGAAAAGAAGGAAGAAAATGTTCTAAGCAAAAATAAAAGAAATAATAAAAAATAAAAAAATTTAAAAAAGGGAATAAAGAGATTCGAAGAGAATGTATTTAGGAAATGCGTATATTTATAATGCATTGATATGTAATAGCAAAAAAAGTTAATTATTTATTAAGGAAAGAAAAGAAAAGCATTTCTTTTTCAACTCACTGCTACCTCATTGCTAACAAATTATCAAACTTGTAAAAATTGAACTTTAGCTAATTTTCCAAAAAAGAACTTTTTTCCTCTTTTTAATCAAATTTCACGACACTATTTTTGCATTTAAACTTCTCATTCTAACTACTTACGAAGTACCAATTTTTTCAACACTCTTAAACTACTGAAATACAGCAGATCACGCAACGAAAAAATTTAGAGTTCACTAAATCATTTCACACAATTGAACTTATTATTTGTTCGAAAAAAATTTTAGGAATTAAAGTGTTCAAAAAATCTTTCATAAATGCTTTACTAAATAATATATATATATATATATTTAACCATAAGAGAAACTTAGCTAAACCATTAGCTCTTTATCTGTGTAATAAATCATTTTTCTCTTTTTTTTGTCTTTACAAGTGACAGAAGTCATTTCAAACTATTTCACTCTCTTCCTTACTTTTTTCCCTTGCAATTTTTGAATTTCAAAACTGTTCGTTCGTTTGGTCATTTGGTACTGGTGCACGGAACGGCACTTAATAGACGGTGGATAGCCTAATAGAGTGTGAAATTTGTGACAATTGTGATGAAATTTGATGTGTGCAAATGTTAGCAAAATTTTTTTTTTGAAAATTCTTAAGAGGAAATTGGAATAGCTGCTAAGTAAGTGATATTTTGTGGTTTTTTTAATGAATTTAACGGAATTGAATTAAATTGAATTATTTGATTTGCTCATTTCAAAATTTTGCTTGAATTACATTTTTTCCAATTCCTAAAGAATGAGAAAGCAAAAGATTTGAATATTTTAATCTTGAAGGTAATATTAAAAATGGAAATTAAATCGAACTGTTAGGAATGATTCGTCACTGATAAGATGGGATATAAGATGAAGTGATGAGTGATCAAGAAGCAGTTCTTTGGATCCACGTTTCAGGTTACCGTTACATTCATGAATTGATCTTAGCTAATGTAGCAAGTGGTAGTGACATATCAGTTAGCCTAATCAATTCAATTAAAGATTTATCCTACGATTGATCAAATGCACGCTTTACTTCGGTCATTCTTGACCAGTAGGTATTCTTCTTGATTGTAACGTAGTGCTAAGCGTGGTGATTGCCTTGTAATTAGTAAATTACTCATTATCATCTTAAAAAATATACAAAGAAATGAACAATTCATATATGCGAAATATTAATTTAGGAATGCTTTATCAAAATATATCCGCAGAATCAGTAAATGATCAATTTAGAAGTGGCTAATTGAAATTGAAATTTTTCAATTGGGAAAAGATTAATGAAAGGATATAATGCAACAATGCATTCAAATGTCAATTAACTAACGAAACAGATCGATTGGAACACAAAAGAGAAAGTATTCCTTCTTTTTTCAGAAAGAAAAAAAATTTCTACAACGCTAAATTCATTCTTAGCGAAATGTAAGCCATCCATCCATAATTTAAGGTTTGTTGATGTTTGTGTTGGTGGTGAAATGGAAGAGGAGGTGATGTTGTAGAAGAAAGCTTCAATCTCCGTAAGAAGCATTTTTCATATTTCTCAATCGAAAACTGGGAGAGGAAGAGAGAGAGAGGGGGAGAGAGGAAGACAGGGAGTAGGGAAGTGAGAGATACAGAGAGGAGGAGATAAGGGGAGAGAGCAAGTGAAAAAAAAGAAAATGAAAAAACATAATTTTTTAAAGTTTTTACCACAGACCAGAAATCCTAAATCCTGAAACTGAAACTTCTTCTTCTGTTTTCCCGTTTTTTTTTGCTAAGACAAAAATAATAAAAAATCTCACGTCGCACGAATAAACCGTGTTAGTAAAACAGAGGAAAAAAAAAGAAAAAGGCGGTTGAAAAAAAAAACATAAGACAGTTAGAACGATTAAGATGAAATGAAACGAAACATGAAATTAAATATGAATGAAATGAAATGAAGTTGCTGTCAGCGCTATGCGGTAAATGTAAGCATAAATTTTAGTAAACTTTTCAGGAAACAAATCAAAACTGATGCACAAAGTGGTGTTAGCGGTAACATAGCGGGAAGAAGGATGAGAGGAGAGAATTTCGAGTTCATAAGTCGGGTGGACAATTGCCTTGAAGAAGAAAGAGGTCGGGAGGTTTGATCGCTGCTGTCATTCGTCCTCAACGATCGGCAACACTTATAGCTTATCGGCGGTAAACAAAATTTTCCTCATTATGCTTTGAACAGTTGCGAAATAGCTTCAAAGCTTCGGTTTCTTTTTTTTTACCAAAGTAATTAATAATGCAAAAAGCGTACGTCGTGCGACGGTATTTGTGAATGCGCTAAAAGGCAGTTGGTTGAAAGATAAAGGAGTGAGTTAAATGAAAGGAAAGGGAGAAAAAATGGACGTTGAAGGTTAATGAATAATTGGTGCGCATACATTAATCGTTGTTTGTAAAAAAGTTTCGTCAAAAGCGATTTGTCAGAAGTGACTGCTACTGCTGCTGCTGCTGCTGCTGCTACTGCTGCCACGACGATGACCACTAAATGAGAGCTATAAGTTTAAGTGAGATAGCCTGGAATGAGTAACATTTCTGTCCGACTACGATTATCCTCAAATTCTTTCATTTACCGCAATCGAAATGTGCAATCAGTGAACCTATCGAGTGGTTAGTTAAATGACCAGGGAAGTCAGCTGTCTCGCGCTATTCAACACTAACTAACTAATGAACCAGTTAATTTGTTAATTCAATTCATCAATCCCTTTCATCCTCACTTCTTCCTTCACTCACAAGGAGAAAGCAAAGTCGACCACCGGCCAAACAAACAATTAACCTATTTTAAGCAATTCCCATATCAACAACCTTATCAGTGCAGTTTTTTTTCCACACAACAACCTGCAAATTATCACTAACATATTTTCAACAATTTCTTTTCCAACAATTTTTTTCGTTCGTTAAATTTAAAACGCGGAATTTCAGTAAAAGAAAAATTGAAATGAGTGAAAAATATGGAAAAATCGAGCAAAAAAGAATAATTCGAAAAATTCTATAGATGAATTCATAACAAACATTTACTCTCTCATACCGTTTGTAGCTAAGATAATTAATCAATTTCTTTCTTGAATATCTAAAAAATTGATTTTGCAAACAAATTTCACTTCTTTTCTGATTCATAGAGAAGATTTATCTGTCTGTAAAAATAAGAAAGAAATATTTTTGTAAGTCTCATTTTTCTTTAATACAATATGATAGACGAAAAAGTTAGTAAAACAAATACTTTATTTGTTCTTTTGAGAAAAAATTTTCAAATTAATAATAGCAAATTGGAATACCAAAAGTGTCGCCATTTATGTCAAAATATTCCAAGGACGGGTGGATATCCAATAGTAACTATGAAATATTTGGAATGAGTGATAAATTACTCAGGTTTGCTAGGGCAGTTAACCTTGACTGGTCGGACACTCAATTAGTGCAAGACAAACGGGAGGAGATAGATGGACAGATGGATTCCTAGCATACAACTCAATTAACTCACTCATATCTCCCTTCATCTTCGATCTTCCTCATTAGTCGAAAGGTCACTCTAGCAGCAGATGAGGACAAAAAAGTTCAAATGCAGCATCTTCTGCCCTTTCATCGAAAACTTTTATTACCAATTAATATATGTACACATACATACATATGATTTGGGTGCCACGTAAAGGCTCTTTTAGCGTGCTTGAAATGATAACGGAAATTGTTTTATTCATTGATGCGATGCGTTGTTCATTTTGTTTCTTTTCTTATTTAGTTTCTGATATATTCAATTTCAAATACTGCTAGAAAGTGTGATGTGGTGAAACATAGCAAATGATGATAGTTTGTATTTGAAAAAAAAAACATTGTTTAAAGCATAAAAATTAATTAATTACTGCTCACTTTCATTTCGTCAAATAAACTTTGCTTTTTCTCCGAGATAACATCTCAGTCGTCGTTTAATTTACTAAAAATTTCATTGGAAATTTTTGTTATATCATATTAAACAATTTGTTCCAAATTTTCAGCGAATTCTTTGCTGTGCTAGGAGGGAAGTGCAAGCTGAACTGATACTATCAGTGATAATAAGATTGTAGGGATGATAATATGAAAGCTGCAACGATTCATTCATTCACTTCCTCCTTCCTTCCTCTTTTCTCCTAGTTATTCATTCATTCATTCATTCATTCATTCATTTCCTTCCTCCCGTCAGTCATATTAAAATGGAAAAAAATGAAGGAAGCAGCAGGAGGAAAAGATAATGAAATTTAGTTACACCCATAATAATTGATAACAATTAATCATTGCTTCAAATTTCTACTTCTCATATAACTGAGAGGTCAATATTTGTGCAACCGAAGAGCAACTGAAACTGAGAAGGAAGGATGATGGAATTAATGTGATTGTGAAATGCGCGATGAAAACGGATCCATTCATTACAAATACGACGAAATAGTTCGACCAATTTGGAGAAGAAAAAAAAAGGTAAGTAAGAATCGGTCATCTTTCAAGGATCGTTGAGTTCCTTTTCCCTCTCCCCCATCTCTCTCACCCTTTCTTTCCTCTTCAGTTTCGCTCCCTCTCTTCTCCGCTTTTCTTCCCTCCAGAGAGGGAGAGAGAGAGAGAGAGAGAGGGAGAGAGGGTGAAATATTTTACTAGGAAATATTAAAAGGAATGAAAATTTAAATTTTTGTGTTAGCTACTACTGATCCTTCGTGGCTTGCTCGTTGCCGCTACGGACCACGATGAAGCAAATGCAATGAAATTGTAGCAGTGATAAGTGCTGGTGAAATTGGTGGTGATAGTTGTGATTGCGGAATTGGTGCCGACGACGGCAGTGGTAGGTAGGTAGTGTGGGGATGAGATGAGATAGTGCTGCTACGACGGTGATAGTTGTAGAATTTGGGAAACGGTTCCGAGTTGTGCCGACCGAACCAACCAACCTATCTATCGTCCATCCGATATCGAAATTTCTGCTCGGAGAATAGAGCTAGGAGGAAAAAAAAGAAGAAACTGCTATAGCTTATTGTACGCCATGCCTAAATGCATTATCGATGAAGCGATAGCCGAGGCAATGCAAGAGCTGTGCTATCTAATTGAAATTTCCTCATTACTACTACTCATGAAATGATTGCGATATCAGTTTTTGATGGCAAGTTAAGTGTGCATCACTGCACACACTTACTTTTATTATTGTCTACGATAATTGTTAATTACGACCGTAGCAGCAACAACAATAGTCGTAGTGATAGCAACAACTATTCCCATTGTGTGGTGGTAGTATCGCTATGATTTATTGATATTATTATTACTGTCAATGGTTACTGTTATTGTATGTTTTCACAGCTCTCTTGCGGCACTATTTCCTTACTTTCATTAGATTTTAATTAATTTGGAAGCAGAAAATAACTGTTTAGTGCAGTGAAAAGCTCGAGGAAAGTGTTTGGGATTTCGAAATTGCGGACAATATCGCTGTGTTTGATATGTTTTTGCTGAATGATAAACATTTATTTGTCAAACGGTTTGTGCTTAATGTTTGCGTAACAAATGAAATAAGCGCTCGCTCGCTCGCTCGCAACAATAAAAATAATGATTACTTTGCTAGTAAAAAAAAGTTGAATTTTAATGAAATTTGCTAATTTTCTCGTTTATGATTAAATGACTGAGGGAATTCCTTCTTTTTCTTTCTTTCGGCGTGCGCTATATTATGAATTTAAATGAGAAATTGTGGTCGATAAGATTTCCATTGAGGACAGGGAGTGGAGGATGAGTGAGGCGAGGCGGTGAATGATTGTAGGGAGGAAGAAGTTGTGAAATGAATACTACCGCCCGATGATCGTCATCATCGATGATCATCAATGGTTTAATGACCTTCAAGAAATCAGTCTCGCCCTGTTATCAGTGATGGCCATCAGTGAATTCCCCATTCAGATGCCTTTGATTGCGGCATTTCAGGAAGTATGAAACGGCTACCCATGCTGACTGATTAACTGGACGATGATGATCTTCTCTGATTGTACCCTAATTTAGATAGAAATTTTGTTGATCTCAAAAATGAATGATCATCTATCAATAAATCACACTCGACAGCTTTTAGACCTCTTTCTATTCATTGGAGCCACTATTCACCAATTTTATTCACCTTTTTTTCCTTCCGTTTAAGAAAAGCCATTTCATTAAACACTCACTACTATTATTACCGCTATTATTATTGCTAGCACTGTTACTTATACTACAAATTATGGAAAGATTGATTGATGAAGAGAGGAAGCAGTCAGTGATTTGGCATCACTTGAGGATTTCAATCTTTGGAAGCGTAGCATGACGTTCCGTTATCATAGATACTTTCATTAATTAATTACCGTACCTCCCAATCAGCAAGCAATATTACGTTAGAGTATACTTGTATGCAGTTGGAAATTTAGGTATAACTGAATGCCTGGTGATAGATTGAATCAGTACGATCATAAAGGTACCACTCGTCTGTTCTATGAACGATACTTCCCCAGTGATAAACATTGCTTTAGTGATAACAGCAGCTATAGCGATGGTAGTAGTAGAAGATTGAATAAATGCATAGATTTTGCTGAAAGCGATTGACGATAATATGAGATCGCTAAATCATTTCATTCAGTCGAAACTAATCTAAGCAATCGGTTGCTGCTAATTATATTGTTTACTGATTGAAAATTTGAAATGAATAATATTTCAGAAATTTTAAAACTATCTCGAATAGAAGAAGCTGTCTGGCTGTTGCACAAATTAACTTTCTTATTTATCTTCAACAACTGCTAACCGGATCATTTCAATTTAGTCAGCAATTATTATGCAAGGAGAGGAAAAACTTTCCCGTACTACTGCTACTGCTACTGCTACTACTAACTACTTCATCTCGTTCCACCAGCAATAGACCATTACTATTCGATGCCCTCAAGTGTACTGATAAAATGATAAATTAGAAGTGGCGGAAGTAATTATTCTTTTTCTTCTCTGATTGAACGAATTATTATTATTCATCTAAGAGTGATTTGGAAGGGAGTAAATAATGAAATTAGAGATTACATAAATCATGCCGAAAAGTGAGCGGAAAAGTCCCCTTAGTCTACAATTCAGCTCTATCACATCTAATCCATCCCTCTTCCTCGTCCTTTCATCAACTGATACTTTCGGTTTTCTCGCCCTCGCCACTTCACACACTTTGAAGAGCAATGAGGAAATGAAATGAAACAAGCTGAATTAAGTATGAAACGGTAATTAAAAATGAAAAGGTGCAAATGCTGTATGGATGACGATGCTGCTGTTTTCGGTCCAGCTGATTTTCGAAGCGAACGGCAGAAATGTCAGATAGAAGCTGTTATCACTGGACTTGATCTGCGCTCAATTGCGCCATCAGTCGTCATCATTATCACTATCATCATCAATATCACAATTCAATATCAACATTACTTTATTTTATTTCATTTTTTTTATGCAAAAAATATTCCTACCCTTTGACTGCCACGCACCACACAAAGAAAAAGCAACGAATTCTTTGCAACAGCAATCAACAAATCCTCCCACGCATTTTAGTAAAACTATAGTACAGTTAGTTAAACTACGATTGTCACAAATAACATCACGTAATATGTGATATGACCGACTTGTCAATCGATATAGCTACTAAAAATCGGCGTAATTTGGTGCAGTAATTATGCGTTACAAAAAGTACTCGCATCCATAACGCTTTACGTACGTCGTAAATTAATTGTTTATGATTCATCCGATAATCAGTTATCATCAATACATGCATATAAATGTATACGCTCCTAATCATAAATACTAAAATATCTACGAAATATATGCATTTATACAAATATTAGAAACACATTAAATAATCGTAAGTAAATTAATTGCAATTTTTTTAATAAAATTTTTAAAATTCGTTCATTGCCGCACATATTTTGTTTTTTCTATTTTTACTGTTTGTTATAATTAATATATATATATATAAATTTCAATTTTTATTCAATATTCTATGTTACTTTCTATTCGACTTATGCTATTTCAATGTTTATCATTTCGCTGCTTCTTTCCTTCTTCCCTAATAGATGGATTATGTACTTACTTAATTTTACACAATTGTATACGGTAATCTGTTATGTACACAATATCAGCTTATAATGCCAATTAAATCTCTACAAACATATGCACACACTAAAGAGACAGAAGGAGAGGGAGGAAGAGAGAGAAACTTTATTGGGTTGAAGTCCATAACGATTGCGTCATTTTAACCTATCACACTTAGACCGAAAATGATAGTGACATAATCGACCAAGCGGTATCTTTTTAACCATGAAAAATTTACGCAATTAAACGATAAAAGATGCAAGAGAAAGGGAAATTACTAATCAGGCTGAATCAAATCACCATGTATCGCTCATTATTAAATCCCTCTCTGCCATCTCCTCTCCTTTCCGTTTCGTTGTTATTACTATCACGTAGCATGGATATTTTCTAAATCTAATAATAATTAAAGGCAAATTAAAGGATAACGCAATTAAAAAAGAAAAAATAATAATTTCAACATCTTTAAGTGGCATACCTGAAAAAAAATTCATCGTTTGTGCTCTCTCATTCCTCCTCTCTCTCTCTCTCTCTCTCTCTCTCTCTCTTTCTCATTCTTCAAACCACTTTTCTGATCATCAAATCACATAATAATGAAGTGAGAAGGAAGGAGAAAGAGAAGTGATAATGATAGAAAGAAGAAAGGGAAAAAAAACAAAAACGCAGTCAACTCGACATTTACCTTTGTCTGATTAAAACAGCGATGATAAATGGGCATTTTCCATCTATCGTTGCAACGTCCCTCTCCTTCCATCTAACCGTAATTGCTTGTTTTATTGTAATTAACTACCTTCTAAGATGAACTTATCATTAATTCTCTCAGTCGCTACGCTATACTAACAATGCTTCCATTTTAGTAATAATCAAAATTTTCATTCAATAATAAATTTACTTTAATGCGAATATAAAGTTATAATTTACATTTCAAATGCAAAAAATTCCTCTAATTTTGTTTATCAATTTACTTATTTGTTTGTTTTGAGTTTTTTATGCATTAATTTTGTGAAATATAACAACAATAAAAAATAATTTAATTTCTCAAACACTAAAAAGATATGAAATTTTTGAGCAAATAAGTTTATGCGAAGTACAGCAACCGATTGATATGAGAAGGTTAGCAATTGTTGATAATAAATTTTAGTCAAATCGATAGCAACGAATAGTAAATGACACATTTAAGCTAAGTAACTTATGCAATTTAAATTAAGACATTTAGCAAATATGCTTGGATTTCATTTAAATTGCTATGCCTAAAAATTACGATAGTTGTAGCATTGACAAGTTATTATTAAAGAGGAAAAAATTATGCAACCTTTTTATGCAACTTCAATTTTTTTTAGAAAAATGAAGCTGAAATTTATGTTCATGCACTCACAGATCTATTGGCGGAAAAATTACGATTGATGATAGATATAATACTTAGCATATTTTACATATCATCTTTTGCAACGATTAAATCATATTATGGTATCACGTAATGTTTGCTTGCTATTTATATATTTAATTTCAATTTCATCCATCAACACTCCTAATTAAAGAGAGTAACAAGCAATCAACTGATGAAAATAAGACAAGCAAAAATGGAGGAGCAATTC
The DNA here is from genome assembly GCA_963070105.1 of Litomosoides sigmodontis. Classification (NCBI taxonomy): domain Eukaryota; kingdom Metazoa; phylum Nematoda; class Chromadorea; order Rhabditida; family Onchocercidae; genus Litomosoides; species Litomosoides sigmodontis. Next base: position 6,291,226 of record OY718807.1, on the reverse strand, counting down.
ATTTTTCGAAGAGAGAAATTGCACTAAAATGAAAATGACAATTTTGTTTCCACACATACCCATATGACTTATCGTTGTGCTACAAACTTATTAGTTATAAAATTGAGCAAAACGGCAAATTTTAAAACTTTTGAGGTGTAATGCAAATTAGAATTATACCAATGCTAATGTCGGTGTTGTTCAGTGAGAAGTCATCGAAATGAAAATTACGTTAAACAACATTTTATGAAATAATCTGACCTTCTTTTTATCCTTCTCTTTCTTCTCCTCATTTCTCACACATTTTCCTCTAAAATATTTCATTTCCTCATTCCTGTCTTCTCAATGTTTTCAGCTTCTACTATACCCGATAGTAGTAGTAGTAGTACTACTAGTAGTAGTAGTAGTAGTAGCGGTAGTAGTAGTAGTAGTAGTAGTTGTTGTTGTTGTTGTTGTTGTTGTTGACGGTGTTGTTGTTATTATGCTACTATTGATAAGGTACTATTTGATGGGGTGGGTATTACTCGAAATAAAAACGAGTTTCATTTCGCTAAGCCAATTAGTGTAGTCAGCGAGAGAAGAAATCTATAAAAATTGAAAGAAAGCGAAACGATTGGTTAGGTAAATGCGGTAATTCATTTTGCATTGAGAATTTTTAAATAAAAATTTTTTCTTCTTTCCTTCTTTTTTTCTTAAAGAAAAAAGGAAGAAAAAAAGGAAAGCATTTCTCGTCATCCGTTCGATCGTCACACTCTTCTCAATTATCATTGTCAAGTAGCATCGATGCTTTCATGTTCTTCCGCTACAGTATGCATTCAGGTGGTCGTCTACAATAAAAATTGACGATGTACTTGTTGGATGGTTGACGACGAGTACGGTACATAAAATATGCACAAATAATTTAACTCATCATCCACGAAATTAAACTTCTAATAATTAATTAAAATATCATTTCATTCATTTGTTGTAATCGATAGGAGAAATGAAATCAATTTGACCACTGCTACCATCATTTCCTTGAATTGTCGGATAAATTTTCAGCAAATCAATTTTTTTTTCTTTTACTGACCTTAATGTGCTGTGATAATAATAAATATGTAAAAAAAAATTTAATCAAAAAATGTGAAATGTTGAATTTCGACAAGTGACTTTTGAACGTATAGCAATGGAAGAGATAAAAAGATGTAGGAAATCACGTTACTGACCGTATATAAATTCATAAATTTTGTTTGAGGAAAAGGAAAAAACCGAGAACTAGTTCCATTGGATCAATAGTTGCAGTACAGTTTTAATTTCATATCATACTAATTGTCCTTGAAAAATCAGAAAAGGATGGCAAAGGATGAGCGGAAAAAAAAACGATGTGAAACGGGTAAATTCTTTGCAACGAACAGTATAATTCTGTCGTTATCAAGAATTGCTCAAATGTAAGCGTCGTTTGCGCTTACTTGATGACTGATAACTTTCACACGTTCGCTATCAATTTTATATTTCACGTCCTTTGAAGTTTTACGAGCAAATGATGGGTGCGATACTGCTTGAAATCACACGTAAGGAATGCACTGATAGCGTTACGCTGTTGAATTCACGTAGTAATGCGATAAGTAATGATATACTAATGAGCATTTCTACAAGCAACCAATAACTATGATATTTCAAGTAAAAATTCAATTCACCAATAACGATGAGAAAAATGACGAAAAATTAATTAAGCTTTTTTTGCTTAATTAATTTTTTGTTTACGAGAAGATCAGAAACACTCTAATCGATGACTGAAATTTTTTTTAATTTAAAGTTGTTAATTGTAAATTTTATTATCATTTCTCAGCACACCATTACTACTTACTTCCTATCCTCAAGCGCGAATCATCACATTTCTATATTTCATCATATAAAGCTACATGTTGCATTTTAATTTTTCTGAATGGAAAAGAGAGCAGATGAAGTAAAATGAAATATGCAACACATTGTGGAATTGTAATTAAATCAATGAAATGACAGTACAATATCAATTCCCACTCTCAAACAGTTTCGAATGAATCTCATTGCTTGAAATTTCCTTCACGCATTATTTGCTTTCATTAATTACCATCGCTATTACAGTTACTTATACTATTATTAATCTTACACTTTCATATAAAAAGCGAATATAATTAGTGTAATTTGTTCATACATAAATGAATTCAACACACACACAGAGGGAGAGAGAGAGAGGGAGAGAGAAGGACGGGCAGCTAAAATGAAAAAGCAATAAAGTGAAAAAGGTAGTATGAAAGGGCGGATGTGACAGATTTGAGGAGTAAATTTGTGAAATATTCATCACCTGCTGCAATGATTTGAATTAGGTGATTGGCTGAGAGGACAGGGACGCCTAGACAATCACCGCCATCACCACCAACAACAGCAACATCACTATCATCAGTAATTGTAATTATCACTATCATCATCGTCACATCAACAGAATTATTGCTATTGTGGTTCCATCTTACTGAATGTGGTGATGGCCATTATCAGTTAACGGAATGGAAATGATATGAAATGAACAAGTATATAGCAGACATAGCAATCCTATAGCACTGCGCCATTGCAACCTTCATCAGCGCCACCATCATCGTCATCATCACCATCGTTATCATTATCACCGCCGTCATCGCTAACATCAGTATTGTAGTAGCATGAAGAGGGGCACAGATACCGTTTCCTACATTTGCCTCCATCTTTTCGTCAGTCTTAATCATATCACTTTTATCAACTGCCAGTCGATCCTACTCCCACCTCTCCTCCGTCTCTTCTCACTTCAATACCTTATCTTTTGCATTCTTCTTTCTCAATCGCACACTTCGACGAACACACTTTACTCCATGTAAAATTCATTTCTCCTCTTTCCCTTTCTTTCCATGGTCATTTTATGCTAATTTTTTTGAAAATGAGAGTGAAACTTTTGAAATCCACCATTTCCTATGCCAACAAGAAATCATGCTATCGTTCGTTAGCATTATCGCTATCACTAACACCATGAGAAGACGCTATCAGTACTGTTACCCTATCATTCTTTATGTGAAGTGGAGAAGGCTGTCAATTATTGATGATTTCGTTGTCGATCAGATGTTCGCTTTCTCCTTAAAATCATTGAGGTGCTGCATTGAGCTGAAGATTTCATTACTGATAGACGTTCCTCCACGCATCACCAAGTGCAAGTGACAATTACTTCACTATTTCAACAACTGCCACATTAGTGGAAGACACGTGTGCACGTAACACGCCACAAAGATGGAATTACATCGGAATCGTAGACGAGGGGCTTCCCCTCTCCCAGTCGGGACATCAGAATGTTGTAGTGTAATTTTCGCACGCCTTACTACTACTACTGCTACACGCAAAATTCCTACTTCTTCGGACTGCTTTGTAAAAATGTAGTAATGAATGAAGTCGGATCGCTTTGTAGATCTTTACACTGCATAGTATTGCATGCTATCCTCTAGCAAACAGTTGGGCGACCATCCAGGTCGACTGTTTCTTACATTTAAATTTACTCTGAACACCGTCCACTTCACTTCATATGCTAACCACAATCGATCCACGCTTTAGCGGAAAATTGATTCACCGGGCATCATATTTCAGTAGTTTAACAGTCATCCGAAGTTAGCATTAAGCTTAATAAACCGTTGCACAAATTCGGTACAAATAGTAAACATATCCGACTTCTTTGATATCACATTGTCAACAATCGTACAACCAGCAATGGTCAGTCATACTGACTGACCATTGCTGGGAACGACTGTGAAATGTTTCTGCTGATCACTGATGACCTAATCGTAGTAAAAGTGTTTGTGCTATCATTCAATTAAATTAGACTAAATTTCACAAAATGAGACTTGACGTTTGCAGAATTTCGACCGCTCTATGATCGACAAGGACTTGAGCAGTGTAATGAGTAGAAATTCTTACATCACGTAATATCTGTTTATGCTACGTATACTTTGATAGGGATTTCTGAAATTTTTGATAAACTTCCTACGGTGCTTTTAAAATTGCAAACGAAAATTTGCAGAAATTATAATCAACGCGATAATGCAAAAAAATATTAAATTAAAGGACGAAATAAATCAATTCTAAATTCTTGTATTATAAATGAATTCCAAATTAATCCCAACCACTTGAACTAGCGCATATTTCGGATTTATTTGTAGTCTTAAATTTTAAATGCTTCGAAAATGCTTGATGATAAATTTAAATTTACCTTATTTGAACTTAAATTTGAACTGGAAGGCAATAAAACGGTAGTGAAGTAGTAATAGAGAGAGAAATTTGTTGTTAGTTCCATTTTTCTACTTTGCTTTTTTACCATTTGTTGAAAGAGAGCAGGAGAAGAACGTCGTCATTTCTAGAAAAATTCCTTATGGAGTGAGACATAATTTTCATAGCGTCTTAATACGAGTAACTAACGTTCACACGTTCGTTTGTAGTGTCGTAACAGCCGTCAGAAGATGCGAGAAGTGTTATCGGACCATGTCGGGGGCGGTATATGACGTGAGAGAGTGGTTTCGTTACGGACTGATGTGTGTGATGTGAGAAGAATACACTGCTGACGAATTTATTTCTCGCTGTTGTGATGACGTGCTATTTTCAGGTTCGTTTTGTGTGGTAGTGGAATGTTGATTGCAGCTCAACATGTGAATCAGAGATTAGCTGACGGTTTGACTGACCGTTGAAAAGGGTACTTGGCATCAAAAAGCAATGAAAGCCACTGGACGTTATTTGCTACTGGGATTTTTTCTGCTTCTGTTGGGATCATTTATTGGTTACCGGTGTTATCTCATGCTAACATCAAAACTGCCTGCAGCACCATCATATATCACTGAGTTGGAATTGCTGACCATTCAGACATCATATCATGCCGAGGAATGGCCTATCAAGTCTGTTCAATAATTCTACATAATAAAATTATTAGGTGTTAGAGTGTGGCAATTTTTGTCAAACAGTTTTCAATTTCCTAGTTTTACTGCGAAAGAAAATCTGTGTATTTTCATTCGATAGATAATGTGTTCTATTGACGGTAGATAATGTTTTATTAGTAAGAGATACGATAAGTGATTAAACGATTCTAGGAAATGAGCTATTGATTTATTATTCGACCTGTAACTATACATCTGTAGTTTATATATATATATCTTTTAAGTTAAATTGTGCTTTTATCTAGGTGTATATCATTTAAGCTTTAAACATAAGAGTCAAAAAATAATTAAAAAGGTTTTGTTTTGCCTTCTAGCAATAGTGAAACTATGTATAATTTGCTAGCATTATTCATTATATAAATTTACTTTTTCTGAAGGATTTCTGAATGCACGATGTCGGAATGCTTCGACTTATCACGGTGTTTAACGCGCGATGAATTTCGTGTATATGTTTATCCGTCGGATAATAGCTCATCTATGTCTATCGTATACAGCAACGTTTTGAAAGTAGGATCTTACACTTGACATCATGTTTTAATGAGTGTATAACTCTGCTAAACCGGAAAATAATTGACTTTCCATGAATAAAGTAGAAAATAGAGACACAGGTTTCGAGAATAGATTGTTTATCGGAAATTGAATAATCAAACATTGTTTCAGTAGACAACTGATTTTCTTTGAGTCATTTTGTTCAAGATTATTTTCCACTCAGTTTGATGTGCATTCACACCCCTAATGCTTGTTTGAATACTATAATCAGATAAATTTTTGACTAAAATTATAGGTTATACGAGAAAGTGTGTATTATACCGATGATCCACAAAAGGCTTGTTTGTTTGTTTTGAGCATTGATACCGTGGATAGGGATAGGCGAAGGTATTTATGCCTATCGTTTTGTTTTGTGGTTGAGTTTTGTGGAATGTTGTAAGGAGTGGTCGTCAGATTATTAGAGTAGTTTTTTGTTAATTAAAACATTTAGCTAAAAGATTTGAAAATTTAGTATTTCTTATTTTTATTTGTTATTTCATGCAAGGGATTTAATCATAGCTGTGAATTCGCTCATTAATTATCACTCCTCACCATTTTTGTTTTTAAATCATTTTCCAGTTTTATTAAAAATTTTATCCTGTATTTTTAGCAAAAATTATGTAAAATATGTTAATGAATTGATTGGAAGTTTACCGACTGAAATTTGGAACCACGGACGCAATCATATTATATTTAATCTCTATCATGGAACATATCCGGATTATTCGGATCATGATCTTGGTTTTGATACAGGCTATGCTCTTATTGCTCGTGCCAGCGCA